>CM075294.1:8432719-8610044 GCA_037672795.1 Lagerstroemia speciosa | reverse complement strand
GTAGAGCTTGTCTGTACTCTGTTCCTTCCCTCCCCAGAGGTCTCCTCGAATCAGAAGATCCCATTCGGAGCTGAGGAAATGCAGGTGAAGTATCATCATCTCTCATCTTCCTTCTCCCTTTTGCTGCTGTAATTAACTAGTCGCGGCATTCTCGCTCTGAGCTTAGGAAGCTGTGTGTGTGCTGATAATTGTGCTGTGTTTGGTTCTAATCGGCTCCGTTTCAGCAGACGAGAACTGTTCAGTGGAGGCAGCTTTCGGATCTAGCTACGGAGAGAGAGATTCACGAGTTCTTCTCCTTCTCCGGCGAGATTGAGCACGTCGAGATCCGGCGGTACGTGTATACTCGCAGCAACCGTGATGCGTGTTTACTGTGCTTTCCAAAAAATTACTCGGTGTATGTGAATCTCATTTCGAGGAATTAGGATTGTGGAAGTGAGGAATTTCAGGTGATACTCTTGTGCATGTTCGTTACTTATGCTCTAATTTGCGCGTCTGCTAAGTTTCGTATAGATGTGTGGGAGGAACTTATGATTGTCTGCCTTCTGATTTTTGAGTTGATTTTTTTTTTTAATGGTTATGTAACTCTGGAACTTGGATATGCTTGAGAATGGGATTTTGGGAAGAAAGCAGGGTAACTTCTAATAAGGTTTTCTTAGGTGCAGCGAAGCTGGGGAACTGAGGACTGCATTTGTCACTTTAAAAAGACCCAAGGCTCTGGAATCGCACTGTTGTTATCGGTATATTAGATTGCTGGCCTTGTTAGTTGCTTGCCGGTGCCTTCTGTGATGTGAATCAGTTTGTTGCTTATGTCTATATCATCTCTTAACTTCGAGTTCAGAGTTTCTCTTTTTTAAGCAACTTAAGATGCTGCTATGCTTTCACATTCAGAAGCAAAGGAATTTAAGATCATTTTAACAAATTCTGTGAAATGAAACTTTTGCTTTCTTCATGAAATACTCTGGACCTTACTTTATCATTCTTTTCGAATGGGTTGATCGATTGGTGCCTATCTTGGTCTCATTTATCAAAGTACACTGGGTCAAGTCAGTGCATGTACCCGATGGTCCAGTATCATTGTATTTCTTTTAATTCTTAAAGCATCTCTTGAGTTGGGGAACTGTCGTTCCTAATCTTCACTCTAAAGACTCATTCTCCACTCCCTCTCAAATCCAGACAATTTTCTTTATTAGATTTAAATAATAATAACTACTATTATTATTATTATATATTAATTGTTGTTGTTTCCTTTTTGTTTAGACTCTGCCAATTTTGCATCATTTTGCAAATAATTTGATCCGTAATGTTTCATTTATTCTATATTTTCTTGGTCGCTGGTATACATGCAATGCACAAACAAAGCTCATAAGATTTTGGGCCCTTGAACACAAATCGCCTAAACACATTAATCTGCTTTCCTGTTGGAGGAACTTCTCTGTTCACCTGAAGGCTTTTGAACTGAACTTGGTATCGTTCGATTTGCCAGGTGCAAATATAGATCACATTGTGACTATAAGTCCAGTGGAGAACTATGTGCCAAATCATGAGATGCAAGTAAGGCCTTTAACTGGGTTTGCTTAACTTCAGCTTACAACTTGTGGGAGGTATTCTTATTGTAAGGTGTACGAGTGCAGGAAGTCAGGACAGTAGAGAGTTCATTATCCATTCCAGCCAGCAGAAATGTTGGAACAAATGTCGAGGTAGCCGAAAATGCCAATGTAAGTCCCACTTAAACGACAAGGAGAAATGCATTGCTTTTACATAGGGAATGTGTTTGCATCTTTAGGCTTGTGAGAACTTAGACTGATGCTTTGCTTGTTACAACATATCCATTATGGAATGCTGTGAAATTTTCAAATGACCACTATTGATTGTTGTAAAATCTTAAGCATATTAGATGAAGGCGTGACTATTGCTTATAGTTTCTCATTACCCCTCGCATATTATGAGCTTTTGTGTGGTGAAGTGAGAGATCCTTGAGATCTAGCTCTAATACCCAATGAAGAATATAACCTTTAGAGTACACTTTGTTAGAATGCCTTAAATTTTTTCAGGTATCCATGTGCTTCTTTTAAATGCTCGAATTTATTTGATGATGACATTATTTGCGATTTATTGTTTAGCAAAATCCTACTGCACATACTATCTTTTAGTCTGCATACTGCCACCATCAAATACAAGTGGATGTTTGGAAATGCTTGGCTTGTCAAGATTGCCAGCTACATCTCTAATAACTTGCACTTGATGTTTTGCTGTCTTTAGTGCTTAAAATGAGATAAATTTTCTACGACTGCAGATAAAAGCAGCTCACCTGGCCGTGGTAGTGGTAGAGTATATGTGAGCCGTGCACAAGATGTTGTTAGCAGTGTATTGGCGAAAGGCTCCGCTATTAGTCAAGATGCTATGACAAGGCGAAAGCATTTGATGAAAAGCATAGATTGACTGCCACTGCATCAGCCAAAGTTATCTCATTTGACCGGAGAGTTGGGCTTACCGAGAAATTGACTGTTGGCATCTCTGTGGTTAATGAGAAAGTCTGTTGTTCAAAGACTTCATGTGTCAGACAAGACAATGCTGCCATATTTGCAGCAGAGAAGAAGATAAATGACACAGGTTCAGCAGTAAAAACAAGCAGGTAAATGACGTGGCATTACTTTAGAGAATACATCCACAGGTTTGTATTATCTATGCAACCACTTGTTGTTGTGTGAGCTGTTTCTGGCAAAACATTTGCTCAAGCACCAACAGCTTTTATTCAAGACATTTTTTTTTATTGTTTTTTCCCCCTAATTTGAACAGGCAAAAGTCATGCAGTATGCTCTTCCAATTTTATGAATGTTGAAATTTCTTGCTGGAGTTGCTATTATAAAGGACATTTGTATTTTTTAGCTACTTCTTTTAATCACATGGATGTCAAAATAAATTGCTCAGCTTATCAATCTCCAGCAACTTCATAGAATGAGATCCTTTGCATTGACAAAGTCTTCGTACAGAACTAAGATTGGCAAGACCTTAAATCCATTTTTGAAGATAGTTAACATCCCTCGATATTCTGAACTTGGAATTGCAGGTATGTGACTGCAGGAGCGGCCTGGTTAAATGGTGCATTCAGTAAAGTCTCAAAGGCTGGCCAAGTTGCAGGAACAAAAACTCGGGAGAAGTTCCATCTTGCTGTATCGAATTTGACTGCAAAGGTAGTTCCTAAATGACTTCTAATCACTAGCCAGTAGTTTTCCTTCTCTATTCGCTTCCTCATAAGTTCAATTTCCCTCATGAAATATATAGTTGGTTGCCATCTAATAGTTGCTGTGGTCTTGTGACTGCAGGATACTCCAATTGCTGCATAAACAGCACACTTCAAGATCTTTGGCAAAGAATTTACTTGCCCTCACATTCTTCAGCTTACCGACATGGAGAAATGTAAATGGAGTCTGGAGCTCCTGTGGTCAGGTACCAAGGTTGTGCTATTCCCTCTTCTGTTCAGTGGAGTGATTAGTTTATGCAATTGTGAGTTGATTTTATGTTACCCATATGGTATTCTTTCATCCCAGTGACTCGGTGGGTATTCCTGTTGTAAGTTTGGCAACTTCAAACATATTTGATTAGTGGAAATGAAGAAAACCGAACGATGATTTTGGCCCTCGTTTGTCGACAGCACTCAGCGTCAGAGCTATCAACTTTAAGTTTTATTTCACTGTACATCATGACTTTCATCTGGGCAAGTTAGGCGAGTCGTATTTTTGGCATGGCCTCGGTTTGCTTGTACTCTTGCTCTCTCTCATGTGAGAGGGCGTTTTCTTGCAAGCAGATGCGGCATGTGCCAACGAAATGGTAGGCAAGACTCGACTCTTCCATGTGATTCTCTCGTTACCACAAGCTAATTGCTCATTTGTTTTGTCACATATGGCCATCCTATTCTGCTACTGACCAATCGAATCCTTCTCTGTTGCAAGCAATGACAGCTCATTTGACTGGTCCTAATGAAGAATATTCCGACCCTGAATATTCTACTTGGTAGGGGAAAGAAAAATGGGCAGTTTTGCCTTTTGGTGGAAAAAGATGGCATGGACTTGTCTGGCTGGTAAGTGATGCCAAACATGAATCCTTGACTTTCTCGTTCAGCAACTGCTTATGACAGTTCAAACATCTGACTTTGTGGTGTGCGTTCGATCTCAATTCCAGCTCACCTGTGGAATAATTTTTTTCTTGAACCCCATCTCATTATGCGACTTAAAGATGTATTGCATTAACGAGACTGTTGAAATGATTTAAATCGTACGATGACGGACAAAAACTTATCGATCCTCATTCATTACATTCGATTAAAAATTATTAGGCATGCTCAATTCACCAATTTCATATCTAATCTTGATATTGGCAAAAATTAAAGAAAGGTTTTTTCTAACATAGTGAACCATATAAAACATTTTTTTTTTTTTGGTTTCCCACCCGGTATCCGGTACCCGAAGGCCCGACTAATCCGGATTCGGGGTACTGTCGGGCGGTTTCCCGGGGACCCCTCCCAAGAAGGTTTGCTGCGTTCACAGGGGCTCGAACTCGGCACCTCTGCTTAAGCGACACAAGCCCCTTCCACTTGCGCCAACCTTCTTTGGCATATATATAAAACATTTAAGAATTTAATACGTGCGAATTAATTCATGTTGAAATTTGATCGGCTAAACAAGAGACATGGCCTCGGTCAAGATGAATCAGGATCTCCGCAAAGAGCATGGGCCCACGAGGCACGGCCACGTGGCAGCTTAGAGAGTCATGCCCCTGTACAGTGAAAAATAGAAGGGAGAATATTAATATTAATACAATAAGATATCTCTTCTCATTCAGTAAGATTTTGAATTCAAATTTTGTAAATAAAAAGTATTTATATTGAGAGATTTTTATTTATTTAATGGGCCGATCTAACTTGAACTTGAATTAATCAAGTATATTAAACTTCTTTGGTTGATATACACCCCCAAAAAAAAGAGAGAATTAATATTACCCTCAAATATGCAAAAAAATACAGACTTTCGGCCATAACGTAGTGTTTTTTTTACTTGCGTCACGCAGTATTCTGATCTAACTAAAACGCACTTTGAAATTAATCTGTGAACAGATTAAAATTCTTGAAAAAATTTCAATCAACCCTTCAAATTCGAGAATCGATCGTGAAATCATTCGTTTGAGTGCCAAGCGAGGAACCACTCGGTTGCCGTAATGTTGTTTATTTAATCTCCCCAAACTGCCCCTCCATTGATGGGGTTGGAAGTTGGAACGTTCGTTCGTTCAGTTGAAGCATAATATTCCTGATTCCCATTCAATCTCTCTCTCCTCTCTTGCGTTTACGCGGTCGGGCGTTGGGCATATCCTCTGGTCCGATTCCATCCGCCATTGAAATAATAACCAAACGCTCGTTAATTGCCATTTGCAAACTTGGCCTCTCCACCTCCCTCTTCAGCGCGCCAACCGTCCAGTCACCCTCGAGATCTGTCAGGTGAACATCCGCCCGCTGTTGAACTTCTGCTTTGATCGTCCGCTTCAATACTAAGTTTTTCCAGAATCTCAAGTTCGCAGCTTTGCTGTTATGCTGTCGGTTTAGTGGTCGTGATTTATGGTCACGACTCACGAGTTGCTGGTTTCTGCTCTGTGTGGCGTGATTATTGAGCTAGCTGTATTCTAAGTCTAGGAGCCTCCAAGTTTTGTGCCACTATCTGCAATTTGCATGATGGAGTTGTGAGTCCGTGAGTGCATAAGTTGAGCATCGGAATGTCTCTGGATACGATTGAAGCTGCACCGTAAACTCTTTAGCTGTAATATTGTAGCTCCTTATAAATTTCATACTGGACTATATCTCTACTGTTTGCGCTGAATTGAGATGGATCGACCCATCATTAATGTGATCTCAGTTAATTGATTTGGCATCAATGTTGTGGCTGTTTCATCTGCAGGATGGGAAAGTTTATGTTGTCTGTCTTTTAAGTAAAGTAACTGGTAGTTTTAGGTCTTTTTAAGTACAGAGAGGAACATTATAATTAATGACTGAGAGGATGCATCTACAATTCTGTAGTACGGGATCGCAGTGCTTTTCCCTCTCTATTGCATTCTCTTTAAATTAGTTACCAAAGCTACATATCCTTTTCTGTATAGGAAATCAATTGTTAGATAGTTTATATTCATCTACTATGTCTCTCTTTCCTTACCTTTTCTGCCATCCAACAAAATTCGGAACAATATCAAAATTCAACTAGGATTTTTCCTTTTGAATGTTTAGTGCTTACCTTTTGTCTGTGATTATTTTGCTTATCCTGGACAATATTTTGCTTACTGCTGGCAGAAATGACATGGCAGGCTCTTGCATTGCTTATCTGTGGACAGATGGCTCTTGGCTTACCGGCAAAGTTCTGTCTAGTGATGTTATAACATTCATTCCCACAATAATAGATTCAGATTAACAAGTATGGCGAGGTAGTAATTTTCTAGGCAATGCCTTGCATTTTTGGCTAATTTTATGTATTTTTGGGTTGTGAGGAACATCAACATGTGTTAGGGTAAGGTGCTCTGGGAAACTTGAACCTTGGAGGGTTCTGCTTGATCATTTTTGAGTGCATTATTATAGAGTGCGCGAGCAATGGAGGGACTGGTTTCTTCACAAGGACAAAAGAAGAACTTGCTGAGTCAGGGTCGGAAAGTATTACATGTTGGGCCTCAGAAAGAACTTTGGCTTATTGTTCGAGACGGGTCTTTGGCTGATGTGGATTCAGCATTGGCTTTACTAAAGAAGAGTGGAAGTAACATCAATTCAAGAAACTCTTTTGGTCTTACTCCTCTTCATATTGCAACATGGAGAAATCATATCCCCATTGTTAGGAGGCTTCTTGCTGCCGGTGCTGACCCTGATGCTCAGGTTTGTTACCTATGATCCTTGTCTTGGTGTACATTTCATAAAGGGATTGTATGATTCTCATTTTCCCTTTCCAGCTAGTGTGGTCAGAGCTGCTGTAGTTGGTCTGACAATATGCCACTTGCTTGCTTCCTTTTTCTTTCCATGCTTTGTTGCTTCCAAAATTTTATGAATGGAAAACCTTGAAAGATCCTTATAAAAATTTAATAAGCTTTTTTCTGGTATGTGCATATTGGACACTGTTGGCAAAATATCCTTTTCCTCCTTGAATGCATTCAATTTGTAGTTAATCTTTTGATACTTTAACTTTTTTCTTGTGAAGTTTGACCCTCTTTGGTTTAATAAAAATTTATGTGGACCTACCCTTGCAAGTTGCCTGTAACATTTTCCTCTCCTTCATGCAAGCTTGTGTTAAATGGGCTTGAATTGCAGAATTAGACTTTCCTTTTGATTCCATTGAATTTGGTCTTTCCCTCTTTTTGCTTTATGGTGCTGAGACTTTTGGATTGCTTTCCTCTGCATGTTTGTTGACCTTGTCTTTTTACAGGATGGAGAATCGGGTTGGAGCAGCCTGCACAGGGCTTTGCATTTTGGTCATCTTGCTGTGGCAAGCATTCTTCTTCAATCCGGTGCGTCTATCATGTTGGAGGACTCTAAATCCCGAACACCTGTTGATCTGCTCTCTGGACCTGTGTCACATGATTCTGGTATAGATTGGTTTTTAGAATTCCCTTGTTGCTGCTACGAAATTATAGTAATGGCTGGAAATGACGTTCATTTTTACTTCTTTCAGTAGCTACTGAGGTATTTAGCTGGGGAAGTGGTGCAAATTATCAGCTAGGGACTGGAAATGCCCGCATCCAAAAGCTGCCATGTAAAATTGAATCTCTTCATGGTTCTTTGATCAATTTTGTTGCTGCGGCAAAGTTCCATAGTGTAGCTGTCAGTGCCAGTGGAGAAGTTTTTACATGGGGCTTTGGAAGAGGTGGCCGGCTTGGGCATCCCGAGTTTGATATCCATAGGTAACTATTTTCTCATGCATTTTGAAATATTATGCTTTCCACCTTTTGTAGGTAATAACATTCATATACGTAACATTCAGATATGAGTTAATTGTATAAAGATAAGATGCCAAGTAAAAAGGGGAAAACAAAGAAAATTGTTACTCATTGCATTACATGCCTATCTGCTGTTAAAAACTAGTTCTACCTAATGCCATTCCATGTTTTTAAATAGGTTAATTATTTTTTTTTATAAACTACGTGCTTGGAGTGGTTCTTTGAGATTGTGCTCTCCTTATAAAAGTAACCACAGGCAGGACATTCTGATTTCCCTGCAAGTTGAAGTTGATCATTTTTTATAACGAAGTGTGACACTGAGCTCCTTTGTGCTACTCTTCACAACTCCTTTCAAAATTACGAATGTGGGTCATTTGTTTTTCTTTCATTTTAGTGGTCAAGCTGCAGTTATCACTCCTCGCCAAGTGATTTCTGGACTAGGATCACGGCGTGTGAAGGCTGTTGCAGCAGCTAAACACCACACTGTTATTGCTACTGAAGGTGGGGAAGTATTCACTTGGGGGTCTAACAGAGGCAAGACTTCTTATACTTGAATCACTATTTCTGGATGTTGTCCTTGAAACTTTTTGTATAGAAGGTAGTTTTTTGTATACAACCTTTTTCACTTTCTTAGAGTGTGATAAAAATTATTTTATTTATTGATTTAAAAAAAAAAACAACTGTGAGGTCTTTAATTTAGTGTGGAGAGTGTTAATTATCTGAATCTAACTGCAGATTTCTGTTGCAAGATGGAAATTGTGATTTCAGTGGGTGGGAACTGGGAAGACAGCTGCTTGTAGCCATTCATTGCTTGATTAGAATAATGTCTTTCTTTTTTTTTTGATTTAATGCAGAGGGACAGCTCGGATACACTTCTGTTGATACTCAGCCTACTCCGCGTAGAGTTAGTTCTCTAAAGTCAAGAATACTTGCTGTTGCTGCTGCAAACAAACACACTGCTGTAGTTTCTGTATGTGGTGAAGTCTTCACATGGGGATGCAACAGGGAAGGCCAGCTTGGCTATGGAACTTCTAACTCTGGATCAAACTATGCTCCAAGACTGGTTGAATATTTGAAAGGGAAAGTCTTTGTGAAAGTTGCAGCTGCAAAATATCATACAGTTGTTTTAGGAGCTGAAGGAGAGGTAATGCCGTCTTTAAATGGTTATACTTATTCTTTCTCTCAATTTCATCTAGTTGTATCTGCTTGCCCTTTTTTCCACTGTTGAACTTATGAGAAAATGCTTCTTCCAGCATCATCAAACTGTAGCTTTGGCTAATTAATGTGCTTTCTTGCAGGTTTTTACATGGGGGCATCGACTTGTTAACCCAAAGCGTGTGGTTGTTGCTAGGAATCTTCAGAAAAGTGGGACTACACCTCTGAAGTTTCACCGCATGGAACGGTTGCATGTTTCTGCTATTGCTGCAGGGATGGCCCACAGTATGGCTCTTACAGATGATGGTGCTTTGTTCTACTGGGTGTCATCTGATCCTGATCTCCGATGCCAACAGGTTCAAATGAAACTTTAATCTCTTCATCAGGTTTCCATCTTTACATGCTATTTTTATTCTTGATCTGCTCTCTATATCTGCAGCTCTATTCGTTATGTCATAGTAGTATTGTTAGCATATCTGCTGGAAAGTTCTGGTCTGCTGCAGTTACTGCTACAGGTGATGTTTATATGTGGGATGGTAAGAAAGGCATAGATAAGCCACCTGTACCTACAAGATTACATGGTACAAAGAGGGCGACTTCCATTTCTGTTGGTGAAACGCATTTACTGATCATCGGGTCTCTTTACCATCCTACCTACCTTCTCAACGTGGCCGAGAAACCTCCTCGGGATCTGAAGGTGAATATGGGAGATGAGATGGATCAGCTTGATGAAGGGTTTCTCTTCGATGATGTGGAATGTGGTGAAAAATTACCCTCCATACAACACAGGGTGGAAATTATACAGAGGCCTATACCAAGTTTGAAGAGCCTTTGTGAACAAGTGGCAGCAGAGAGTCTACTGGAACCACGAAATGCTATCAAGCTGCTGGAAATTGCTGATTCACTTGAAGCAGATAATTTGAGAAAGCACTGCGAGGTATTGACTTGGTTTTCTTCAATTTAATGCAGTGTATAGAAAAGTTATGTTCTATTATACTTTCATCAGAACCAGGATTCTGAAAGCTTTGCATATTTTTTGAATTTTTCTTGATTTGAAAAAAGAAAGGACAATATGGCAAACCAGCAGATTCAAATTGCACTTACCATAAATGCTGGTGGATTATAAAACATTTTATGAGATGCATTGTAATACAATTTTTTTTCGATGAATGGTATTTGCATTAACAAAGATTAGTCACAAACTGTATAAGATGTACACAAAAAGAATACAATCATGGATTTCAAGCCTAACCCGCTAATTCACTAGGTGGTTTTGTAAGGCTCTTAATCGAGGGATAGAGATCACTCTCATTTCCGGCCGCTTCAAAACGAAATCCAAATTGAGATGGGGGTGAGGGAGCGGTGCTAAAACATTTGTTGATTTCGTACCTGCCACATCAAGTAAATAAAGCAGGTGAAAGCCAGTTTATAGAGGGTAGAGAGGGCAGATCGTCCACTTCTCTGAGTAATAACCTAGTTCAGTTCAGAAGTTCAGTCTCCTTATGCTCGTTGGATCTGGATGTGAGAAATAACTTGACTCCATATGTCCACCGTAATACATTTTTCAAATTTTTTTTTCATTTTTCCTCTAAAGGGAAAATGAAAAACAGGGGCAGTTTTAGAGAATCCAGAGCAAATTCTCTGTTTGGCCTTTTTTCCAAGTACATTTAATGTTGCTTATGTTGGTCCCTAGTTTCATCTCTTTTCACAATTGGAGGGTTTTTTTTTGTTATCCCTAGTTTTGGCACATCTGGTAGATATTTCCTGCCATTTTTTTCAGTGGGACCATTCGGTAGACTATTTTAAACTTCACATCATCATCTACGTGCTCAAGTTTTGCTAGTATTATACACGTTCAACTAACTCTGCTTGCTGTAATTTTTTGCAGGATATTGTCATTAGAAATCTGGACTATGTATTTGCAGTCTCATCGCCGAGCATTGCTGGCGCTTCCCTGCAAGTCTTAGCCAACCTTGAGAAGCTGTTAGACTCAAGGTCATCCGAGCCGTGGAGTTCTCGGCGCCTTCCTACATCAACTGCTACATTTCCTGTAGTTCTTGATAGTGAAGATGAGGATTGTCAAAATGAGCTGCTAAGGACTCGTAGCAGTGAGGACAAGATATCTTTCTCAAAGAACTGTAATCAACAGTTCGACTCATTTTTACATTCCAAGGATGACTTTGATGAAGGTATTAGCAAACAAGTTCGGGCTTTGAGGAAAAAGTTACAGCAAATCGAGATGCTGGAAGATAAGCAATCCAAGGGTTATCAGCTCGATCAGCAGCAGATAGCAAAACTCAAGACTCGGGCAGCGCTTGAGTGCTCACTCTCTGAGCTTGGTGTACCAGTGGAGATGATGAATTTGAAACTGATATTGTCTGGTCCTTCAGACGGAAAAGGAAATAAAAGGGCTGAATTGTCTAGGAAACACAGAAGAAAGAGCAAGAAGCAGACATCACAAGTAGAAAATATGCTTGGGGCTTTCCAGCCTGAGGATAAAGCAAACATTATTGAAGGATTCCAGCTTAAGGAGTCTGAAATTTTCCCAGTTTCCAAGGAGGAGGTGAGTTTAATATGATTGAAATTTTAGAGTAAATGGAAAATTTTATGCTCTGGAGTTCTACAAATTAGGATTGGCCCTTCAGGCATTCTTATTAATACGATTATTTGATTGTTGCTCTTTGTTGCATTCAACTTCTAATGAAGTAGTAGGACCATCATTTTGGCGTTTGTATGCAATATTAGTGAGGAAAAGACAGTAGTATAATTTGTACATCTGTGTACAGCAGAAAGAAAAGGTTAGAAGTTCATCAAATTCCAGGAGCTACTCGATTGTGATAAATCGTGCATCAAATTTCTGTTTGACTTTACAAATCTGCATTTTGATTACAAAGTTTTGCCTTGGTTATGCGTGTTGCTTGCACCAGCTGGCGCTTACCTTTGGTGATTCGGTTTACTCAAAAGTATTACATTTTTCTGCTTTCCTACTTATCTCATCTTGATGACTGTTGGGCTTCGACTCTTAATAGGAGGACAATACTGCTTTGGAAGAAAAAGTGGTCAATGCTGTGATGGAAGAGCCTTCAATGATCCAAAACGAAGTTCAGGAACTACCCCGAAACAAGACAGCGACGCCAGCATCATCAAAGAAAAAGAGTAAAAAGGGTGGTCTTTCAATGTTCTTGAGTGGTGCTCTCGACGATGTCCCTAAATCAGCACCTCCACCTCCTCCAACACCCAAAAGTGAGGCGCCCGCATGGGGCAGAGCCAAGGTTTCAAAGGGGACAGCCTCTCTTCGTGAAATACAGGATGAACAGAAAAAGTTTCAGGGGGTGCAAGATCCAAGTAGCAAACCTAGGGTGGGGGATGTTATTGATGATAACAAAACTGACGGTAGAATAAGTTTGAGTTCATTCATGCCCTCTAACCCAATACCCGTGGTCGACTCTCCCTCTTCACATGCTGTTGATGCCGAAAAAGGCACCCCTCCTTGGGCTGCTTTGGGAACTCCACCTCACCCATCCCGGCCTTCTCTCAGGGACATACAAATGCAGCAGGTATTCTCATCTCTCTCTCATCCATGCTTTGGTGTAGTAAGCAATTGCAAGGCATCTCAGAAGGCTTCAGGGTAGGATGGCCATTCCTGAAACTCAAAGCTCTAACGTGTCTGAGTTTTCAAACTGTGCATGACTGATTGTTGATTGGTTGGTTAGGACATGAATTGAAGGTTGATTTTAACAACTTTTCCCAGTCTGGCTTCGAAACGGTCCTCATCTTGTGCATGTGATCCATTATACTGAAAGATTTTGCAAGGATCAGATCTCTTTGGATTGATCTGAAGTTTTTCGAACCACGTGTGAAATAATACTTCTTTTTCTGCTTTTGAACCAGGGCAAAAGACAGCAAGGCCTCTCACACAGCCCAAAAACCCGAACAACAGGATTTGCAGTGTCTTCAGGACAAGGCTCGCCTTCGGACTCGAGTGGTGTGAACTGCTGGTTCAGGCCAGAGACTGAGGCTCCATCCTCTATCCGCTCGATCCAGATAGAGGAGAAGGCCATGAAGGACCTCAGGCGCTTCTACAGCAGCGTAAAAATAGTCAAGGAGAACCAGTCTTGAAGGAGAGACCATCCCAAGAAGAAAGGGAACCAAACATCCTTCACTTCGGTCTCCATCTTGATTTTGTTTAGATGTAGGCTTTAGATGAGAAGGCTCTTCTGTAAATTTCATGTACAGTAATTATCTTAAATGTAAATTTGTCTATTAACTTGTTAGAGCAGGAAATTTCTGTCCATCCACCATTTCTATCGTTATTACCCTGCAATGTGCATCGTCTCCTTATCCATTGCCCAGACCACAATTGAGAAGAGATATCACGGGGTGTCCGGATTTTACCCAACTACTCCTCACGACCATGTACGCATGCCTATAAGTACACATGGTAGGAGTAAACCTACAGGTGAATGCTAGCTTTGAGAGGATTTAAATTTTGGATGTGAATGACACTTTCATTCTGCATACTCCTAGGCTAACCCTTGAAGTTATCAATTGAGAAAGTATTAAACAAAGAGCTTACTCCCAGGCTAACCTTCGAGTTAACAATTGAGAAAGTATTAAACAAAGAGCAGTCCGACGGATAGATGCAAATTAACCAACCAAAAGCAGAAATAATCGCAAAAGAGACAAATCCTAAGGTACTTCGATTTTAGTTTTGTAACTCTTGACATGCATACAAGTGCTTCCAGCTATAGATTTTGCTTGCTATTTATCTAAAACTTGTCACATGTCGATATTTGTACAATCAGCAGGTTTGAAGCAGATGATCTTTTGCTGCAAATCATATCCGACCAAGAAGTTGGTCTGCTGCATGGCACCGTACACCCGTGGATGCCCGCCTTCCGCAGGAAGAAAAGCCAAGCACGAGACACTCTTAGAGACCGGAACGAAGATGTTGGTGGGACCCAACTCCAAATCCGAATCTACGAAGTGAAATGTAATAGAGGGAACATTGGGTCTGGTATCAAAATTGTAGCACAAGCGTAGGAAAGAGGGAGACGGCACCCGTGCTGCCTTGATCCTCTGGGCAACTGTCGACTCCAACCAGTTGTAAAGATCACCGCCCAGGAGCGATACTGTCGTGCCCGAATCTACAATCAAGCTGCCTTCGTTATGAGGCAAGTTCAAACGACCTTCCCAGTCGAATTTTCCGTCGTGGACTGTGACACTCTTCAACGTTACAGAATAGTGGGTTCTGTCCAACGCATAGGGAATGCATACCGTGCCCGCCCCTGAAACCGACGCCCTCCTACCGAAGTTCAACTTGCTCGATTTCTTGAGCCCCGCGCCCATGGGTAGCAAGCAGTATGAGAATTTCCCGTTGGCAACTTGACCCAGCTGGGAGACCAGGGAAATCGGTCCGCTAGCGAGCCCGACTATGCCGGAATATGCGCCGTCAGGAGGGACGAGCTTGTTCTTGTGGCCACACCCAAGCAGCATTGAGTTGAATGATAATACTTGACCTGAGGCTGAGTTCAAGGTGATCGTCTCCCTTGCAAGGTTGCCAATTGTGCTCATGCCGCCCATGTATTCGAATCGGTACTGGCATATCCTTCCTTGATTGGGATCGCACCGTGTGTCGCCGAGCCAGCTACATTCCTTTGAGAAGCAAGTGACGTCTTGGTACGTCGAGGATTTACTCGGGTCGAAGAGCGGGTCGTGTGTCATGGAGCAGTGATCGCATGGCTGGCATTGCGTCCATATGAGATTGCTGCCCGTGTCCAGTATGCCGGTGATCTGGACGGGCGGAGTTCCGATGGAGATGGTCACGAGATATTCTGCACCGTAAAAGCGAACTCTGGCGAAGGGTTCTTCACCACGGTCGTCATCTGCTCCAGCGATGTGCTTAACCCGGAGAATGGAGCGGGCTATGGCATTGGAGATTCGATCGTACCGAGTTTCGGTCTTGTTGAAGTACGGGGACCTCGGGGAGTCTCGATGAATGAGTTCGATGCTAAAACCTTCGTCCTGAGTTGGTCAAGAGCTCGAAGCACATCGAAGAACAAATGGACAAGTGATGGCGAGAAGGAAGAAAAGAGAGTGGTGGTATGCGATTGAGAGTGCCATATTCCTTTGATATTGGTGTGTCAGACAGGAAGTACGACGTAGTTTTGGGTCACTTGTGAATAAATATAAGATAGTGTAATGACTGATCAACGAGGAAAGAGAGAACTGTCAGTCAGTCAGATGATCATTCAGTGCAGAAATTCATAATTTTTTTTAAATGTCTGATAATGTACCTTCCATCTTAAACTTGAAAAGTAATCCATCCTATTAATTCTTTACTACCCAATTGATAAAACCTAAAATTATGGTCATAATTAAGAAAATGACAAAAAATTTTGGACAATCTTAAACATTAACTGTGGAAAAGTTAGTTTGATTAATGTTTTTTTTTTGTCTTTAAATTATAATTATCTATTAAAAACGATAATTGGGATACAGTATGCGATACTTGCTTTATATCGTTTGTTATCATTGCGCCCTTTCTGCAACATATGTCCTCATAAATTTACTTATTTTCTTTGTTACCATAAATTTGAAGACTAAGAATTTGGTGAATATTAATTGATTCATTTATGGCTAGAAAACAATTAGTTTCACATTAATATTCCTGTCATATAAAGTAAGTTAACACTCAACTTTTTTTTAAGGTTGTCTTTATTTCGATCTCAAATTACATCTCTTTTTTTTTTTGCCGGATAATCTAAATTACATTTCACTCTGCACTGCATATTACAATATTAATTTAGTTGAAGAATTTATCATCATCTGAGGTTATACACGAGTATGGTTTTCAATTGGCTTAGCAGCACAGGGAAACCGGTTGAAGGAGGTGAAGTTCCGTGATAATTCTCACCGCGAGCTACCGATGATGGGGGCGCCATCGACAGGAGAAAGCTGACAACGAAGACGCAGAGTAAGATTGGCACAAGCCCCTGCTCTGAACGAGGAATCTTTTGAATGTTGGGCGAGCGAGGAATCTTTGCTCTGAAGAGACACAAGCAATGTGATCTACGTAATCTCTTGACAAGTAATTGATGACCCACTGTAAATAAAGATGTTATGCATCGGAAATTGTTATTGAAATTATTCAGACTCTTAACCCATAAAAATCGATTCAGGTTGGTTAAGTTACATCCCTGGTAGACTTTTCTCAATCAGATCATCGATGGAAACCAGTGTGTTGGACATGCATAGGAATCTGGTAAAGATGATTTTAGGCTTTCCTTTCTGACCACTTTTGGTGCCCGTCTCTCGTACCATCCATCAATCACTAAACAGAACTTCTAATCAAACGTGGGCAGCATAAAGATCCGACCTCCCAATGTTCAAACGGGAAAAGCCACGTCTTATACATTCCCGGCACAAAAGATAGCATCAAACAGAGCATAAATAAGAGTGGAGATGCTATGATTCGCAATAAGAGGGGTGAAGAATCCAACAAGGATATGGTAAGGAAATTAGCAACTTGTTTCCACTTAAGTTTACACTAATAACTCCATAAGTATGCCTCTGATTCAGTTCCCAGTGCCATAAAACAGATCTTCTAATAATTCAACCAGCCCTCCATTGATAGGGCATGGCCATAACTCAAAGCCATAAAATGTTTTCGGGCCATATGGACTAGACGACCATTCGTACGGAGTCACTAGTGTTTCTTTCTATTGTTATTATGTACAAAACTGGGAGAGCCACAGCTGTGAGCACATATTTCCCACACTCCGACCCTCCAAGGTTAGACTCTTCAGGTAGTCACCAGGTGGGGGCCACTGGAATGTGGGAGGCCGCATGAGTAAGTCACGTACTTGATGCTGTCTACGAGAACCACGACAAAGATCCGCGAGAGGGACTTGGGAGGCGGGACCACCCCATCAACCTCGATGTCCGCTGCCTCCCTTGGATCGACCAGCACGGAGACAACCATTGAAGAAGAAAGGGACTTGTTACCTTGGTGCAGGTTCTCTTCCTTTGAGTTCTCACCCATGGGTTCCTCAGTCTCATTAAAGTGGGATCCAGGGAGAGGGAAGGGTGCACCGCGAAGGGTTCTCCTCTTCCTGCCCTTTGGGACTCGATCAGTGGAGTTCTGATGGTTCGCTGACGTGATGTTACCAGCTGAAGGGGCTTGGATGATGGCTCCTTGGGATGGAGATGGTGCGACATCGAACCGGAACACTTCAGTGCACATCCCAGAATTCAGCATGGGACCTGCAGATGGGGTCACAGCAAAAAGGAAGAACATTGTAAAATACCAGCACAATGTACACCACTACTGGAAAACAGCAAGCAAAGTTGTTGTTTGAAAAAGGAAACTTCAGAATGAATATTCGCAACATTTGATGCCAATACCTAAAGCTCTGATTTACCTCCAAACCCAACCCAATCATATTGAAAAGTAGACCAAAGACCATCCTTGCAAAAGAAATGTAGCTGAAGGGAGGGAGGGAACAAAATCTAACCCTATGGAAGAGGAACTTTCAAATCAATGAATACAAGCGCAAACTGAGAAACTAGCAAAGATGTTAACCAAGAAAGACCTTGATAAATAAATGCAAGCGCTCATCACCATTGGTAGGCAGTCCAGAGCAAAATCAGAGAGGTAGCTCATCAAAAAGATTTTTTTTAAAAAAAAGCATCCTAAAAGATAAGAGTAGGAGCAGGAAACAGGAAAAATCTTCTATTCATCCTCTCTATATATTTATAAGAGACCCTTGTTCATGCACCTGGGCATCCTCCACAAAAATGAAGCTCTAATAAAAAGCTTCAATTATAAACGATGCAGGGTGCTAGCATACAAGTAATCTCACAACAGTGAGCTTGTCAGTGGACGATTTGAGCAGTTTCAGTAAGACTAAATATTCAATTATAAGTAACAGTGAATCTCCTTTCATCATCAGTCCATTTGTTTATCAATATCTGGAAAGCCAGAATGAAACATTCTGCAGTGTAAGAGCTGTCTCAAATTCATAACACTGGAAAAGAAATAACTTAAGGTTTATGACATTGATTAATGCAAACAAGGAGCAGATACAAGTTTTCAAGTGGAGTTCTATCATCCACAGATTTTATGTCATCAAACCAGCACCTTAATTGAGAAATACAGAAAGAAACTGATTGCATAAACTAATGAAGGAAACAAAATTGTTACCTGCAAGGCCTTCTCGGAACCACTGCTGCACCTTACCATTGGCTGAAACAGACTTCTTTATATGGTCCTTCAATGGATCTTCAGAGCCAGGAGCGAGAGCCCTCCTCCGATCAGCAAGGTTCCTATACACATAAGAATGAGAAGCCCTTTTCCTCCTAGCCTCAGGTATAGCTAAGGCTGATGCTAAATTCCGCAACATTAACAAATCAGTACTCCTGTGGTTCCTAATCTCAGGAGATGCCTTAGCCTTCTCGCTCGCAAGAACTGAGTGAATTATCAAATTTCCATCAATCTTGACAAGCTTGTCATTTCTGGGGACATATAAGGAGGCAACTAGGGGCTCACTACCATTTCCCCGATGCACCGCTTCATCTCCATTGTGGCCTCTCTCACGATTCATTCTATCATTAGTGTAACCTCTCTCCGTACTATAGTAAGTACCATTTCCATGACCAGTGACTGCAAAAACCCTCCCTCTATGGTGATCATAAACCCCATCACTGAAGTGGCCAATCCCACCAGGAACTCTATCCCCTATTCCTCCGAACCTCACATTCACCATAGGAACCAAACCTCCAAACAGCAAGACAAAGAACAGCAACCCAAGAAAACTGACGCTCGCAACCTTCTTCGTCCTACCCTCACTCTTCTTGCTCTCGGCCTTCTTTGATTTCGCAGCTGACATGACCTGTTGGGGTTTCAACCTGGGGATGGGGACAAGGGGCACCTGCGACCCTTGCGGTTTCATGACATAAGGTGCACAGGGAATCCATGGGTAAGCCATGTGGGCCATCGGGGGAGGTGGGTACATCCCTGGTGGTGGTGGAGGACACACGCCACCACCACCGCCACTGCCCAGCTGCTGCCTCAGGCTAACGTTCTCAGCCATTATGAAGGAGATCTTACTGTTCAGCTCTGCAATGGTGGAGTGCATGCCCCTTACCTTCTCCTCCAGTTCTTCCACGTAATGCTTCTTTCTCTGACGGGATAACTGTGCACTCTCTCGATTCCTCATGAGCCGGGTCTTCCTCTTATCTTCCTCTTCACTAGCAGCATCTATATTGCAAGCCGAATTTGATTTGTCTGAAGAAAGCGATGATTTCCTGCACTTACTATTCCGCAATTCAGTCTTTGCAATTGCATCTTCCCGATCCTTTTTCCTCTTCGAGGCAGAATTATTCCCTGCTTCCTCTACCTTCACCTTCTGAGCAAGGGGCATTCGAGACGAAACGTCACCTTCAATGGAGTTACCGCAGTCTGGTGAGGGATAATTCATGTCATCGGAAACCCTGGAGCCCCCTTCACCACTCCCCGAACCCTGAGACGACACAGGCCCATTAGAAAACTCCCGATCAGCAGAGTTATCGCATTCCACAGTCGAAACGTTCGAGACCCTGGCAATATCGGGCTTCTGGTCAGCCGATTGATAGCTGCCGGATTCCGACGGGGAGTGATTCAGGTAGGCCGCGACATCCGGTGAGTGATCAGCGGAAATTCCGGACGATCCGCTCCCGGAATTTGTATGAGTCAGCGGCCCCTCCGAAACGGGGATGACGAAATCCTCGTCCACGCCAGGGAGGCAGAGATCATCGACATCATCGAAGGTGATCTCGAAGTCTCCATTTTCTTCAAGCGCGAAATCCCAATTGAGATCTGAATCGAAGGTTTCCATTATGCTGGGGTTGTTTTCCAAGGAGAAGAACGAATGGTCGAAAGGAATTTCGAATGAATCGACGTCAACAGGCTGAGAATCGGGGAACGGAGCGGCCGTCGATGGATCCACGGCCGTCGATTCCGCCATTGTTAGGGTTTTTGCGGGTAGGAGGACAGGGGGAGGGAGGGGTTGAATATAAGTCTGTTGCTGTTCGTTGGAAAAAGTAAGTAATCCACTCGTCGTCGTATGGTGGACGAAGACTTATTCCGGTCGTGGATAAATTTGCCCAATCACATTCCGGCGCGTGGTTTGACGCGCCACTTCCCACGGCACCCTTACCCAATAAATAAACAAAAGTCCGGAACTTGAATTTTCCCCATTGGCTATTTTCATATGAATAACAATAAAAAGTCACATGAAACTCCTTTTTCATCATTCTTTTCTTTTCACACTATTAATTTAATTTCAAATTAATTCAGTTTAATATCATGCTTAATAGGAATAAAAGTTGAATTAATTCAACCAGCTCATGAGGGCACCAAAGATTCATCCAATGCCTAATTGCCACGAGTGTTAGATTAAGAGTGGTAATGGGACATGGCAGGCTAACTGATTGAAGATCCAGACCTCTCCTGCACCTGTGGGTCGGGCACGAATCGACCCGATTTATTAAAAATAATAAATATGTAAAAATATAATTTAAAATATGATGTAAAATTTACATATTTATAATAGTATAGCTAAAATAAATTTATATAATTTAAATAAAATATAATGATTATTATCTAATTTATTAAGATTAAAAGTACACGTAAATTAAATAAAATTAAAATGTAAAATGTAATATAATATAATATGGTAGAGCAGTGAAACAAAAAAAAAATGCAGTATTTCATGACCCAAATAAAATATTACGGTTGCCATAAATAAGTCATGAATAAATTATGTAAATCTACTAATGTGGGAAACAATTACAAGATTGCTTTTATTTAAATTAATTCTCTTGATCAATAAATATTTTAAATGATTCGAATAAGCCAAATACGAATATAAAAAATGCATATTTATGCTATTAATGATTAAATTACCTTAATGTGTATTGTTAGGGCTGTGATTGAAATTTTGGCTTGAAGGGGAAAAAAATCTTATTGGATGAACAAATGAAATATTTAGTGACACGTGTGCTCTCCGTAAAATAATTTTTCCAAGAAAAAAATTCTTTTTCGGACATAATCTATATCATATATACAAATATTTGGAATTTTAGTATTTTTAATTTTCTAAACTACCCATTAATATACAAAAGTTAGATTTTTAACGGAGGGTAAGAAATTTTACTGTTTAAAAATTAAATTTATTAATATTTTATTTCCATTATATATTAAATCCCTAATGGAGCCAAATTCGCCTGCTATTTACTTTTAACATGACGGAGATAAAATAAACTGAATACAGATTTGCAAATATTTTCCTTTTTAAAATGTTTTCCGTGAAATTTTCCCGAGGAAGAGTTAATTTCTTCAATGCAGCGGCGCGTGTGGCACGCGTTGGGAGGAGACTGGGGCGACACTGAAATCCAGAACCGCATGGCACGTTGCTCCTCACGGACCTACGGGTTGTTGCTTCCACTGCGTGTCTCTGGAAACTTCAGCCCGTGACTTTGATCCGTTCCCGTTACGCCATTCTTCTGGCAACAGCGACCGGATTCCCCATTTTGACCTTACGATAGCTCATTATTTACCTTGCACTGCAGCGGACCGCTATACCTCATTGCCTGGCTCAGAACACCCGACTCTAATCACCGTCATCAAGGGAATATCTATGTAAGGTATCAGCGGCTCTATAAAAGGTTGAGTCAATGTTCAACTAAAAAGTTTAAGCGTATAAATAAATGATATTCAATCAATTATAAATCAAATTTTAATATCTTATTTGTGTGATATGAAATTGATTTCTTAATCTCCGTCTTTATGTGACAACATTCTTACACTTGACATGCGTCCTTAAACACCGATTCTCAATAACTGATCTCTCAAGCAGGGCACTTCACTTCCGGTCTCAAATGAGAAGGACAAACTATCTCAAGACGGACCTTCTCTTCCGTTTTCAGATTAACATACGAGTCGCATTTTTTTACCGTGCTCGATAGACTGACCACGAACCATGTATTTTTCTTTCGATTTTGAGTTTAACGGACCATGAATTCCACGCTCGATATTAGTACAATTAATGACATAAAATGCGAGACCCACGTGGCCTGATTCATGAAATTGAGCTCGGCATCACTTCTCTTTGTTGTCTCGATGCCCGCAGGGATGAATCTAGGTTGAGAAAATGCATCTTTCCTTCTTTCCATGTTCCGATTCGTAATAAGATTCTGGTCGGTCAATTTACGACTCTCATGAGAGTGCCTTGTCAATAGTTTTAAGAATACCTTCAGAAACTGTAAGCTTGACAAAGGAACTTCCGAAAAGCTTCCATGTTTGTGCGGGAAAAGCCCACCACTTGAAAAGAGTCTTCATGTAACGAGTACAACACATGATAGTGTATAAGACCTCTCCATGACTTGAGCTAAAGTTTTTCACAAACCCGTGGAATATCAGAGAACCACAGCAGTCAATATACTCGGTAACAATTTACTCAGAGCTGATATCCGTACAATATAAAAGAGAACAACTGTGGTCCATAAATAAAGACAGTTGTACCATGTCAGGAGCTCGCATTGCATGAGACACAATCGGTGCTTCCAGGGTTGTCTATGTTTTGTTCTGTGATTTGCTCTCTGCCTCCTTAATCTGCACCATGGTGTCAACCTTCTCCTCCAGAAGGGATTTAATTCTGGCATTTATCCTCTCCAGCGTCCCTTTCAGCTCGCTAATGTCCTTCTCCTCTTCTCGGTCATCTTTGTCCGGTGGCCGACCTGCTAACTTGCCGCCATCTTCTTCGAGCTTTCCAACTTCCTCGGCCATCTCTAGGCCCCTGGAGTTGAAGTCATCTCCATGATCCTCATCCTCCAGTCTCTCAACCACAGATTTTCCTTTATCTTCTTCTATCCCGCCAGCTTCATCACTGTCCTCCTTTTCTTTCTCCTCAACACTTCCTTCTCGTAACGAATCGCCTCGATTTCGCTTGCTAGCCTCGGTCCTGTGCTTCTCCTCCTCCATCTTCTCATTATCATCTTCTTCAAACTTGACGAATACTTCCTTGCACTTCTTACCTTTCCCTCTCTCTTTCTTACCCTTCATCTTCTTCTTCTTCTCTTCTTCCTCCCCCTGTTCAGAATCCTCTTTGCCTACTCCTTCATCCTCGGTTTCTCTTCTCTCCGCTTTCGGTTCATCTTCATCGCCCACCTCCATAACTCTCCCTTCCCCAACCTCTCGGCCGGCCTTCTCCCGCTTCTTCTTCTCCTCCTTCTTTGCACCCTTTTCCGCTTTCCTCAACTTATCTCCATCTTCCTCGTGGCTCGGCTTCACTTTCTCTTCACATTTGGCCTCCAATTCAAATTCCATCTCGGTCTTCTCACCCTTTGCTGCATCTGCATCGGAGGATCCTCTGATCTTGCTCTTGCTCTTCAGCTTGAGGTAAAACTCTTCCTTCTTCACCTTCTCAGCGCCACCTGCTACCGATCCGCCATTGTCATCCATTCCAGCCTTCTCTTCCAAATGTCCGAAGTACAAACTCTTCGTCCCAGGTGAACCTATAAGATGGGCTGAAAGGTGTTAGTCCATTGACAAACCGAAAGCTAACAATCTCACCATTTGCAGTCAAAGCCAGCAACGTCACGGGTCAAAACTCGATTGCTAATTGACCACAATGTCCAAGAAACCAAACCCTTCTACGTCTAGGACGAAATTTCGGGCTAGGTGACAATAAGATTCCTGTCCGAATGATAAGCACCACTCGCCAACTTCCTTCCGTCGAGCAGTAGACAACTACTAATTCGGATAAAAAAACATTCTTGAGCCTTGCAGAAAGTAGTTGGTGCTTTAAAATTGACATATCTCCGGAACACGCAACAAACTACACACGAAAGATGTGAGAGATCCGATGAAACATCAGACTTCCATTCGAATAACTACTAGAGTGTCCCCTAGTAAGACAAAATTGAAGGCACTGATCATACGCCCAATTCTTTGAGAATGAAATATGAAACGACCATGCAAAAAGAGGAAGATCCCGCTGCAGATAACAGGGTCAGCAGACGTCCCATCCATGCCCACCAGAAGTTAAGAAGTGCACCTTTCTGTGTCTTCCCTGTTGAGCGACTCGGTTGCCGGAATCGGGACTCACGACGAAGAGGAGAAGCTGCTGCCTCGTTGTTTCCTTCCTGTCATGGCTTCCCTCGTGCCCAGGGTCTTTTCTGGACAAGAAGTTTCTTCAGAGGTACATACGTGGTAGAAGCCCACAATGCCAGAGAAGGCTCTGGATCTATTCTTGTCTGACATGTTCTTAGATTTATCATGTGACGAAAAAGTACTAATATCTTTCAGTTTTAGAAGTTTTCATTCTTTTCTATTCGAATTATTCTACATTTTTATAAGAATGGTTTAATATTCCTCGAGTATGTGAAGAATTTCTAAGTATACCTTAATTTAGAGCTCTTACGTCTCGCAATTTCTTTTTTTTAAATATTATTTGACCATGCAATGCAGTGAACCAACAGGGCAGGTTGCTTGCATGCGTGGGTTAGGCAGACATATAAACTCGCATGAATCCTGACTCGGACATGCTCTGGCGTGGGAGAAAGTCTTTGTGTGTAACGAGTGTATCATATGATAGTGTTGATATAATGTTATAAAATAATTAAATGAAGTTATTTTTAAAGTTATTTTTTCTTTTTTAGAATTTAGATTTTATTAAAAAATTTTAAAAATAATTAAATTTTATTAATTTATAATATTATATAAGTACTTTTAGATAGTGTAGTGTTATATCCTTACTCTCTCCCGGCGCGGGTCGCTCCATCAGCCCTTCCAGCTGTCAGTAAATAAAACATTCCATAATCGGAGAAACTGTGGCCCCCTTTCATCCCCAATAACTCAATAAAGTCAGAACAGAAACTCATGTTATGAGTTTCTTGTTCGAGTTAAGCTCAACTTTTTTCCAGTCGATTTTCCTAATTTTAAAAAACCGGCGAAGTTTCAAATAGAGCTCTAAAAAAGGGATTGCGGGCCAGGTAGGATTTATTTTCCAACAGATGATACAGTTAAGTGGGAAATTGTTGATGAACAGTTTGTACTGTTCTCATTCTATAATCTAAAGATTCTATGATCGATCTCACCTATGTAATTTTTCGTATCCCTATTATCTTAATTTTTTTAATTATTTCTAGATATATATATTTTTTATATACGAAAAAAAAAAGGAAAATTGTCGTGTTCAGGAAAGGGTCGTGTCCGTACATGCTGATTAAGAAAAAAAAAAAAAAAAGTCATCCAACGGTCTGCAGAGACGACGAGGCTAACTTCCTAGAGAGGGAGGCTCTCCCTGGTCCCACCGACCAAAAGAAGGGATGCGGGGACAAGGGAAAGCTGGAGGCATCAACAGAATATGGTAGGGTCCCTGAACTTCTGATACCTTTGAATTTAAGTACCTGTCTTCTTGATATGTCTAATTGAGTCCATCAACTTTTGAAAACTGCACAATCCAGTGCCGGTAGCCTACTCTGTGGATGGAACTCTATTATCAGCTCTCATAGGGATTCTTACATGGGCTAAACTCATTACTTCATTCGTAAACTCGATTAATAAATATTTATCGTGCTGTTATTAAATGTTATATCATATCTTTCTACTCATTAATAATATTTATTTTTTAATCATGATTTAAAATAATTATTTATATGTTGAATATTCATTTGTTAAGTTTATCATGTCATCTTTGACCTCAATTCACCTAAGAATTTTCTCTAGATCGAGGATGCAATGGTTGCCATCATAGGATGCAAGGTTGCATAGTCAAGAAATACCCGTTACTTAAAAGTGCTATATGAATGAGGAGTAGAGGGATTCAACTGATGCAAATCTAAAGGTGAGGGTCCACTTATGTAATTAACGAAACATTTGAACAGAAACAGAGAGAGCAACCTGCTTTCACGCGCGGTCTCTGGTTTTCTTCTCTCTCATCGCTGTTCCTTCTCCCACTCCCTATAACCTGCAAAACACCATTCTCCTTTCTTTCTCCTTTCCACTCCTTTTTCTTCATTCTCCCTCTGCTTTCTCTCGGGATTCCTCTCTTTGTCCTCGGAACCCTATGAGACCTGGATTTGTGCCGTTGAGCGCCAGGTCTTGAAGGCCTCTGACCGATCTCCTTCTCCCTCAAGCTCATCAGCAGGCGCCGCCGGAGAAGGAGCGTCCTCCATTGCTGATTTCGCATTAGCTCATTTTTATCCTCTCCCTGGGGCCACTGTTGTCGATCCTCGACTCGTTTCCACCATGAACGACCTTCTCTCGGTACCTTTTCCTTCCCTCGCCAATGACTTGCTCGAGCTCAATGAATTGCATAATGTGTCCTGGATGCTTGCTTTGAAGACGTTATTCTTCCATTTCGTTTTGATCCGAAGCTTTTTCCATGCCGCATTGAGTCACAGGACGGTTTTATCGTTAGCCGGTGATGTCAACTTGATGGCACAGCTGATCGTTGCGTACCTCCGGTCCTAATGCTCGTTATTATTCGTCTCCCCTTAACATCATGCTGTCCATTACATGCGATCAGATGCTTTGTCCTTCTCTTTTTCCTCTTCCATTGAAGTCAATTAATTACTTGGCAACCTTAATGTTCATATGTCGATACACAGTATGAATGTGTTCATGATGAACTCCTGTTCAAAGTTCAAAGTGGAATGAGCTTTTCAAATAGATTGCTCTCTTATTACCAAGAAATCGCTGCTGCATCTGTTGAAATATTCAAATCATTTGAGCATGTCCCATGCTCTGAACGGAAACAGTAGTTTGACCACTTGTCTATTCTTATCTGAACTAGTTCAAACATTTTTGTCATCCATGTGGCATAAAATACTCGAGGAATTATCCATGGCTCAGTGTATGCTTGGTAGGTCTTTTTTCCGATCTAATTCAAATTAACACTCATTGTTCATCTCTCCACTTGAACAAGTATAAGTTAGATGGGGAAAACAGCTCTGTGGAAACAAGTTTTGCTGAATATTTGAAATTTTGATGGTTTAGTGGAAGGACAAGAATTTGTTCTAAGAAACTTGGTTAGCCTTTAACTTCCATCCACTGACTTCTCGAATTTTGCAGGAATCATTTGAGATCCCTCGGGGTCAAGCTTATAGAGATGGCGATATTGAATTAGGCACAAATATCCAGATGAATTCAGGGGAGCTTGGCTTGGAAAACTTCTTTAAGAAGGTTCAGTTTACTTCTGATTATTTTCGATTATTTCTCATCCCTTTTCAGAAAATAACGTATGTTGATCATGTATTGCTTGTGACAAGTATCTAGGCATGATGCTGAGGATCTCTTTAGTTATCTATTTTACACTTTTAACCTGTGCCAACATCCTTCTTTGCCAGGTTGCAGAAATCGAAAAACAGATGGGGAAGTTGAATAACCTTCTAAAGAAACTACAGGTACAAGATGTCTTTCTAGACAAGTGCTTTCTCTTCTGATGCTTCAGATTTCTCTTTTCATAACAGTCTGTAGGATGAAGCACGATCCAGTATTATACATTTTCAATAGTTGGTGAACAGTGAGTGGCATGATAGATTATGTAATGCTCGTGGTGGACTTTTTTAAACCAGTTGGAGTATCTTCCGTAGTTGATTTGGTATGATCAGTATCATTATTGTAAATTATTTCCTGGAAATTAAAATCTTTCCCATTTCCTTTTGAATATAGGAGCCATGTCGCAGGCTTTCTTTGTAATATTAGAATAAATGCTTGAAGGTAGTCAAGGCATTTCTCTTCTTGTTGGTGGCAACATTAAACCTTTATCAGTTTAATTAGTAACCTCCTATGTCACATATTATACATAATAGCTGGATTTAGTTATTAATGTGAAACGTTGTTGTGCCAGACCTACAATTAAAATATGCTGTTTGTGATGTACAGGATGCACACGAGGACTCAAAAGCAGTAACTAAAGCTGCTGCCATGAAAGGTGATCTCCATGGCTTTTCCTTTTTGGTTTGGATCTCTGTAATCTATTTTCTGGAGCTATAGTTTGCCTATGAGGTTCATTGGTATCCTATATTATAAGCTCTTTACCATCGTTCCTGTTTCTAGATATAGAAGGCCTATCCAAGAATTTATTTGCATTTTCTGAATTTATGATAAAATTGGAACTTCCTGAAAGAGAAAAAAAGGCTGCTTAGACTAGATTGTCTGCTACATTTTTTATTCTTTGTAAAAGATTGTCAGTAATTTTAAATTAACTCCAAATAATATTGACCATTTTCCTAAGCCATTTCCAGATAAAACGTTCAAAGAATTTGTTACTATCTTTGTTTTTTGATATGGAGCCATTCACAGGTTATAAATGGGCGCATCATCATGTTATTGTCATAAGGAATCTTTGATTGCTGAATATCAACTATATATGCCACTACATACTTTCACATAATTACAATTACTCTCCAAGTTAGTCAAACTGATATTGTTTAGATGGTGGAGCTTCTTTAGTCTAGTCAGAAGTATCTCTTGAATTTTAGGGTCAGTGTAGGAATTCGAAAATGGAGAAAACTAATTATATGACCAACAAATTGTTGCATAATTGAAATTTCTCTCCTAACTCAGTCCAATTAATTTGAAGAGACTGGGAACTTCATAAATTCAATCAGCAATATATGACCACTCTTCAAACCTGTGAATCTGTTGTCATTCCTTTGCAACACCTCCCTCAACTTCAAACCTGTTTGGAGAACTGAGACACTGCAAATATATATCAAAATACTGACATTAAACATTAATATGGTGTCAAAATTGGATATTTCATATTTTTCGCTCGATGAATTTTCATCAAGTTCAGCATGAGAATCACATCAGGTTCCTTTGCTGTCCCTATCACTGAACCATTGGTCCTGCTGTTTATAGCAATCAAGCAGCGTATGGAGAAAGAAGTTGATGAGGTTGGAAAGGTTGCTCGCTCTATAAAATCTAAAATTGAGGAGCTTGATAGAGAGGTAAAATCATGCTTGGACTTATTGTTCTTGAATGTTGGTTGTGTTCCTCAAATTATTTGTACAAACATTTTCTTTTGCCAGTACAGAATTTGACAAATAGGCAAAAACCTGGTTGCGGGAAAGGTACAGCGGTAGATCGATCCAGGACTGCAACAACAATGTAACTCTCACTATCTCTCCCTGTTCCACATTTCTTTAAACCTACCCAAAATAATATAACTTTTTTCAAAAAATATAATTTTGAATGTAGTCGGACCAGTTCACTTTCTCTCCTGTTCTATGTTTGTCCAAAACTACCAAAGTTCAGTTTATTCTTTTTTTCATGTTTTCTTTAGGATCTTGAAATACCTCTTCAGTAGTAATTATATTAATGCGCAAACTTGATTCTTGCAGTTCCTTGAAGAAAAAGTTCAAAGACAAGATGGCCGAATTTCAGGTTCATTGATATTTAATTGAAGCAGTTGTCTCTGTTTTTCTCCATTTTGATCTCCCATGCATTAACCCAAGAGATGCAAAAACTATTTGCAGATCCTTAGGGAAAATATACACCAAGAAAATCGGGAAGTTGTTGAAAGACGTGTATATACAGGTTTGCACTTGGTGACTTTTTGAATTGGATTCGATGAGGTTCCTATGACATGGATATTCACTTAGCTCTTTGGTGGTTGCTGTGGTCAGTGACGGGAACCAGAGCTGATGAAGAGGTGAACTTGATCATGAATATCCTTGAGTTCCTAGAACATTTTTTGATATTTGCAGCTTATGTGTTTACACTACTCCCTGTAGACAATTGACCGATTAATTGAGACTGGAGATAGTGAACAAATCTTCCAGAAGGCTATTCAGGAGCAAGGGCGTGGCCAGGTTCTTCCTTGCTTATCTTGTTCTGTCAGACAAGTTTATTGATTTAAATTGCTTAACACAAACAGATTATTACTTCAGTTCAACATTTGTGATCGGTTGGTTGGTGTTTTAGGTCTTTTAACTGAGTGATATGCATTCAAACTGCATCAGACAAACTTTAGCCGATCGAGCTCTCCTTGGAACGCAGTATTAATCAATCTGATGCAACTTTCCTACTTTCCCGTTGCTTATATTAGACATCCAGAAAGGACTAACCTGCATATTCTATGCTGTTTTGTTATTAACGAGGGACAGTGTCTAAGCCATCTTGCCTGCATGTTAATTCCTTCTGCATTTTCCATATTCACTGCATACTCGACTTGCATTTCTTTTTGAAGTCTGGATTGGTTATGTCTGATTCAAGACGTCCTTGGATAGATTATGGACACTGTGGCAGAAATCCAAGAGCGTCATGATGCAGTCAGGGACTTAGAGAGGAAGCTTCTTGATTTGCAGCAGGTTCGTATATTTACTTGCATCAAACCAATGCCTTCCTACTCTTCTGTATCCTGACTCACCACAATTCTGAAAAACTGATTCTTGCATTGACGCTAGTTTGAGCGAAGTGACTTGATGACTTTGAATATGGAGTCAATCACCAATCGAGCTTGTCCTTGTTTCGCACTTTTGTCGGTCAAAACTGGCTTTTATTCTGTTGAATTGAACCGGTGCCAGTCTGTCTACATGTTTGCATAGGCCGAGTGCTGGTTTGCTCAGTAAATGATCATTCTCGAAAAATGGGACGCATCCTCTCTGGAGGATTAGTTGTAACCTTGATCGGTTATGATGCTGGAGGATTAGTTGTAACCTTGATCGGTTATGATGCAGATATTTCTAGATATCGCAGTGTTGGTGGATGCTCAAGGAGACATGCTTGACAACATCGAATCACAGGTATCCCGACTCTCGCCGGAACGAACTTTCATTGATTAGATCTAAATGAGTTAGGGTTCATTGGATTCATAAACTGTCCCTCTGCAAGCGGACGCATGTCTACTTTTCTTTGGTGAGTGAAAGTCCAAGCAGAGTTGCTAGCTTGCTTTCGGCTCTTGGTGCTTAACAGCTCTGTTTTGCTGCGCCTACAGCTGAGAAAAGAAAATATGTCCTTTTTCTTTATGAAGAGCAGAGGAAATGAAAAATGAAATTAGGGTTGGCAGATTTGGTCTTACCCATCCCGACCCGGGTCAGGTTGGGTTTGGGTCACTCGTCCGCCCTATTCCAACTCTTTATATAATATTATATTATATAATTATACTTAAAATATTATTTGTGAGAATTTTTATCTTAATAAATTCAAAAGTATTTGTTTCTATTTTGCTAAAATTATGTACAATTTAGTTTTATTAACTCTATTTAATGATGTTGTTATGAATATATGAATTTATATTATATTTAAACTTATGTGTAATATAATATACATTAATTATTTTTGTAAAGCGGATCAATGGGGCGAGCTAGGTCAGGGTGCGGTTACCTTGCTGACCCGTAGGGCGAGGTAGGTCAATGGGTCAAGAGTGCACGGCAAGTCCGGGGGTTTAAAAATACCTGCCTTACCCACCCTGTTACCATCCCTATGAAATAAGTGCTAGTTGAATATAGCCTGAAGGAATATGCTTGATCATATAAAATCCAGGTAAGTCGAGAAATGAGTGAAAGTAGGGTGATTTTTAAAAATAATTCGTGAAAAGTGGTTCGTTTGAAAGTAATTACGAAAGTAGTGTTTTAAAATCGCATCTTGAAGATGCGGTTTTGATTATTAATGAACCGCATCTACAAGATGCGGTTCTTTTTTTTTTTTTTTTTGAAGGGAACCGCATCTTCAAGATGCGGTTCCCCTTTGGTTTTTTTTTTAACACTTTTTTTTAAACATCGGGAAGAAGAGGAAGAAGGTTAAGTTAAATATTTAATGTGTAATATATAACGAGTTCGTTTTAAAAATTTCGGTTAGATCTTTATATAATAAAATTTTTATAAAATTTTAAGAGTAAATTTTATAAGTGTGAATAATTAAATGATAATTTATATAACGAATTCTTATGTATCATAACACACTTATTTTGCAAATCTTTATCAAATATTTATATCTATAAAATATTTATAAAATTTTTAAGAGTAAATTTTATAAGTATTAATATGTAAAGAGTAATTTATACAATGAATTCTTTATGTGTTATACGTTGAGAAGTTACGTGAAATCTTAGCGGTATTGAAATCTTTGGTATGTATTATGATACATAAAAATTCGTTATATAAATTATCATTTAATTATGCACACTTATAAAATTTACTCTTAAAATTTTGTAAAAATTTTATTATATAAAGATCTAACAGAAATTTTTAAAACGAACACGTTATATATTACACATTAAATATTTAACTTAACCTTCTTCCTCTTCCTCCCGATGTTTTAAAAAAAAGTGTTTAAAAAAAAAAACCAAAGGGGAACCGCATCTTCAAGATGCGGTTCCCTTCAAAAAAAAAAAAAAAAAAAAGAACCGCATCTACAAGATGCGATTCATTAATAATCAAAACCGCATCTTCAAGATGCGGTTCTAAAACACTACTTTCGTAATTACTTTCAAACGAACCACTTTTCACGAATTATTTTTAAAAATCACCCTACTTTCACCCATTTCTCCAGGTAAGTCAGCATCCGTGGGCTTTGTTCGTAATCAATCTGCCTGCTTTGCTTGCTCTTGTTCAGGTATCAAGTGCAGTCGATCATGTCCAGAGCGGGAACACCGCCCTTCAGAAGGCGAAGAGCCTGCAGAAGAGCTCGCGGAAGTGGATGTGCATTGCAATAATCATCCTTCTCATAATCGTGGTGATAATCGTGGTGGCAGTGATCAAGCCATGGAGTAACAAGAATGGCGCCTAGATAAAGCTTCTGTTAGCTAGTCAATGATGCATTTCGTACAGGAGCTGTATGAGATTGGTATCGGACTATCTCTTAGCAGTAAGCCAAATGTCTATAATTTGAAAACAAACAGCATGAGAAAGTCATTTACTGAATGTGATTCGGTGTGTACCCTAATTGTTTGAAATTTAAATTCATATTTGGCATCTTTTGCAAATCTCATTCCACACCTCCTGTGCAATATCATTCATCAATTTACGGGATATGCATATCAGACAGTAGTATCATGCAGGCTCGGTTTTGTTTTCTCTACAATTACGATCAACTACTTCAACCGAGAGTTTGTTTTTAATTAAAGCCGATGTTATAGCTAACCTGAAAGGTGGGTCTGGCAAAGGGGCATTGATCCATAAAGGGAGCTTCCTATATATCTGGATTCCTGAACGAAGTATAAATCTCGATAATGGGGTTGTTAATGTTAAAAGATTTAATCTCATGAAAAAGATGAGCGCTAACCCTCAGTGGCAAGTTCAATGAAAATGTGTAATGTTGTATTCGGGCAACAGAGTTGAGTAAGGTAATCAAATCTGATAACCATTAAAAAGCTCTAAAAGAAAACCAAAATTTTACTGTCCTATGCATTATAGAGTTGCTATTATACCCAAAAAGCCAATGAATAAAATTGTAGACCTGAGGTATTTTCATCCACGACGCTGCTATGACTCTGCATTTAACCCTGTTGTCTGCTTCATGCAGATCTTGCCTTCACCGGATCTGTGGGTCTCCCATAGCTGAAGATTGAAAGTCAGCGTTCCCAAACACATATATCATCTATGTGGCTAGTGATTTGAGCATGAATCTTATCAGGACGGAATTTAATCTGAAAAGACTTATCCGTGTATGCTAGCTGGCAAAATGAGAGAGACCTGAATATCGTGTTAACTTTCTAGGAGGGTGGACAAAATGCAGGAAACTGGATGCCACCGCAGGCTCTGAGAATTTGCTGCAGTTTGCTTGACCTGCTCTAGTCATTTGGATCCATCTCCTCATCCTGGTCAAATGAAGGGGTAACATTGGTACTCCTGTCGCTTTCACCAGATTCCGGCTGTTCAGCGAAATTGCTCTCGTATTCCTCCAATCCAGTTTCATCGTCATTTTCTTCTTTATCCCCTTTCAAGTCAACAGTGTCCTGGTCATGCTCCATCCACTTGGGGCATGCATCTTCTCCGCCGTAAAGAACCCGCCCATCCATGCCTTTGACACGATCCTTGACTGCAAGGGGGTCAATTCTACAGGAGCATTCAGGAAGTGGGTGAGAAAGGAAGGAGGTCGGTTTCGAAAATTGGGATTGCCATACGAGGCCTTCGACTCCCAAGCTCTTGTTGAGATGTTCCTGCACCAGAAGTGTCCAGTTACGCCTTAGAACGTACATGCTGTCATACGTGCTGTTGAGATATTCCACAAGAGCTTTCCTGCAGGAGAAATTGATAAGAGGGTTAAGGGACACAGAACAATTTGATAATGCATTCAGCCGGAGAGAAATAATCAAGAGAATAGTATTTGAAAACTTATCCATCACTGCAAGTCTTGGTATGTATGAGTCATGCCAATGCGGCTTTAAAGAACCATGCCAAATTGAAAATATCAGCATTTCAGAGGGTATAATACTAAGCAATATTATCTTTCCTAACATTATTTTACGTCATTGCCTTAATTATTCAAGAAATCCTTGTACTTTAGTGATGATAGCAGAAATGATCATCATGCTTATGAAATTTTTTTTTGGGTAATTCATGCTTATGAAAATTTATTATAACCTAGAGCTGTTTTAATAAATACCATAAAAAAATACTAGCAAAATCACTGGAAATAGCACCAATTCCTCTTACAAACAATGAAGTCAATATCACCAGTTCCATAGTAATCTGACCTGTCAGGACGATATGTCCTAGAGGAAGCACTTTCATAAATCCTTTGTCCCATCACCAAGCTTGAGAAATCTGGCCATCTGCTGCCATCGTTGTGGAAACCAGGGAAGAAAGCATCTGCTTCCATGGAGACTGTGAAGTCAAGGGCATCCCACAATAACCTGTGCGCTTCCATCCTTTGATCGGAAGGTGAAGGGTCAGGCTCCTTGTCTCTCTCAGTAATCCAACCATACCAACCTTCTTTCTCATGTCGGTAGACTGGTCTATCTGGAGGTGGAGGAAGAGGCCTTGGGCGCGGACCAGCCTTCTTCCATTCTTCTTTCAGCTGTTTTTCGCTTTTAGGTGGAGGAAATTGTAATGTGTCCTGAGGAAGAGGACTTTCTGGTCCAATCAATTCAGCTAATTCTTCTGCACTGCACAAAGAAGTGCGGTCCACCAGATTCGGGAACATGGCACGCAGTGGTATCAAAATGCGTTGTCCACCAAAAATTTCAGAACCAGCAAGATAGATAATGGTTTTAGGGGGATAGCCCATTCCTCGGAGGATAATGCCAACCTGAAACAAGCAGGAAACTCAATTAGTGTCTGTTGAAGTCATAGAAAAATTTTATTTTAGATATCCTAATCAATCCCACAATACTTCTCTGAACATAGATCCTGCCGTCGTGCACTAAACAAGACATAGCATTGGATTCCCACCAACTGCTGCTTCCTGATATGCATAATAATATTTACCTTTGGTAGTCTCTTAACTAGTTCACTTGTTTCTTTCCCTACTGTCCCAACTCCTGAATTCAATTTATCACTGATCTCAAATGCCTGAGATTGCAAGAGGATAAGTAAGACCTAAAATATTCCATATCAATCTCCTCATCACAGGCCGAGAGCTGTTGAGTTATTAAGAATGAAAGTTCTTGACAAGGCTACCAGTGCAAAAAACTAAACCTCATCAGCCAACCTAGTAAAAAAATGCCAACAATTATCATCGAGTTTACAGGCTGGATGTCACAATTCGTTGGATCCTTACACAGCTAAAATTCCTTCTGCAAGTCATGAAATATTATTTACAATCAAATGGGTGGATGTCATATACCTCTTCTGGCATAAGGGGACATGATCCTTTCCTTTTCTGAACACGTGAATCTACTCTAAGTTCTTCATTAATTATCCCTTTCTTGATCATCTGGGCCCTCCGATACTGGATGAGCTCAGTATGGACATCCTAGACATGTTACAGCATAAAAACAGGGTGAGGATTGATCAAAAGTATAAGCAAACTTTTTATTCCACAATCAATTTACATTGAACACAAAATATAATGAAAATTTAAGGATGCAACAAGATACTTAGCAAGAGAAAATCCACCAAAAAATGCAGTAGGAATATCCAACAAAGATGGAAAACAGATTAAGCTACCATATCCTCAAAAAGATAAGAGAAAGAAATTGAGATAATAACCTGAAAAAGTTCAGCACAACCATGATGTGCTAGAGTTTCTCTGACTAAGCCTGGATGGAAAGCGAGGTAAGGTCGACCCCATGCTCGTAACCTGTTGGTGAAGGGTATAAGATCATATCTTCTGAGTACAATTCAAAACTAAAAGGTAGTCTCAGAGGAAATTAAAGGTTATCTTTAAATTGAAATCAATATCTTTTGATTGATCAATGATACTTTAGATACCAAAAAAATCAATATCTTTGACGGCATAAAATGTTTTTTCCGAGAAGAATGTTTTGCTGACCAAAAATCATCAACGCAGCATGATAGGATCAGATTTTTTTTAGAGCATGTTCAAAATATTTTTTTTTGAGTGTTAAATAAATATTTATATTACTGAGCACCAAGTAGGTGTGAGAAATTACATAAAATATCCATGTACAAAAAGACGTTTAGAATCTCAGTCAAAAAACACACTATATTTGCACTGCCTCTCCTAATTACGAATATATTAGCACTAGGCTACAAAGAGATCTTCACCTCTCTACCATTCTACGTCCAAGCACCTGAATCTCAGGGCGAAATTGGAGTGCATGAAAGGCCACTCTGCATCTCAGCCTTTGGAGTTCACCCATGTCTCTTGGAAGGATTGACTGGACAATGGATATAGCTTTAGTGAGTCCATTGAAAGTATTGACTGGATAATGTATGCAGCTTTAAGGAGTCCATTAAAAGTAAGTGTTTCTGATATTGGAACTCCACGTTAAGAATACTAAGAAAACTCATGAAACAGATCGAAAGTCAATGCAACTACCCACCCTTGCTCAGATTAAATAGGGCAACAAAAACATCTTAGCTGTTCTTGATTGCCTGAACTGCAACTATAAACATGCTGTCTCATCATCCAATTTCCATTTATATATAAAGCATGATGCATCATTACAAAATCAAACAAGATCTGTTTAAATTGGTTCCACACTGAAGGAACTATAATCCTTCCATTTATATATAAAGAATGATGCATCATTACAAAATCAAACAAGATCTGTTTGAATTGGTTCTACACTGAAGGAACTATAATCCTTATGCATATTTCAAGAAGCAATCTAGTTCGTAGTAAATCATAAAAACTTCTCATCTGAAATCTTTTGGGTTGCTGACAAATATTTTTCTCTTTTTGATAAATATACTTTCATTACTACGGATATACACAAAATGTACACAACGTACTCAAAGGTACAGTTAAGAACATCAAAATTATCAAAATCTTTTCATCAAAGGATGATGAATTGTGGAAAGACAAGAAGCATCTCAGTGTGTAAATGCATCTAATCAGCATGAACGGCATTACAGTAGAAGTATGTTCATAATCCATGAGCAACATGAGGAAATTTAAGAACCGACATAACATGCAGCGAGGATATCTAGAAAATCAGATGAAAAATGTAAAATGGGAGTGCTATGCTTGAAAAAGAACAAATTCCTGCTGCTCTGAGACTGTCAAACTACCTGCAGACCTCCCCCATCGGCAATAATCAGCCCAATAACCTTAGCCTTCTTTAACTTGGGCAGAACTTCCTTCATGTAATAATTTGGAGAAGCAGAACCTTTTGGCCTAAAAGTAGGAAATTCATTCCTTCTCCTAGCTTCCCTCAAATGTGCCGGCAAGCTCTTTACAACAACAACATCATTCTTAAGATATGTTATGAACTGCTCCTCATTGTAGAGATATGAAAAACTCCTGAACTTGTAGCTGCAAAGTGTTAGCACCAAGAGGGAATATATTAGTTATTTATCACAATTGATGCTGAATTTATCATCACAACCATCATAAGTACCTTATGCCTTTTGAACGAGTAGATTCCTGAATTTCTGGAATGACAAGTGTTGCATTTAGAAGCCTAGATATGGCAACAAGATCACAGATCTAAAAGAAATTAACAAACAAGTTATCAATACTCAATTATAAAAAAGAAACATGAGTAATCCCGAAAATTGTAACACTGGAGAATCTTATGGAGCGAAGGGGCTCATACAGATGGTCTTATCTTCTCAAACCCACCAAAAACCTTGGCATATATGAAACGACCATATCGATCATTAGGAACTGTCACATGAAGGGCAGAGTTGATCAGAATCAGTCAAGCTACTTGATCATTCTTGGAGAAAATTATTGCCATTGAATCTACTGCAAATTAATTAAATCTATAGCTACTATCCAACAATTCAAGCTAATAACAGCCACCTGCACCCCACATGAGTATGCAAGATCAAGCACTTACAAATGAAGCGAGTTCTGATTTTAAGAATTAAAATCTCATGATCCACTTATAAAATTACAATTCAGAAATACTAGCGGAAGGTTTTGCTGTAACAGGACTTTGAGGAACTCAAGGAAGAAGATAGTATTTCTCATTTGCCACACACAAGAAACAACTGTGAACAAATTTCCTGGCAGCAAAAGAGATAGACTAGAAAATGATGATCAATGTGGCCGCAACTGATAATCTTTGAATGAATGAATGAATGAATGAATGCTGCTTCCAAACTGTCAAAATTCACTTCGAGTAGTAGCAACTTAATATGAAATTTACAATAAGTCTAATTTTAACAGATCGTACGTGCCAGTGATATCAATGGATCCAGAAGCTTAATGAGCGAAACTCACCATGATAACTTCCTCGAGGATTGGCATAAGGCTGCAAGGACTCCAGAGGCTTCACTCTTCCCCACAGCCTTTTATTCCTTGAAATCTACAACAAGACGGACGGGGAAACGCACAATCAGATTTCAAGACCAAAAACAGGTGCACGAAAGAATTCACACGAGCATAGGGATCGAAGCTCACTCGCGTCCCCGGCATGCTGGCGAACTCATCTCGCAAGCCTGCCATGGCACTGTACTGCACCAAACCGACACTCGATTTGGCGATGGAGAGGTGCAGCAGAAGGAACGCGACGGACATAATCAGCACGAACAGCGCGAACCATTTTATCTTCGACCTGAACACCATCCTCGATCATCACGCGCCCCGTCGACAAGTTCCAGCTCACAGAATCGGCATGCCTATTGCCTCCTCACAGATTCCGCCCGTGGCCGACCGCAACCTATGCACGAACAACCGGCAGAGTCCTCGGAGAGCAGAAAGGAGCTCCGAATCTCTATAGAACAGTTGACGGACAGATCGGAAACAGCTGCGGCTGAGGAGGCTGGATCGATGCGGGAGCCGTCGATCGAATCTGTCAGTGGCGTGAAATGGAGCCTGCGTCGGGCGTACGTTTCCTCCGCTAAGCGCAGAGGAGGAGGAGGAGAGCGAGCGGTGATGGGCGGTGTGGAAAATGAAACTGGGAGAGCGAGAGAAATGTGACTCGACTGAGACTGCGGAACCTGTTACTGTCTTCCCACGCATACCATACAACACAATGCTACTGGAAGAGCCTGAACTGGTATGGTCCAATCAGAGAAATATAAAATAAACAAATAAATACTGACGTGGACTGGGATGAACTTTGTATGATATTTTTTAGTAAATCAATTTGATTCTAATTTGGATAGTTAATTTGTTAAATCAGGACTTTCTATAAACATAAATGAATAAGTAATTAATTCATGGATTAAACAATTGATTAGGTTATAATTAAATTCAAGTTTCAAATTTCCTTTCTGGGAATTTTGAACTCAGTATCGTCCTAGCGGTTTAGGGTTTTATGTAGGTTCGAGAAAAGTTCTCGCATACCAATAGTTAGTGGTCACGAATTCAAATTCAACAAATAAACAAGATTTATTTTGAGATTTTATTTCTACTGGGATCCACTCACTCTGACTGGATGGACCCACTCAATTTCAATTGGATTAATCGGAGCCCATTCAATTTTGAAATATCAGTTAAATTTCTAAATACTAGTAATACAAATAAAAAATAATCTTACATATAAACATTTTGAAAATTTTAAAAAATATATTTATGAAAGAGTGAAGAACTTGAAAATTCAAGATACATTTATCAGTACTTTATTATTTTATTTTTATTTTTTATAAGTAATAGGAGAGGGAGAATACATATTCGACTCCTGCTTTGTCTTTATCTGGAATTCCAGATATACCATCAGAATGAATTAACCTATGGACTAAATGGATGCACTCTCTCTAGAAGTTCTAGAGGGAGAAAATCCTCTCTGCGTGAGAGCCTTTTCCTCCCTTAGTTGGAGTCACCTCCCTTCCCCCCTCCACCTTGTCTCCCCTCGTCCTCTTTCCGATCAGCTAGTAAGCCAGCAACTAACCCACACCAAAGGCTTCCTGCATCATTCAAAGAGTAAAGGCAGGCAGCTCCCAGCATTAAAGATCGGCTCAACCAGTCCAAAGAGCATTAAAGGAAGATCTTTGAGAGTACAAGCTTAAAATATGAAAGTTATTGCTGATAGGGTACTCCCACAAATAAAAGGTGGAGGGGAGCCTGCTCAGAGTGCGATACAGACTCAAGAACCACCCCCACCAAAACCTCCCTATCAACCTGCACTACAAAAGATGGATGAGGGCGATCTGGAAATTTCCCTTGAAGGCATGTTCAAAGCACAACTCGGGCTAAAAGGAGAGGATGAGGTACTAGAGCTGCCAACCAGAGAAAAGCAGAAGCTAGGGGACAGGACTTTGGCGTTACTTGCAAAACCCTACGGGTTCAAGACCCCACCAACGAAGGTAGTTGCTGCTCACCTCCAACAAGCCTGGCGGTTTACGGAAGGTGTGGTGATTATGCCAAATAAGTATGCAAAAGGTACATTGGTTTGTCTCTTCTCCGACCAAAAAGATGTGGAAAAAGTGGAGGAAAATGGAGCATGGTCAGTTAGAGGTTCACATATACTGCTCGGCCGCTGGAATATGGACTTAGCTATGGAAGACGTTCCACTAGACTCTGTTAACTTTTGGGTTCAAATTAGAGGCATTCCGCCCGAGCTCTTGTCGGATCACAGTATTCGTAAGGCGGCGGCAAAGGTCGGCGAGGTGTTAAAGATTAACTGGGCAGACTCCTCAATCCCTAAGTGGTTATCCATCCCAAAAATCCTGGTTAAGGTAAATGTATCTATCCCTTTATGTCCAGGGTTTCGGCTACGAAGGAAAAACGGAGATGTCACCTGGGTTAGCTTTAAATATGAGCGACTATCTACCTTCTGTTATGACTGTGGGCTTCTTGGCCACGATAGAGGTGCATGTCCTTCAGAGGTACCTATAGACCCCGATCTTTACGGCCCCTGGATTAAGTATGATGAAAAGGCGGACATCCCAGCCCCTAAGGCGAAATCTACCCATCAAAATCCCAACATCCGGACCAGAGGAAAGCAGAGCAATTCAGGGATGAACGAAAAAATAGCTAAGGAATGTCAGGAAGAGGAGCAGGAGGAACAGAGCTACACAACACCCGAGGAAGAAAATTTCAAAATACTCTGCAGTGTACCTGAAAAGATCTCAAAATTTTTTATTGAAAGAAAAATGAAGGAGATGCAGGAGGAAGACTCCTCTGACGAAATTAGTACTGGAAAATTAAATGAAGCAGGGACTGAGGAAAGAGAATGTACAGCTCGTAGAAAAGTAACCGTTACAAGGTTTAGAAGCGGCTGGAGCCACAATGAAGGACGTTTGATCTCCTTAAGGCCCATCTACACTCAAGGCCAAAGCTCCGGAACGGGCCCAGCCCAAGGAAATGAAGCATGTTCAGCGAAATGGATCGTGCAGGAGCCCTTTCAAGAGGTCCATGAGCATATTGTGATAAGCTGCAAAAAAAGGAAATGCGGGCTAAGTCCAGACTTGCTATGGCACGGTACTTCCGGTCCTAAAGACTATCTCCAAAAGCTGACGATGCACGAGAATCCAGAAGGAAAGGTTCATCTCATTTCTGATAGAGATGAAAGTGTTACTTCTCAAGAAGACTATTCTATTGAGGAACCCATGGAGACCTCGGATCCCGAGTATGTCCAAACGGCTGGGGTGGCGGGCCTTACCTTGCCCCCACCCCCAAAATGAGTATCCTCGCTTGGAACTGTCGGGGAGCGGGAGGGACGCCGACAGTTCGACAGTTAAAATCCCTCCTAAATAAGCATAATCCACGTGTTATCTTTCTCGCAGAAACAAAAGCTCAAGAAAAACGATGCACTCAGATAGCAAGGAAGCTCAGATTGGAGGGAATCTGCTGTGTCGAAGCTGAGAGGAATTCGGGGGGGTTGCTACTGCTATGGCATGAGGATCTTGAGGTAAGTATCCTATTTAAAAGCCCCAATATGATTCACCTGTGCATAAATCATGAAATACTTCCTTCCAAATGGATATTAACATGTGTGTATGGACCACCATATGCAAATTTGAAAAAAGAATTCTGGACCAGACTTAATGAAATTGCTGAAACCATAACTGAACCTTGGCTGCTACTAGGAGACTTCAATGAAATATGTAATGCTAGGGATAAATTGGGGGGTAGACACATAGCTAGCACATCCCGCAGCTACCTAGAAGACTTCATCTCGAACTCGGGCTGCATTGATTTGGGCTTCAATGGGAATATGTATACATGGAGGAACAAAAGGGCAGGACTAGCACATATTCGACAAAGATTGGACAGAGCCCTGGCAAATGAAAGCTGGAGATTACACTATCCCAAGGCAGAAGTTTTCCATCTACCAGCTACAAATTCAGATCACAACCCAATCTTAGTCAAGCTATGGAGTGAGAACCAGTCGAAGCCAAAACCATTTAGATTCGAAGCGATGTGGACTAGAGTAGAACAAAGCAAAGAGATCATTCAAAAAGGCTGGTCAAGCAGAATCAGAGGGTCCAAACAATACCAATTCTCAGGCAAAATAAAGAGTACAAAGCAGGAATTAAAGACCTGGAATAAAAACACCTTCGGCTGCTGCAACAAGAAAGTGGAACAACTGCTGGGAGACCTTGACAGGATACAACAAATGGAGCCATCTGCATTCAATATACAAAAGGAGTCAGAAATACAACTCGAGTTAGATGAGCAACTAGCTAGGAAGGACCTACACTGGAGGCAAAAATCAAGAGAACTTTGGGTCCAAGAGGGAGATAGAAACACCAAATTTTTCCATCTTTCCACAGTCATACGCAGAAGAAAGAACCACATTACGGCGATCAAAAGATCAAATCAGGAGTGGGAATTCGACCTCGAGAGGATTGGGCAGTACTTCTTAAATAATTTCAATGAGCTATACTCCTCAAAACATCCCCAATTCCCAGAAGACTTGGAAGGCCTATTCCAGAATATTATCAGTGAAGAGGACAACATAGGTTTGACACTCATCCCAACAGAAGAGGAAATCAGCAAAACAGTGAAGGCAATGACATCATTGAAAGCTCCTGGACCAGATGGTATGTCTCCAATCTTTTACAAGCACTATTGGAATATCATTCAAAAGGATTTCATAAAGGCTGTTCAAAATTTTTTCCAAAGTGGTTCCCTTTTAAAACAATGGAACAGTACCTTTATCACATTAATCCCAAAAAGTAGAGGAGCCTGCACCTTCAACGACTTTAGACCCATCAGCCTTGGCAATGTGTGCTATAAAGTGATTTCAAAGATAATAGCCAACAGACTAAAACCTCTACTAGAAAAAATCATAGCCCCAAACCAAACAGCCTTTTTAGAGGGTAGATGGATTAATGAAAATAGCATTTTGGCCCAAGAAATATTCCACTTCATGAAAAAATCAAGGGCCAAAAAGGGCTGGGCTGCAATGAAGATTGATCTCTCAAAAGCCTTTGATAAAATAGAGTGGAGCTTTCTCTTAAAAATCCTACATAATCTGGGCTTCCACCAAATATTCATCAATTGGATTCACCAATGCATAGCCACTACCTCAATGTCTATTCTCCTCAACGGCTCCCCATATGGTTTTTTCAAACCAACTAGAGGACTTAGACAAGGAGATCCATTATCCCCCTATTTATTCATCATTGTCATGGAATCCTTGTCTAGAATGCTATATAGAGCAGAACAAAGAAAAGAAATCACAGGGGTCAGAGTGAGTAGAAGTGGTCCATCTATTTCCCACCTATTCTTTGCTGATGACTTAATTATTCTGAGCAAGGCTGGTTTAGCTGAAATAGCTCACTGTAAGTCAATCCTGGAAAAATTCTGTCAATGGAGTGGGCAGGAGATTAACTTCAATAAATCTGGAATCCATTTTTCAAAGAATACAAATCCCCAAACCAGAAGAAACATAAAACAAATTATGGGAATGAGTAAACTGAAAGCTGATGCCAAGTATTTAGGAAATCCACTATTCTTAAAAAGGAAAAAATCGGAATCCTTTCACTATCTTATTGACAAGATGAAGTCTAAACTGGAGTCGTGGAAAGCAAAATCTCTATCATGGGCAGGAAGGGCCACCCTAGTCAAATCAACACTGAACTCAATCCCAAACTATACAATGTCCCTGTTCAAGCTCCCCAAGAAAACTTGTAAACAAATTGATCAGGTGAGCTGTAAATTCTGGTGGGGAGTACAAAATCAAGTAAAGCACTACTTTGCCCCTAAAAGTTGGACCTACCTCTGTTCACCTAAAGAAGCTGGAGGGATGGGATTCAGGAAAGCAGAAGAACAGAACAGGGCCCTCCTATCTAAAACAGCTTGGGCTCTAACAAGAGACTCACCTAGTCTTGCCATCAGGACTTTGAAAGCCAGATATGGAAACTTTCTCAATTCAGCCCACAGAAACAGATGCAGGGACTCCCCAGTGTGGTCAGGTCTACAGGATTGCAAAGGCACACTTCAAAGTGGAATTCGAAAGAAGATTGGTAATGGAGGCACAACAAAGGTCTGGACAGATAGCTGGATCCCAGGCTTCCCGGACCCAACTAGGGTAGCAGCAGATCCCCTACTCATAGAGCCAGACCTGAGGGTCAGTGATCTAATTCTAAGGAACCCAACACGATGGAATTCCATAGCAATAGAACAGATGTTTACACCAGAAGCAGTTGATGCAATCAAAGGAATTCAATTGCCACATCAAGAAGCAGAAGATGAAGTCATCTGGGACTCAAGCCCCTCTGGAGAACACTCGGTGAAATCTTTCTATTTAAAAGATCAGCAACATAGATTCTCTTTTGAAAACTCAATTTTCTGGGAAAAACTCTGGGGATTAAAAATCCATGAAAGATATAAAATCTTCCTATGGAGAATGGTGAACAATTGCCTCCCCTGGTTTGCAAATAAGGAAGCCTGCTGCCCTATTTGCAAAACAGGCTCCGACCATCCAGAGCACTTGTTCTACGAGTGCATCTTCTACAGGGTCGGTTGGAGGGAGTCACCTTGGCTGCTATGGCATATCCCTTTTACAGCAAACTCTCTACTGGAACTAGTGAAATTTATTATTGACCCCCCTAGAGAGTTTACATCTAATTTGATTGACTCTAAGGAATTCACTTGCTTCGGATCTATCCTGCTCTACTATTTGTGGGAGCTCAGAAATAAGGCATTGCACGAACCAAGCAAACCAAATTTACATGATTTTATCTCTAAAATTCACAGGATCTACACGGAGCACAACAAAACAAGGATGCAAGAGCAGATAGACCAGGGGCTGGAAGGACTTACAAGGTTGAGCCGTCCGCTGACAACAATCGTCTGCTCCGATGCTTCGTGGCTGGAAGGAAGCTCTGGGCTCGCTGGACTGGCGCTTGACCTCCATCTCCAACCAATCTGTGCCTGGACGGAGAAGATGAATGCTCCTAGCCCGCTGCATGCAGAGGCAGAGGCCTTGCTTCGATCGGTCAAGGTTGCCCACACCAGACAATGGAGGAGAATCACTTTCTGCTCCGATTCCCTAACCCTAATTGAGATTCTCAACGGCAACAGATCGGTCCCCCCCCAAATTCGAAGCATCGTGCAAGAAATTGGAAGCCTTCTGCGAGATTTTGAAATGTGGAGTTGTGTATGGCTAGCAAGGGAATCAAACCACCTTGCAGACAAATTAGCTAGGATATGTAGGAAAGGAAGAAACAATGGTCTCTGTTTTTTGGACGGGGAGGCTCTGAGCCCTTTCGTGGCTGACGCCCATGCCCTACCCACAAAACGCTAATGTCGATGTCGTTTTACTTTCATGAATATAATCACTATCTTTATTCAGCAAAAAAAAAAAAAACCTATGGACTAAATGCGATCTTGATAGAACTCCTTCGGAGCCATAGCTCGTACATAACCATGTGAAAAGCATCGTAATCGACCGGGGAAAGGTGCCACCGGAAATGTCCCCGAACCTTCATCACATTTTCCTGTAACACGGAGTATCGATCTTGCTCTGCTGCCTTGAGGATTCTCTTGAGCAATGGGATATCTAGTGTCGCGACAACTATGGAGAAGGCCTTCCAGTTCAAGACGTCTGTGAAAGGGAGATCGTAGTGATTGGCGATTATCACTGGGACGCAGCCGTAGTACAGAGAATCTGCAATCCGGGCAGTATTCACTTCGTAACCTTTGACGTGGAGGCAGAATTTGCTTCCCAGAAGCTCATCGGCATAAGGAGTTTTGAGACGGCCGGAGTGAGCGAAGATCTCCCTGTCATTTCTCCAGGCCTGCAGAAGCTTCTCCCGTACCGGGGAGTTCACTCCTCCTGCAAAGAAGGCGAGTTTCTCCCTGTGGTTTCAGAGGCATAACATCAAAAGATCAATCTTCAATCATGGATTCTTGCTACATTTTTCATATGTTAAAATATCACCAAGCGCTGCTAATACCTCTAGTCACAGTCTCCCGGAGCCTGGATGCCAATCATCAGTGTTCAAGAATTATTATCGCAACACTTTGCAGAAGATATTTTCAGCAATCAAATGAAATGCCAAGGTTTAAGATCAATTACTTTTGAAACAACACCGAATGGTCCCTTTTGCCTTCAAATGCAATGATCGAAAATAATAACTTCTTTCTTTGCTTCAGAGTTAGTTGAGCATGAGAACCATATTCACCAAGAAAGAGTGTAGAATGTGGAAATTGCTGACCTCTTCGACGAAGTAAGATTGGGCGGATCCCCCTGCCTGGGCCAAATTTGAGGTAGAGATGCATCCTTGTGAGCTATGTACCCAGAGAGGAAATAGCTTGAAGAGCACACAACTTGGATGGCATTCCATTTCACCACTTCCACTTTGTCCATCGCCGACCGCCCGATGGAATGACAGGCGACATAAAAGTGATCGGCCCCACTTGTGCGATTCCAGTAAGGGAACTCACGACTGATATTGTAGATGTAATCCCTGACAAAGTCCTGAATCCCTCCAACACCGATCCTTGGGTCGTGCCTCAGCCTCGCGATGGAGAAAGGCATAAAGAAGAGATCGGCCCTAGATGGATCTTTCGTAATGAAGTGGCTCTTCAGGAGGACCTTCTTGAAGTAACTCTCGCTCGCGTAGTTTCCACCAGGCTCGAAGTCCACCGGCGCAAGGACGTTTGTGAAGGGATCATCCCGCCTGTGAGGGTAGACGTATACCTTAAAGCTCCTATTCATCTGTTTATAGTCTTTGAGGAAGGTATCCCTATCGTGGAACACATCGGTGTTATTCACGTGGCTTCCTGAACCACAAAACACCAAGAATTTCCATAAACCTGGGTTAACTTGACAGCTGAGCCTCCATGAAGTTCCAGTAAGTACTCGTTTTCTACCCCTAACCTCACCCAACTGTTGTCTACACGTGCCAGCGATCGGCACAAAAAGAGATTTTGTTTCAGCAACGCGCAGCACAACAAAAATGACGACTTCGCCTCTCCGATCGATTATATTAACTAAACAGAATTTCGTTTCAGCTATATGCGGCATCGACGAAGATAACGACTTTGCAGCTCTGATTAACTATATTAACTAAGCACATCCCGGAAGTTTTCTTGAACCAAAATCATGGATGTAGCAGTGAAGTTGCTGCATCCCACTCAAAGTATTGCATACAATAGAATTTCATGTCAATAGCAAATCCTAAGACTGTCACCACTAAAATACCAAGCATTTTCCGAGGTTTTGAGAAACATGTGCATAAGGGCATTCCAACTGAACTCATTGCTCTTAAGTTGGGTGATCGAGTAGACAGCAAAATAAGCTCAAATTCTGCCAAAATCAGTTTAAAAATTGCTATCAGAATGCGCAAGTGAGCTCAAATTCCTAATTGATACAGTCAGTTTCAGAATTCAATGATGCAGGCTCCTGAAAGGAATTAAACAAGAGCGACATGATCAATCTTGCCAATTGTATCATCAAACTAGTTAATACTAAGGTCAACGGTACAGGATCACTCACCATATGTGCCCAGATGACCATTTCCAGCCCGTTGACTCCCATTTTCGGCTTCCCGCGCGGCTCTCGAGGGGGCAGAGGCGCTCTGATTTGATGGAGGAGATGCGAAATTGATCTGGGATCCGAGGTCGAGCCGGGGCGGCCTCTGAATACGGAGGCGGTCAGGGTGGTGGTGGTGGTGGGAGAAGAGAGTGGAGGTGGTGAAGACATAGAAGAGGATGAGGAGAGAGGTGAGGAGGGCTAAGGTCGATGGTACGAGGAAGAACGAGAAGCCCCTCGCCGACGAGTGGGAGAACCGGCGCCGGGTGTACTGGAGGAGCAGACTTGTACGGACCATTTCCCTTCCATTCCTCGTAGCGCAGCAGGCGGAGCCGCGAGAGAGAAGGAAGAGGGAGGAATTTTCTAGGGAGGCGCAAAAATGCTGAAAAAATATTCTTAAAAAATCATTTCTTAATACCAAGGGGTTGGGCCGAGTGGTAAGCAACTCGGTGCCGTTTAAGGAGGTCTCGAGTTCGAGACCTCACGTACGCAGACACTCCCCTTGGGAGCCTCACCCGCCATTGCCAGGCGTGCGACCCGGGGCGACCAACGGATTAGTCAAGTATGGTTGGCTGAAAGATGCCATCTCACCGCTGGTGGGGTTTGCTTGGATACCGTGGCTGGCGACAAAAAAAAATCATTTCTTAATTTATTTTTGTATATACGATCTTATTTTTTTAATAAATAGATCATATTTTAAAAATATGACATCTTAATAAATATAAATAAATTTTATATAAGTTAAAATAAGAATTTTATTTTAGCAATCAATTTTTATTTTAAACATGCAATCTGTTAATGACATTATATCAAATGTTAAATAGTTTCCGAGAAACAGTCTTAAATAAGACTTTTTCTAGTAACATATGATGTTTTTGCTCGTTTCTCAGGAAGGTTCAGCGGTACGGGTCGGGTTGTGTCGTCGGGTCCAAGATGTGCCTTGCCGGTTGGTAGAAAATGCCAGGCCAACCGGCGCGGGCTCCCTCCTTTTTGTCTTTTTCTGCTCTTTTTTTTTTTCCCTTTTTTCTTTTTAAACAAGTTAATATCATTTTTTTTTAATAATGTGGAGTCCATCCTTCCGAAAATGCTTATATTTAGGTGGTCTCACTAGTAATTACACACAAGGAACAAACGAAGGTTCGATCTCGTGAATTTTCTTACAAAATATACGCGCATCCTATTCACATTTAACTAACTTTTAGGTTATTTCCTTTCCTTTCTGTTTTTACGTTTTCTATTGGATTTTTCCTTGAAAAAATGGATCGGCACAACCTTACACACTTTCTCCATTCCAAGTAATGCATGTTGTCTGGGTTATTTTATGCCAGGTTCGATTTCATTTTTTAGGAGTTTATATATTCATTTATATAAGAGATGTTGTTTACGTTTAATAAAAATAATATATTTAGAAATAAATTTGTATCAGTCATATATCTTTAGTATTTATGAGTATCTTATTGCTATTATTTTGATATTTTTAATTTATATATTTCCTTAATAAGTCGATTGAGTCTGCCTATAAATAAATATATATTTTTCGTAATTCAGTGAGTTGTTCGGTCTAATAAATCCCGTAGTTTGACTTATGGTGACCACATTTAAATTTCTCTTATTATCTCTATCCTCTACCTCTTATGTTCTTTTAAATTTCGTCAATTTATTCCCTTCAAGTGGCCTGTAAACCGTGATTCATTTGAGAGAAAAAAGAACCGAGCCTGAAATTATTTTACTGGGTAAACATCTGTCGAAATTTATCAGTAGTTCAAAGATTCGATTCGAAACCCTATGATTGTAATGTATTTCACGATCATGACAAATGAAAGTCCAAGTCGAAATTCACTTCAAACAGATTACAGGGCAAGAATACCAAGCGAACTGAATGAAATTAAAAAAAAAAAAAAAAAAGCTTCACATTGGTCAATACACAATGTCCATGATTATAATGATGATTACGAGGATATGATAGTAACAAATCCGGCATGAGTAACACTGACAGGACCGATTTAGAAAATCGGTAATGGAAAAATCTAATGCAAGAAATTCGTGTGGTAAAATGATATGTTGCAGTAAAAAAAATAAATGAACTTAAGTAAAATACATACACTATTTCACGGATTTTTTTGAGTTCACATGAACGATTCCCGAATCCTCTGAATCCATCCTTGAATGGTGAGCCTGCATTTCGTTTTCGGTTACAGGGAAGGATTGCCGGCTGTGGGAAGAAGGTAAGAGACAAAAGGGAATAAAAGCTCATGAGAATTGAACCTCTTAATTTAGTATTTATAAATAATAAATCATATCGTTATTTAACGGGTTAATCTTTTCGAGTAAACGATTATAACAATTTCCAGTTCTGTTATAGTATCGGAGTAGATTCGAGTGACCGCGCACGTATTAGCCCTTATTTAATTAATTCCACGCAATGGGCATTGAAAATTAATGCAACTCATGTATGAGAGGAATGTTAAGTAATAAATAATAAATCATACGTTTACTAATATGTTAATCTTTTAGAACAAATAATTATGACGATTTCTAATTCTATTAGCTACGTCCAGCGGAGGTTCTATATACATATGGTAAGGATTTAAAATCGGTCCGCCGCGGTCATAGCACAACTGTCACGGTTGAGATTAGAATGAAAATTGTTGAGCGTCACGATCGTAACAGCATTACATGAGAGATGTAATGATCGTGATTGTTGTTGTTCTTCAAATTTACGTTGTGAAATTATTACGTACGTATACGTAATACTTTCTTTCAAAATGTCAAAAAAAAAAAGGGAACTTCATTGAATCTCTCTTTTCTTCTCTGTAAAACTGAGTGTTTCTCTTCCCTGTATGCATTTTCAAAAATTTCAAACCCCAACACTCACGATGCCATTATGTAGCACCCAAATAATCCAAAACCGTTATAACTACAATGCAAGGTGCAATCGATATTTAAATCCTTTATACTTATATACACACACACATACACACACACATGCATACATATATATATATATATAGATAGATAGGATCGGGTTAGTTTGTTCATAGTTCATCTGGACTTGGAAATTTAGAGCACAGACAAATGCTCCTCCACCCGTTTTGGAAAGAGGAATTGGTCATTTGCCACTAAACCAAACCACGATGGACAACCAGTAACGTATCCCCTGGAGGAAGCGGTCCAACATGTATTTGTATTTAATAGATACCAGCAAATATACTTTAAAAAGGAAGATGGAGAATTGCTCGTGGTTGCCTAAAATTCAAGGGTCGTCCTGCAGGACCATCACCATCCTACTGTCAAACCGTACTCGAGATGTTACGTCCAAGGAAATTGTCCTCAGGCTTCAGCAGTTTTGCTTCACTTCCATGGAAGAGAAGCTCTCCCCGGTCGCATCAATCTTGACCTCACGGTGATGATCATTTATCTATATTTGCAATCAATGCTCCCTGCACCGACACAGAATCTGAATCGAGAACAGCAATGGCCTTTTCCGAAAATAATGTATCGTAACAAAACTCTTCGTTTTAGCAACCAAATCGGGACAATCGACTGTCGCTCTAAATTTTACAGTTGCCGAACGACTTGGTTACCAAATTATAAGATGTCCTTGTTTTTTTTTTTCCCCACAATGATGATAGCAGTAATGACAACTCAGTCACCCCGTTACGTAATGTTTAGATTTAACTGTCGTGTTCAACTGCGAACTTATCAAATCAACCGAACAATTTGTACTAACGCTGCCCTGCTATTTTAGCATCACTAAAAACCTAGTATAATTTAAGAAGCCGGCGTCTGCATATTGAAAGGTCTCCTCTGGCGATATTGCTTACAGTGAGACTTGAATATGTAATATCGACCTCATCAAATCTCATGGTAGTGAGTTTTAGATTACTGGACCACTGTGGTGCTTAATTGTATGGAATTAGAAGATGTCGGGGGACTGTGAGACTATTAAGTGTTGTTGAAGAAGCATGAGCCACCTAACAACTCCCCGATGGAGTGGTCGGCACACAGCACTTTCAGCAACCTCCCTCCCACTGACATGGAGGCTGGGAAAGAATGACCTTCCTTAACTAACTCCAATTATGCCCTTTTACATTTTTGTACCCTTTTGTTTTCGTTCTTGCATTAGGCGTAGGATATTTAATTAGTAACGAGGAAATGAAAAAAAAAAAAAAAGAGAGAGAAATTTCACCGTTGAGAGTTAAACGTTAGGAATCAAGGATAATACCGCTACACCAAAACCGACTCACTTGTGAAATAATATGAATCCGTGCGGGACAAGTAACGAGTTCCTTATATAAATTACCGATCAAATCTTCACATGCGTAAAGTCTAGGGGTGTGCACGAGTACCGGGTAGACCCGGAACCAGTTACAAACTACCCGATATGGTAGGTTCCAGGTAAATTCTAACGGAAACATGGTAAGTTCTTGGCAGAAAAATGAGAAACCGGCTAAAATAGGTTCCGGTTCCGGTTCTATTAAATATGATAACCAGAGCCAGGACTGGAATCGATACTTGGAACCGACAAATATAAAACATAAAAATACAACTCTATCATCTTTATATTTTATTATATCCTTTTTTTCCCACCTTCAAATCCTCGTCCTCTTGACTTTCATCCTTTAATCAATTTTTGTCATTTAATAATCTTCATTATCTAGTAGTAAGAGTCTTTCCGATCACAAAACATCTCTCCTATTGTATTCAATTGGATATTTTCGACATTTTTTAGTATGTCATGCAAGAAAACTATTAAATAATTATTCAATTAATCTATTTTAAAATTTAAATTTTATTTATTAATAGAAGAATATGTTCCAACCCGATACTCTAAACCTGTGGTATAACACAGGTTCCGGTTCTTAAAACCAACGGTAAGATCCGATTTCAAATTTTAGGAACCAATCTTAAATAGGGTAGGATCCGAATATCATGAAAAATATGTGGTACTCGAACTCCATCACCCCTAGTAAAGTCAACTTTTGAAACAATAAAAATATTACACATATTAAGATCAGTAAGAGATTTTACACGAGCCTTTTAAGGGTTAGAGGAGCGGTTAGTTCCCCCCGGCAAGTCCTCAACCAATTGGCAAGCGTGTTAAAGCGACGTGGGAAGGAAATAATATGAAAGCTTCCGGAAAGGTAGGTCCGAGTCCGACGCATAGCTCGGGATTTAAGCTGATCATTCAGAATTGGAGAGTTAAGTAGTGGCATACGAGAATGTTTGGTCGCGGTCACAAACTGCAGATTTTTCCACTCCCCCTACGAACCACCCGACAAGCACGTGCACGAATGAGAAGAGACCCAAACCATACTCCACTCCTCTCTTCCCCCAACTCCGGAGAGACCCCCCAACTACATCGTCTCTCCGGCTCTCCTGCAGATCATTGCTCAGTCGGACTGGCGTGTCCCCCTGACATCGGAGCTCGTTCCAGCCCAGGAAGCTCGGCCGTCCTTCAAGTTCCCGACCTGCTCGACTGGAGCATCGTGGAAAAGGGCTGCTGGACTGCATGTTTCCAGGTTAGTGTCTTCCATAACAGCAACGTTCTTGCTCTTCCAGTTCTAATCCATGATCGGGTTCGGTGTTCCACGGGAGTTGATAGGCACGGGTTTTCCGTGAAAATCAAGCAAGACCGAGCGGTCCGTTACCGGAACTTTCTGTAGGTAGAAATCGCATTTTTCGTACATATAGAAGACGAGGGGGAAAGAGTCTGTTATGGAAACTATACATGTGGTAGTTCCAAGTAGCTCCGGAGCAAATGCCGATCCGTATTTGACCTCGGAGCGATTCCGGGAAAGTCTCGATCGTCTGAGGGCACGAATGCCATGTTATATTGATCGATCTCGAATCAACACGACCAACTGTTTGACAACGCTTAACTCTACTACAGCCTGGTTGGTAGGTCCGTCTAAACTTTATAAAGGGAGAAAAGCATGCCTCATGTGCGCGGCTGCCCCTTGATCGGTCCGAGAAGGGTAGATGCGTTTATACATACATACATACATATAAATATATGTATAGTTGCTTTAATTTTTTTCTCCGGTCTGAACTACAGTATTTAGAAACCCAATAAATTATGACTAATCCAATTCGAGTCGAGAAAACTCACTAAACGGTAAAACTCTCTTAGGGTGAATACTTTTTATCCATAATATTCGAATTTGAGACCTTACATAAGGAGAAAACGTGCCATATATCTCGGCCAATACCCTTTCGTCTTTAAATCTGGTTTTAGTGATTGTTAACTAAATCTTTGAGCTTTACCTGGACTAAGAGAGTAAATATTCCGTGTGTAATATAGCGAGTTCTTTGTGTAAATTACCTTTTAAATTTTGACACGTATAAATTTGACCCTCAATAATTGTGAAAACTTTACACATGTCAAGATCTAATAAAGTTTTGTACAACGAACTTATTACATATTATACACTGAATATTTACTTGGATTAAAAGCACTTTCTTTTCATACGTTAAACTTCCCCTGTCCTTCATCTCTACTAGAAATCCTTAAATGAACTCAGTCTACTGCCGTAAACCATTATAAGAAAATACTAGTACTTCACTTTTATTTAAATATAAGAACGATAAAATACTGGTAGTTCACGGTGAGTGAAATTCACTTAAGAATCTCTCTCTTTTTTTTTTCCTCTCTCTCTCTATTCCCTTCTAAACCAGCTCCACGAAATTCTTCTTGCCCGAGAAAGGTCCACTGAGCCCAACGAACAATGGGCCGTGGGCCGATGGAAGGTTGACACTTAGTTACTTCAACCGGGTCCCACTGGAGACTTCCCCGAGATGGGAGAAGGCTCTCTTTGGCCAGTGTAGGCCGTTGGAAATTGTCAGACATTTTCGACCGTTGACTGATCACTGTGCTTGACCGGATCTTTGACTTTCGGACGCCGGGAGTAAGGCAGTTCTAAAAAACCACAAAACCGAACCGAATTAAAAATAACAGAATAATTCAAATCAGTTTGCTAACAGTTTGATTTTTTTTGTCGAGAGAGGGTCAGTTAATTATTTGGTATCCTTAGTTCGATTAATTGTAGTTAACCGAATTGAACCGCTTTCTAATTAATGAAAAAACAAAAAAAAATAAAATATATAATTTTAAACAAAAAATATTTTTACTTAAATTTTCATGGTTAGGTTCAGTTAATTTCCAAACCGAACCGGACTGATTGTATTTTTATGGTGAATTTTGTTTATTTACTTAAAAGCGGTTAACCGAATCATTCAAATCGATTTTAAACAATTCGATTTTTTTTCTTCCTCAAACGGTTATGGTTCGGCCCCCATACCGCCCGAACCTAACTGAACCTAATCGAAAGTGTGGCTCGGCTCAGTTCGAAATGGTTTGGTGAACACCCCGAGCTGGGAGACTTGAATATGTCACTGTTCTTGTTTGTACGGACTATTCATGTTTAAGAAATTTTGTAGTCCAACCAGTGGAGTTGTTGTATTTTTTAATTTGAATCATTAATTGTGAGTTGTTAGATTTAAACTGCCAAGTTATCGAACGGTAGAGGCTTCCTTGTTGTTTTGGCCATATGCCAGTCGACTCAGTCTGAACCAACTAATCATAACTCACTTAATTTGTAAATATCGGGCTGTAGATTTAAAAAGAAGATCCCATTAAGACATTTCTTGAACTCTTAACATCTTCTCAGTGGACCACTGGCTTGCACCCATGGCTTCCATAACAAATCAGAACAGATACACTTCGCCATCCCTCTTGGCCAGAAATGAGGTAGAATTTTAAGTTTGAGTTTAGTAACAGTTTTATCGAGGTGGTTCAATTGAATGTCGCCGCCCCTGTGACCGAGGTCGCCGCCAGCACCACCGGAGCTCGGGTTGTAGCCATGGCCACCTTCGGGCTGTGGCTAATCATGGGTCTGTAGGTGTTTGGAATTCATTTTTTCAAATATGCACCATCTAATATTTAAAAATTTGACGTGTCCAACCCGATCGACATCCGAGTCAGACCGGTCTGCTAAGTTATAAAACTTTTCCAACAAGATTAAATCATCTTAAGATTTTTTAATAAAACTCCAAAAATAAAAAATAAAATCTAAAAATAACTTAATTTTATTTATTTATAATATCGAATAAGTACCATCACGGTATGCCCTATACATACTAGACTCTCTTCTCACGTGAGCACGGGCCACAATTCCCACGATTCAAATGTTTTAATTGCATGCCTTCACTAACTGTCATATAGAGAGAGAGAGAGAGAACATGGAGGGGCAGTGTATACATACAGGCACGTGTCTATGGATTTCTCTTTTTTTGGGTCAGCCATGGAAAAACACGCGTCTATAGATATACACAGAGGCCCCCGGCGCTTGAGCGGTTCAGTTCAGGGCTGTTACGTGCATGCACAGTGAGGAGGACAACACGCAGTGTCTCTTCAGGTGAACGTGCTGTTCTTTAATTTGCTTCAAGCGCAGAACCTTCAAAGACAAAAACAAAGACAAAGTAATATACGACATGTGTGTGTGTGTGTATATATGGGGGTGTTTAGGAACCACGGTTTGCCTCAAGAAGGATCCACTCGACTACTCGTACGTACGCAGATCTTATTGTGGAGAGAGCACTCTGTCTTACTATATATATATATATATATATATCATGTGATAGTACTTACGTAATATTACAAATTAATAATATTCGGTAATCTTGAGATTTTTTTTAAAACCCTAAAAATAAAGAAACAAACCTAAAAATATTAATATGTGATATCGTGTAGGTACTATCATGTAATATACATGCAGTAGCTTTCTCCTTATGATTGGTAGGTTTTGTTTTGAAATTGAACTGTCTGTGGCTTCGGAAAGCAAAATGTCTCCCATCGCAAAATTAGTCCGCGTTAGAAGTATCAATGTATAGCATGTATGTATATTTACAGGTTGTCCACAAACAAATTCAAACTATATAGAAGAGTGTGTGTGTGTGTGTATAAATGTGCTAAACATTCATACATATATATAGAGAGAGAGGGCAAGGTGTTTCATTGTCGGGGTGAAGCAACTCGCAATCCTGAGTTGAAACATATGCACTTCTTTCTTTTTGTTTTTTCCTTAAATTTTTTGCTCAAGAAAACATTTGAACATTTCGGCAATAGATCAGAGGCAGAATCGAATCAACTTCCTTTGAGAGCTCAAAACGCTAAACTGTTACTGGCTATAGCACGTGTTATACATATACATACACACACACACACACAAATACATGCGACAGTGAGTCTAGCTATAATTAATATGCATCAATGCCCATTCATTTGGCTGCTGAGCAAATTAAGATGAGGAATCCTTTGCTTATATGAAATCTGAGATTACACCATGCCATGATCTCCTTTCGAAGCACGGATTATGTCGTTTAGTTGTAAAATCTACTGTAATATAAAATTGAATGAGTTACAATTTTTTTAATTATTTGAAACAATATTTACGTACGTGAAAATTTTTGTCCTATTAAACCATACAACCATTTTAACCAAACTTGTCGATATCTCATTTTGATCTCTAATCAATCCATGAATATTTTACGACAGAAAGACATTGGAAGTCCTATATGTTTGTTGATATTTGCAAGTGAATCATAAATATTTCAAAGCGATGAATTAAGTCCTATATGTTGCCCGCGTTACAATACCGAGTCATTTCCGTCACCTATTGTTATTTTAGGTTGACGTGTCATCAATATAATATTGACACAGGTCAGCCTAAAGTAACAGTAGATGACGAAAAAGACTCACTGCTGTAACACGTGTAATATAAAGAATTTGATTTACCATTTTGAAATATTTAGGACTCACTTGCAAGTTGTAAGAATTGATAAATATATAGAACTTACGGTGTTTGTTTCTCAATATTTCACCATAACAAAAATTTTCTTTGTAATTTTCGCGTTTCTTGCTTCCCTCTAAGCTCATTAAGATCATGAAACAATGAAAGAAAAAAACAAAAAAACAAAAGTGCAAGAACAAATTTGATGGAAGAATCAGATATAAATGCACCAAGTAATCTCAAGAAACCCTGGATTGAATTGGGAGAGAGAAAACATGGTATAGAATCAACCCTAGTACGGGTACATGCGCGGTTACATTACAACAACGTTGTACAGAAAAACAGTGAGTTTTTCTCGGAGCATGACAAGATTAACATTACAACGCTAAGAAGGGTAGCTTTAATTAGTTGTAACACACACACCTTTCACGACATTACAGAGTAATTAATTAATGAACAAGCGATGTAATTAACAAGAAGCTTATCCAAAGCAAAATAGAAAGACTGAGCATGTCTGTCTACTTATGTGCAAATTATAGAAGTATCAGCGTATGCGGTGTGTATTGATACTGTAATCGGGCTGATCACCTAGAGTCTCAAGCGCGGATTTGACTAGTTCAGCATCCCACAGGCCGCCTTGACTGTTGAAATTGGCGGTCGTCGGATAAATCATGGAGACCAACGGTGGAGGGACGGTGGATCCGGGGCGTGGATACGGACTTCCATAGTTGTCATTCATAAGGGTATCCAAAAACGAAGAGAATATATCCTCACCATTGGTATTATCGACGATATAGCTTTGCCCATTGTTGTTGCTGGCATGACTGGAGTTGTGCAGATCCATCATCATTGCATTGGAACTCTGCCAGTTGCCATTTTCTATTGCAACAGGATGATTTTGCAGCTGATCTCCTTCGAGTACAACTCTTCCGACATCTTGAACGGTTGAGATTGGTTGATGCTGATCGCCATCGGCCTTGTGTAGGGTTAGAACGTTTGGATAAGCTTGTTGTGGTGGCCGGGTTGATGCTGGGATGAAGTTGTTGTCGACTGCAGCTGTCGGAGAACTGGGGTAAGGGTTCAATGGCTTGTGAGTCCTCGGATCTATCCCCTGGCTGATGAGCTTTTTGCTCAGATGGGTATTCCAGTAGTTCTTGATCTCATTGTCCGTGCGTCCCGGGATCCTTCCCGCGATCAATGACCACCTAAATTAACAATTTAGGCAAAACAACACATCAAAATTAATTAGCTGCTTAGGAGATGACATGTACACTTCTTCGCAACACATGCATATTAAAGTTAATTGAGATACTATATATGGAACCTTTCAATCCCAATTTTTGCTCAAGAAAATGACCTAGAGTTAGGTTAATTGAAGAAACTTGTCAAAGCGTAAACATTTTCGTACGAATTAGTGATTAATATCAAGTTATCCATACAAAACATATCTCAACTTTGATAAATACAGGCGATGAATTGTTTAAAAATCCGAACGAAACATTAAACCTAGTATAGCTTTTAGGCTATGTGAAATTGGAGTTTCACGTAAAACCCAGTTTTTTGAATGTTGACTCGGAGTGTATATGAGCTGTACCTGTTACCGAGCAGTCGGTGAAGGCGGAGGATGAGATCTTCCTCGTCGGGGGCTATGTGGCCTCTCTTGACGGACGGGCGGAGATAGTTCATCCAGCGGAGGCGGCAGCTCTTCCCGCACCGCTGGAGCCCCGCCCGTTTGGGGAGAGTCCGCCACCTCCCCTCCCCTTCCTTCTTCACGTAATTCGATAGTAGCTCGTCTTCCTCCGGCGTCCATGGCCCTCTCTTGATTCCCACTTTGCTGCAGCACGGGGTCTTGCTCACTGAAGCTGATGAAGATGATGGAACCCTCATATCTTCTCCCTCTGTATACTCTTCTCTCTCTTCTCTCTTACTCTTCGTGTTCCTCTATACCTCGATCCCTCTCTCTGTGTTTTCGTCCTTCAAAGATGGAGAGAGCGTGATGATTTCTTCTTCCTCTTCTTCCTTCGTTCTTCTCCGAGGAAAATTAGGGTTTGATCGAGAGCCGGGGGGATGAAGATGAGGGGAAAGTGCGAAGATATACAGGGGGTCCCGATAGCATGAGTAGAACATTCTGCCTGCCCAATGGGGTTCCAACACGTGTAAGCTAAACGGGCCTTTATTGCTTTTGGGAAATCGTGTACTTTCTTTGTCTTTCCCATTGCATGGGCGGCTGTTCTGTCATGCGGGCATTTGTCTATTATATAATTTGGATAATATTTCTTATCAAACACAAAAAAATTCATCGCAATTTTGTGTCATTTTGGACCAAAGAATGCGAGAATGTGGACGTGGTGTGGGCTCGAGCTCTGATATTTTCTCAATGCCTTCATCTTCCTCACAGTACTTACTGTATCAGCTATAAATATACATATGTACATGCATGTGTTCGTATATATACGCACGTACACGGGCTCTTAAGTCGAGGAGGTCGATGATTCCGGTGAACATATTGAGTGGGTTTACCATGTTTCTTCGTATAAATATACAGCTATAAATTGTCTCAAAGCCATGTTGCATCTGATGAGTCCAACCAATTGTCTTACTTTCTTGATGAAGATATCCATCTGAGGAAGATGTTTGCGCAAGTTTGCTGTCGAAAGCAGGCGTGCAACTTATCAGGAAAATAGGGCTGGATCTGGTTGTGCACAATCGATTGACTCTGACCGTGGAAACTGCTTGTCGAATTCAATTAGTAAATATGGTCGGGTAATTAATCATTGCACCGTGCTAACGATCCGCTCAAATCAGATCTCAAGTGCCATGGTGGATCTCTGATTTGAAGTTCAATCGGGTTCTCTTCTTCCTGCAATCATTTCCTCTCTCAGCTTTTCCTGTGGTTGTTGGGTGGGTATCCATTTTTAGGGTTTCCCCGTCCACAGATTTTGAGCTCTCTCTCTCTAGTGTGTGTGTCTATATATGTATAGACTGTACTGGATCTATTCCTTCATATACTCGCAATGCATAAACGCACACAAGTTGGACCAAACATATGCATACAGCTGCGTGTATACATATGTATACAGTACCGATCTTACATTCCGGTATAACATATGGAATCTGCATGTTCTTTTTTTGCTCTGAAGCAAACCAAAAAAAAAAAAAGAGAAAAAAGAATACCTTAAAACCCATATTGGTTGGTTAATTAAGATGGTTCAACACCTCTTACCTTTAAATAAGATTTCCATTTCGAGTTTTCTAAATTCAGAAAATTAATTATTACGAGAATTTTAAACCAAGAAAAAAAATACTGCATAACATGTCTCTGGTTTTTTGTATATACAGAATGCAACGGAGAAAGTCAGGATTTTTCAGAAATACACAATCTCAATTGTATTCAATGAAATAAAAATGACAGCAAATTAAGAACAGAAGCTTTTCTCTGTATAAGTCGGAAAGCATCCAACGAGGTTGTGTGTGTGTGTGTGTGTGTATATATATATGTTATTTTTGGCCATCTGCTGTGCTGATTTGCTCCAAACTTGTATTGGAGAAAGTATTCGATCCGTAAGCACACCTACCAGTGATGCACCGTGTTGAATTATATTGCGAGCGAACCGCTGACGAAGTTGGCGACTGTTCAAGTTCACATCATAAATTACCGTGATCAGATATTAATGTACTATATTATTGTCAACGGGACTTATAAGATATTATGTTCGTCTTCACTCAAGAAGTCTAAACTTCAGGTGGTGGTACCAATTCTCTTATAAACCCGGGATTATTCATTGGTTTAACCAATTTGAAATTTAACACACTGAAATCTAACAACGTGCACTACCACATCGTGCATAACTACGTATCATGTGATCCATTTTAATACCATATGTAGCACGTATGTGCATTTCTTTATCCATCTATATCTTAACTATTATATTTCAATAAACTCATGTTTAAGTCAGATCGGTCACTAAATCTTAATCAAATTTAATTATTTCACCTCTCCTTTTCATGGGGAATCCATTCTTAACTTTCTTTGCCTTCAAGATAAGTATGTGTGTGTATATACATATATATATATATATGTAGACATGGGCTAGTTGAGAGATAAAAGAGAAACTGTCACATGATGTTACAAATTAAAATTAGATGAAAATTGATGTGATTTCATTCTTAAATTTTACAAATGAAGGAAATCCAATTAACAGAGTTTAATTTTCAATGAACAGATTCGACTTAAATTTGAATTTAGAATAACTCGTTAAACTTCTAGATATATTTGTACGAGTACTGGCTTGAGTCTTGTGAATGAACTAACACTAAACACGGTTATTCATCTTGTCTGATGTGTTTACGATTAAATTAGAAAGTTCTAACGTGACATGGACAGAGTGGTTGGATTGCAACTAAGCAAAAAAAAAAAATGATAGATACAGAGAAAGATAGTTTGGTACAATTGGAAGTACTCTTACCCTGTGATTTAGAGATTATGGGTTCGATCTCACATGTGAGATTTTTCTTACGTACCCCTCTTATTCCATCTTCTTTCTATTTTTTCTAAACCTACGTGCCACCTTGTAAAAAAAAATAAATGCTGGATACAATGGTGTAAACCGAAAGAAAATTAGGAAGTGTGGAGGACCGCTTGCTTTCACCTTTTATAAAATTTTCCGACATTGCCCCCGACACAAGTAATCATGTGGGACGGCGGATTTTCACTTTCAAAACTTCTTCAGCCCACAAAATAAGTAACGTAGGCGACCCCTCGCAATCCATACAATTAAAAACTAATCTTGCATCGCTTACACTTCGTCCGAAAATTGCTAAATGCACGCCTCATGGAGAGGTCGCGTAAGAAAATCCTGAGAAAATAAAAGAGTCAGCCTTCAGAACACGGTTTTTCTTCGTTCGGTTGATTTCTAATTTGGGACGTACCGAGCAGCGGTTCGGATTTTAATCAACCCGAAACCGAAAACCGATATGGGTCGCGGGATTGCCTTGCATCCTCGATAGTTTTGGACATAGACCGACCTCGAACCTGAAGAAGATCAGTTCTCGTAGACTCAGCTTCTAGCTCAATGCTCCAAGCAGGTTCTGGATGAGGTCATGTCACATACTGTCGGAGACCCGAACATTAGGTCCCATGAATGAGTTATGCAGGAACCTGTACTTGGACGGACCGAGGAGATCAGACTATGCCGGGTTATGCCGCCAATTTTGCATTAAAAAAAAGGAATATATATAAAAATTGTAACTTGTGAGAATCATATTCGTTCCGTGTCGAATGTGAGTAGCTTGGATGTGAATTCATTTTAGCTATCTTCTATAATTTATAACTCTCGTGAAACCGTAAGTTACCGTCTTTCTTATTTCTTTTTTGCATCTTGGTAATTAGTTTTGATTTTAAATCTTTTGTTTTGAATTAATCCGAGCAAGTGGATTGTTGGGGGCGGGAGACCGATCGAGGGAGGGACACCATGACTGGCCTAACAGTTTCTGACCCCGGCGGTCAGCATTTTGACTTTTCTTTTCCCAGTCGATTGCTGGTGCAGTGCATGGCCGTGAATGTCTGACCCCGCGTAAACATTGAAGACTCGCTCGTTAAGCGCAGAGCAGAGGAGAAATGCCTCCTGATAAATTCTCTGGCAAGTACAGTTCATCATGAACTGTTATAAAAAAGGTACCGGCATTTGACTGTGGATTGGCGGCTTGAATTCACTTGGTAATATCGATAGTATCCGGCACCACAGTAATGGGCTAATTCATTGGAAAATGTATTATACAGTCCGTTTCGTTATTAATCTCTAGGTACTTTTTTTTTTAATTTGTACCACGCAGTATCCCCGAGACAGTCTAAGTACACCTCGAGACTAATCTGCGATCGGACCGGGATCCTTGGGAAAATTCCCGTCGACTCTCCCAACCTAAAATTTGATCCTGGAATTTGGCCAACCCCAAGTTGGTATTAATCTCTAGGTACTAGCATCTAGAAGAGTCGAACTCTGAACCTGACTTATTATATATTGTCAGTATACAAGCAGGTCTGCCCCTTGGAGGCCTCTCGTGCTTTTGATGTTGGGCTAGCATTAATAGGATCGGGAAACTGGTCTTGGTTTCCAACAAGAGAGAGGTATAGATGGGGATGAGGGGATCATCAAGTCGGTCGCCACTCCCCTAGACAACCTAGGATAGTGTTGCTGAGCGATGATCCGCTGCCACTGGCGGCATTGGCTCGGATCAAGAGGGTCAGGGATTTGAAGTCAGGAATCCTGGAGAACCTGAAAAGGTTGATGGTGGAAAGGAGCAGTCCTGGTTGATTCAGGATCGACATGTAGTCCCATGGAAAAGGACTATGATCGAATACAATTCTTCGCGGATGAAGCCATTCCCCACGTTAGAACCTCCAAGGCTAGGCTGGAGATCTGTAGGCTAAATGGCAGGACACGTTACGTACTTGAGAGATGTGGCTGAGGTTGAGGAAGCAGGTGCCGGCTCGGTGGATGACTTTCACCATCAGAGGGCAATTAGTCAAGCCCCATAACGTGTTTTCCAGCAGGCCAGGCTTCTGTGGTTGATACTAAAGATGCTTCTGTAAAAGAGCGGTTTCTTTTGGTGCTCACACCAGGTTCCGGTAAATGCAACAGGCCCGAACTAAAATGGGTTCAAGTCTCGCGGACTCAATAGAGCTCCTTCGATTATACATTTTCTTCTTTCACGGACTCAAACTCGAAAACATTATCCAAGAGAAAAGAGGGACCGGGACCGAACCATCACAGACGATCGTTGCTGATAGCGATTCTTAGGTCTACATGCAGAACAGCCACTACCCTTTCAAATGGAACTGGTATCCCAAATTCATGCAACCAAACAGAGGAATAGGTATTCATTCCAGAGCAATCCCAGCAGAGTGTGACTGCTCTACCAGCAACAACATCAACTTATCCGTTATTATGCACTCGACCCTCTGACGAGGATCGAATCATTTGGTAGAAAATCCAGAGACAAACACTCACAGTACAAAGTCCTCTTCCCTGCCGTTCCCTTCTCTTCAGTTTCTTCAATCCAAACACGCTCTTATGCGAATAAAAAACCACGAGAACAGCTAAAAACATAACAACAGCAGAGCCATGAGGAGGGAGACAGAGAGCAAGATAATCATCTCACATTGATACCGTGCCTCAGTAGTCCCCTTCTTCTTCCTCCTCTTCACCTCCATCAGCCCCGACTTCCTCGTAATCTTTCTCGAGGGCTGCAAGATCTTCACGGGCCTCTGAGAATTCTCCCTCCTCCATTCCTTCTCCCACGTACCAGTGGACAAAAGCTCGCTTTGCATACATGAGATCGAACTTGTAGTTGATCTTAGAGAAGACTTCCACCACTGCTGTGTTGTTGCTTATCATGCACACAGCACGCTGTACCCTCGCCAGATCTCCACCAGGGACCACAGTCGGAGGCTGGTAGTTGATACCGCATTTAAAGCCAGTCGGGCACCTGAGATGATGGCACAGCGCATACAAATCATTGAAATAATAAAAAGAATGAGAAAATGTGAACCAAGCTAGCCATCTAATTGCTCTAACTAATTCTTAACTCATTTGTAAGCAAAATGAAGTTCATCAAATGGACATTTGGTCTCTGAAAGCATGGGATTCAGTTCTACACTCACCAGTCAACGAACTGGATTGTGCGCTTTGTCTTAATGGTTGCGACGGCAGCATTCACATCTTTTGGCACCACATCTCCGCGATACATCAAACAGCAAGCCATGTATTTCCCATGCCTTGGGTCACACTTTGCCATCATGCTTGAAGGCTCAAACACAGCGCTTGTGATTTCGGGAACCGATAGCTGCTCGTGGTAAGCCTTTGCAGCTGAGATCACAGGGGCGTAGGAGGAGAGCATGAAGTGGATACGAGGATACGGGACGAGATTGGTCTGAAACTCGGTGACATCCACATTAATGGCACCATCAAATCTCAGAGAAGTGGTCAGGGAAGAGATTATCTGTGATATTAGGCGGTTCAGGTTGGTGTAAGTCGGCCTCTCAATGTCTAATGATCGCCTGCAGATGTCGTATATGGCCTCATTGTCAAGGAGAACTGCCACATCTGTGTGCTCAAGGAGAGAATGAGTGGAGAGCACACTGTTGTAAGGTTCTACAACAGCAGTGGAAACCTGTTCCATTTACAAACTTGCTGGTAAGTGGCCTCATGATAAAAAAATAGGCAATCGTAAAAATGATTTTATCAGAATTCTTGAGCTCGAGGCATACACCTGAGGAGAAGGATAGATGGTGAACCCAAGTTTTGACTTCTTTCCATAGTCTACAGACAAGCGCTCCAAAAGCAATGAGCCTAAACCAGAACCAGTTCCACCACCAACGGCATTGAAAACCAGGAACCCTTGCAAGCCAGTACAGTTGTCAGCTAATTTTCGCAGTCGGTCGAGGCAGAGATCAACGATTTCCTTTCCAACTGAAGCATGAAAGAGACAAAGAATAAGACCAATAGTTCAGCATTCAAATAGAATGAAAGCAGTGGCATATAACAGCGCTTGTTAGCTGATGAAACCTGTGTAGTGTCCTCTGGCAAAGTTATTAGCAGCGTCTTCCTTGCCGGAGATAAGTTGCTCTGGGTGGAAAAGTTGTTTGTAAGTCCCCGTCCTGACTTCATCTATCACAGTGGGCTCAAGATCGACGAATACAGCTCTAGGAACATGCTTTCCTGAACTGGTTTCACTAAAGAAAGTGTTGAAGGCATCGTGGGCAACTCCGACTGAGGTGTCACTGTAAGGAAAATTTCGATGTAAAGCATCATAGAAGAGAGGAAGGTTGAGTGTGAAACAGAGCTGGAGTTGGATCAAGATGCAAACTATATCCACATGTAAACAATCGAATCACACTTAGTTGGCAAACCAGAAAAGTTCCACATCATTACAGCAGGACAGAGGTTGCCACTAAATATAAAAGCCAAGCCATTCTTCGAGGCAGATTACCTTCATTATACACCAGCTTTTGGAAATATAGCAGATGTGAAAGAGTATCTCAAATGGATAATCAGTACATCAGTACAGTATATTCATAAGAAATGAGAGCTGCAGATTTATGAGCTTTAGTACAGTGGTGGAAAAAGGCAGGCGGACTTACAACAACTCGGACAATCAATAAAATCTACATTTCTTGGACTTGATATAGCCTGAGCCTAGAAGAACTAGCAATGAGGCTCAGAGAAGCTAACTGGGCAGCAATGATACTAGATGGAAGAGCTCAAAGAGGCTATATCAGCTCAGTTCATCCTGGGCAACAAACAGATACGAATGTGAACTCAACATAATGAAGAGTCAAGGCAAGTCAATCTTTCAGGAGACTACACATTCATGACAGCGTGTGTTGAGAGTTAAATCTGACATCGATTAGATTGAAGAAGAAACTTGAATTTATAAGAGAATAGGATACCGCCACCTATAAGATTAGTTTTTTTGGTGAAAATGGGCTCGAAACTTTTGTAGGTGGGTGGAAATTTAATATAATATCAGAGCGAGTCGATTTTGAACTCAATCACAGGCCCAAGTGTGAAGCCCGTGGCCTATAAGCCCAAAACCGGAAGAAAAATGCTCGGTTTGTGGTTGTTGAACCCGAGTGTGGAACTCGTGAGATTATACCCGAAATCGGGAGAAAAATGCCCAACTCGAGGCGGAAGGAAGAAAAGGCCCGCCTCGTAGTATTTTGTCCTTCCTAACCCAAGATCGGAAGAAAAATATTTGGCTCGATGATAGCTTTTGAGGGTGGATGCTTAAGGGTACGTCTTAAAGTTTAAATACGTTATCATAAGAGGGCGGGTGTTGATAATTAAATCCATGAAAATTAGATAAAAAGAAATTTTAGTTTATAATAGAATTAATAAGCATGGTCTTTTTTTGTGGAAACGAGCTTGAACAGGACCGGTTAGAAATTTAACAGCATATCTCAAATCGCATGGCTGTCAACATCTTCCAAACTCGACTCTTTGTCTAATACCAGATGGTGTGCCAGTGTGCCGGGACCGTCAATGCAAGATGTAACCATCTCTCTTGAACAGAAGAAGGATAAGAACGACGATCGACCACCACAATCTACCATAAGAGGATCACCATTTCAGACGTGATCCTTAACATTCGCAGGAAAATCAATGCCGGGAGAGGGAAATGTAGTGCAGACGGCAGACAATACGAGTACACAGAAGTTCCGGGACAAATGTAGTGTTACCTCGGCATCGTGCCGTTGGCCTGAATGCCATGCTCGAGGCAGTAGAGCTCCCAGCAAGAATTCCCGACCTGGATCCCGGCCTGACCGATGTGGATGCTGATCACCTCCCTCATCCTTCCCTTCTTCTCGGCCTCCCTCCCTTCCTCCGGAACTGTAGAATGCTCGTGAGTCCGCCCTGCTCGCAGAGCAATATCGCTGGAGGGGAGGGGTAGGGGGAGAGACAGTTGCTGGTGATGATCATCGTGACTCGTGAACGAATTTATTTATTACGATTATTTTTTAAATTTTAATTTTTGCCTTTTTAATTTATTTTTTATTTGTATGTCTTTTTCTGGCTAGTTTTGGCAATTAATAATGGATAATTGATTGGCACAGTCATCCATGAATAAGAAATATTTAATGTATAACAATATATAATAAATTCATTATATAAATCACTATTTAAATCTTAATACATATGTAAGGTTAATTATCAAAAATTGTGAAAATTTACATGTTTCAAAATTTAAGAGAAATTTATATAACGAATTTATCATATATTACACACTGAATATTTACTCGAGTGGAGAAGAGGAAGGGTCCAAAAAGCGGGCCCCGCTACTTGCCGCCAACTGTCTCTGTCTTGTCGCGGTTGGTCCAGCTCGCCCAGTGTCGGTTGCACTGCCACGTAATATTGAAAAAAATCTGAGATTATCTAATTAAATAGGAAATTATCAATAAAATTATAGTCATTGTTAATATTTATTACAATAATAATAGTAATTAATTTTATGATTAATATCCATTCGCTTGTTTTTGACAATTTCAGTATGCTTTTGACAGTGTCCCATTCACGAGGGAGGATCCCGTAAGACTACGGTACATCTCCAATTCTATTTATTTTTCAGTTAATTTTTATTATGAGTATTGGAATGTAAATTTGGAGTACACGATCCAAGTCGGCCATTCAAATGATAAGCTCGTTTGGCGGTCAGTGGTCTCGGGTTCTCGAACCAAAAATCCGAGCCTCGACATCACATCCAAAGGTACACGCATCTGATTTTTCTCCAGAGTGTTGGCCCGACAGTCTTCCATTATGTAGAAGGAACATTGCACCAATCGATTCAATAATCTAAACCAACGCGTCATTTTGCAATTATTGGGAAGGCAGGACTTAATCGCTCAACCACATAATATTTGGCCCAAGATATCTGCTTTTCCACATGGTGTCGACTGTGGAGAAAGAAGAAGGTTAGCTGGGGGATTTTTCATCGTTGACAAGATGAGATGGCCCCAGTCTAATTGAACGTGATACCCTTCCACACCATCCCCCAAAGTTTGTCAAAGTACATTAAAAAAAAAATGTGGACTTCATATGATTAGTATCATTCTCGAATCAAGACGGGAATACTTGATGCCCGATTCTTTTATAACCAAAAAAAAAAAAGGCTAGTCCCCACAGGTTCAATGAATACTCTACAAACCCGTCAGTTTAGGCAAGTCTATGTTCTCGCATGTGCAGGCAACCTCCAAAGGCCTTGCGTCCGAGTAGTGATTCGAACCCCCAATTTCAGCGAGTACTACTGAGTCAGGCAAACGCCTCACCGCCCAAACTGATCTAGGGAGGTTTGCAATCCTCTTTTTTACCTCCTCCAACCTACCTTTAAGTGAACTTCCTTTTGATCAGTAAAGAGGTACGTGGCAATAGTAACAACTCAACCACCCCGCTATGTAATATTCAAACTTTAGCTTTTAACCACAAATATATCAGACAAATTGAACAACTAATACGAATGTTGACTAATTAAAGTAGCAATTCCAAAAGGCCTGATGTAGTTAAAGAAGCCAATATCCACCAAAACTTCAGCTTTCAGATTTTTCCTTTTAACTACAAATATATCAGATAAGTTAAATAATTACTAACGTTGCCTCGTCAATGTAAAAATATCAAAAACCTACTATAACCCAAGAATCCCGTGTCTTAAAAGTGTGCCTTCTAGGAATATTACTTAGTGAGGGACTTGAGTCTAAGAACTCGACCTTACCAAATTTCATATGGGAGGGAAATTCAAAATTTCTTTTTAACAGCAAAAGGGAAATCTCAGTATTTGAAAGGATGGACTATTGGAGTAGCGATAACACTTCTTTACATATTTTGTTAGGGATTTTGAAAGTAACCATTTAGTAAATTGGAATTGTGTTTAGGACTGATTGTATTAATGTAATCCTTCCTGCCCATGATAAATTATTCATCTTCCAGGATGATAGGAAAACTCAAAACTCTGGAGGGGAAACAGGACACGGATGGCAGGTATCTTACCCCATTAGTTGGAATAATATTTCCCAACCGAAAAAATATAGAGGATTAGGTTTTAGAAAATTTGCTGACATAAATAAACCATGTTATCTAAAACTGCTTGGTTTTCTATCAACAAACAAAACCAGTTTAGCAGCCAACATTTTCACAAGAAAATATGGGAGGGCAATAGATTCTCAAGACAGGATTAAAAGATTCCATTCGGATATAAGAAAAGATCTTCAAATTTGTAAAACAATAAACAAATGAATCATGAAGAGAATTGGAAATGGTGCTAAAACACAAGTTTGGCTTGATCCACGGATCTATGGCAACCTGGATAATAAACCAATTCCAAAATCTTCGCCAACCGTTATTGAAGAATCTATGTTAGTCAAAGACATGATTATTCCACACTCAAATAGTTGGAACATTAACTTACTAATTGACCTCTTTGAACAACAAACATCTTCCCAAATCCTAAGCATCTATTTATCTCATAATAATAAAGAGGATGAATTCATTTGGATTTCAAACAGCAATGGGCAACACTCAATAAAATCTTTTTATCTCAAAGATAAGTAAGATTTTCTAAGGGTAATGAAAATTTGGAACAATCCATGGAATACAAAAATCCATAATAGACACAAACTCCATCTATGGAGAATTGCTAAAGAGTATCTACCATGGACAAACACAGAGGATAACATGTCCTTTATGTAAAGTTCCATCAGACACTTACATTCACTTGTTCAAAGAATATGCATTTACGAGAATGCTATGGCAGGAATCTGAATAGAAGGGACATTCCGATTTCAAATATGATTCAATTGATCAATTCTATTTGTGATCCGCAAGGCTTACCACTTGGAAACATAGAGAAAAGCAAGTTTACCATTTTTGGTGCCACTCTTCTTTACAATCTATGGAACAAAAGAAATAAAAATTTATTTTCAGATAAAACACCAGATTTGCAAAACTTGTTGCTGAAAATAACAGGATGGTAATGTGACATTATGCACCCTTTAACAAGGACGACAATATTGATGCAGATCAATTGGCAAGGAGGAAGATGAAACCTGATGCACAGGCTCCCCCACCCCATGATGCTATAGCTGCCTGGAATGTTGGTAACACTTGTGTTACAGGGGTAGTGCTTGGGGACGGAATGTTGGTTAATTGCTGGACTCAGAAACTCAAAACTATGGCACCCTATCAAGCTGAGTTCCCAGCTGTTCTCCTTGCCACAAGGGCAGCCAAAGAACATGGATGGAACAAAGTGATCATTCAACCAGACTCCCAGCAAGTAGTGTTAACAGCAGCCAAGCAACAGAAGCCAAAATGGGAAGCATACAATATTTACCTAGATTACTTGATTTTATACCTTCTTTTGAGTTCTGAGACGTCAAATAGTTCAGTAGGATTGATAATCATGTAGCTCATGCTTTTTTTCAGAAGGGTCTTTTGCACAGCAGTGATGATTTGTATTTTTGGGATACCTCCATTCAGATCCACCGTTAATAATAGATTTATATTACTGATTAAAAAAAAAGGGAGCTGCTCTCCCACTTTCCTTTCATAGTCCCTTCGTCTAAATAAAGGATTTCTATCTTGATTAAAATCCGATAGTGTTCTCAAATCTCTTCTCGACCTAGATGAATAATGTTAAGTCCCACAAGGTGGGTGAGGTGACTATTCAATCAGGTCACTGATGCTATAAAGGCTGCAGCTAGCAATTCATGTACAAGCATATCGCAACATTAAGCATGATAACAGCAGGGAATATGACATTAGTTTCAACTTTCATCATCTCAATGAATACTTCTATAAGGAGTTCATTTCCAGGAAACTACTGACCTAACAAAGCAGGGAAGCCATCGCTCGAGAAGCATTGCCAAGCATCAGCAATTCTCGTTTCTGATAGAACGCAAAAGCAGTATCCAAGACAGAACTATTCCGTTTCAGCTTCTTGTCTAGTCGCAGTTAGAGGATTGCCATGGCGCATCTCCTTACCCTCTCAACCATGTGTTTCTGTATGATGAGTTGTCACGTAGAGATGCATCATGAGGCTTGTATTCCATTACATAGCTGTGGGGAAGCTTCAGGTGCCGCTTGATAGAGTCTCTCAATGCCATTACCGCCTTTAGAGAAAGGAAAAAAAAAAAAAGGGGTGACAAGGTCAGTAAAAAGGAAATCTACTAATCAGACAATTAAATATGCTTATACCTGATGGTCAGAAGCATTTCGGTTCCAAATGCTCACTATATCCTCATTGAAGCGAATGCTCAACACCGCACCACATATGTTCTCGCCATAGTCGAGCTGATCACCTACTAAAGCAAGTACCTGGAGATACATCCATAAACAAGGAGAGGAGAAAAAATCACCTCAATGGACCGTTCGAAAACCGGAATGCCATATATGTCGACATCAAGTTCACGAATAACGAAACATGCTAAGAACCATATCTCACATGCAAAAACAAGCAGAATCCAGCATTAAGATTTTTCCAAGACACTAACAAAAAGATTGGCCTATCCCGAATAAATCAATGGCAGGAAAAAGAAAACTCCACTTAAATGCCAGGTGAAGTAGTGAAATAATATATTCCCAGGCAGATGCACATTGATAGTAGCATAAAAATGTCGAGGCTCTAGCCGCAGGCAGTGTGTCTTTCCATCCATTGCCTCCTTACCAGGTCCTCCCAGAAGCGCCCAGAAACAACCTTCTTGAACCTTATTATCCACTTTCCTCCACTGCAGTTTGCCGAGTCCTGAGAGAGAATTTCAGCTGGAACTTATGCCCAAAGAAGGAAAACACATAGTTCCAAAAATATTTTGAATGTTACCTCCCACAGGGGACGGATACCCTCCTTAAACAGATGCAAATCCGTTGGACTTGGCAAAGATGAAGGACGAGCCAAGTGACAGTAGCACATCCAAAAGCCTTCAACCTGTAGAAATGTAAATACACTGGCCCTGTTTAAAACTGTGCAACAGTTATAGCTCAATCACAGAAAAGGCTGATAAATTACATACAGAATTATTCTTACCGTACTAAAATCAACAATTTTCTTTATGTTGTCCTCGTAAGACGTTTGAGTCCTCACACCAGGAGTCCGACGAGTATACCAAAATACAAACTTGTACTGTTAAACAGAAATATCAGTGGAGTAAGATTCAGAAACTATCTAAATTGCAAAATGATTACTCTAATATGTATGCCAAGAATGGCTGCGAATGTAACCCCTGAAGTATGAGTACTCAGAGGCAGAAGATGCAGGATAATGCTTTTCCTTATCGAGCGACATAGATCGGAGCACATAATCAATGAGAAATCTAGAATCCCAGAAAGAGCCATGACTCGTGAAGGGCTCTGATTGAAAATCCAAAACATACAACATCTAATCAAGTTAGACATATATATGAGAAGATAATCAAACAACTTGACCATAATCATCAAAGCCTCTGGATCGGGAGTACAAAAATACGCAGTCAGATGGTTTGATGAAAGATGTAAATTCTTCCTTTTTTTTAGCTGGAAAAGATGCAAATTTTTCACTAGACTATTTTAGATATAGCTCGAATCAGTAACACTACTTGGAAAACGCTAAGCCAAGAAAAAATCTAAATCGATAGGACGCCACGTCGAAGATTGAAACTGATCAGTTATGTGCACACAGATCATGGTTAGGAATCAACGAGCAATCATCATGCCATCTGAAACGCAAGCAATTTCACTCGGGCATCCAAAAATTGGCCGGAACAGGATGGAAAGATATCTAGAACGCAGACAAGTTCGAAGGCGTAGACATATCGAGATCGAGGAAGAGCCAGACTCAAAAGATTGAAGGAAAAAAGGGGACCTTGAGAGGATGAAGGCCAGCTTTGAGCTCGCGAGCTTGTCGCTCCCGCTGCTCCTCGGCTTCTCTGCTGCCTCCATCGACGGAATCAAGGGCCGTCTGAGGATTTTCTTCGTTGTTGACGTTCTCCGCGTCCCTCTTCTCTGCTGGCAGCTCCATTTTCGCACTCGCTGCAGCTTGTCTAATCGAGGCTCGAACAGAACCCTAATCTTTGGTCTTCAGTCCCGGCTGCGAGGTCCAGTTAAAAGCGAAGAAGACGAAGTCCTGCTCTGGGAGCACTGCGCCCGGCCACACCTATCTTGTCCATCCTCGTCGAAACGTGGGTCCCGCTGCCGGGGGCTGCAGCCCAGTTACCTTTACGGCCCATTAAGTGGCCTTCTGGGCTGGTCCGGATGGGCTGGTCGAGCTCACGATTGAGCAATCTCAGACGCGGAGTGCCTAGTTGAAGAAAAAATCATAGATGAACTTATCTTAAAATAAGGTGGTGAGAAAAAATTAATTAAATTAATATTATGTATGATAATTACTCTAGCAATTAGTACTAATTTACTCGTTTGTCATATTTTGATTAGTATTTTCTTACGTCACGTGACGAGATAAGATAATCTAAGAATTTCTCATATTTCACACTATCATTTTCTACAACCTATTCCAAATTAATGTTCAACTTCTTTTGTGGTAAAAAAGGAGGTTGTAGCTCGTCAGTTTATGACTAGTTCAGATTCGAACCAAGTATTTTAATAGTATGAGAATTATCCGTATTCCGGGGTTAAATGAGAATCATCTTAAAAGTTTGGGACCGTGCGAGTAATTAAGCCAAGAATATCGGCACACGTGCGGTATGGAATTTGAACGTGGGTTGGTCTAAGAGGAGTTCGTTTCCTGAACCCGGTATATGGAGGAGACTTATCCAGAGCACGCCGTCACAGTATGTCGGTGCATGCAACGGGCGTATCAAATTACTCCACCTAAGCCGAAACAACCGTCCCTCTTCTCCACAAAGACGAGGCGGCAACGAGGAGAGAGGACGGAGAGAGATTCGCGTCGCTCGTCATTCATCGATCAAGCACTGCTCTGGATCATCTTCTGATCCTCATCGATCTTTATCTTTCGATTTATTGCCCAGTCGATTCTCTAGCCAGTTCCGGTTCAGTTTGGAAGATCAGTGGAAAGATTGCGATTGATTATCGCCTGGAGAGTTGGAGAGCCAGCAGACGAGATCGGTCGATCGATTGACCCGACCACCGCCTGCCAGCCTGCAGCTCTGGATTGAGACGGCCGCCGACCTCAGCTTCGATTTCTAGGTTGCCGTACCCTGAGAAGAAGCATTCGTTGACTATTTCTTTCAGGTCGGGGCTTATCCGATGGCTTCGCCGTCTACGGCTGCGTCGCTTCTCTTTCTCTGCCTCACCACGCTGTGGTCAGTCCGGGGCGTATCGTCGGGACCGGTCCCTCCCTGCCCCCGCGAATCTGCTCCATTCCTCTGCAGCCTGCAATCTCAGTGCCCTATCTCGATCTCCCCCAATCCTCCTCTCCAGGTGCGGGTCAATTTCTCGCTAGCTACTTATTCGCCAGTGTGCTTCTATAGCGTCTCCTTGCGTTCTCCTGCCAGATTCTATGCATATATGAGAGTAATTTGTTTGTGTGTTTTTTTCATGGTCTGGACCTATTTTGGTCGTCTGCTTCTTTTTCTGTTTGTTTGGTTTGCTTGTAGTAATTTCTATGGTTTTGTTGGTGAAAAGAAACTCGGTGTCGGTTATCATTATGTAATAATGGAGAACATAAATGAAGTTGTCGGTTGACTTTATACCCTGTTGGTGAATATGGCGTTATTGATTGATATGCTAGTGTCGGCTGATTTTTGGTTTCTGCATTTGATGGGCAACTCGTAATTCAGGTAGATGGCCACACCAAGACAGTATGGGCAAGACAAAGGCATTTTTTTTTCTTTATTCCTTTTTTTTAAAATAACTTTTATTCCTTTTTTTTAATTAGCTTGTCAGAAATAACTGTGCATTGAAATTTGAGGGGTTAATGCTCGGGTGCTTGAATTATTTCTACTTTGTAAGACATAGCATAAACAACTCTGGTGGCTGGTAGCTGGTTCTATAGGTATATTTTTTTTACACGAATCTTTCATTTACTCGAGCGTCAAAATACTCATGTTTGATGTAAAAGGATTCGTTGCACAATTTCCATTTCTATTGAGTCATTGCTGAAGTTTGCTTCATTTAGAGATATTTGCTTCAGCTTGTTTGTGTGGGAACAATTTCTACAATTCCGTCTTTTCTGTTCTATTTGAAGCAGCTGAACTTCTTGCTAAGGTTGGACAACTGTAATCTGTTGCCAATCATGTTGAACATGAGAAAACTCCCTTTTTGTTATTTCTGCTTTGATGAAATACCAAAATTCATTAGTCCAGTAGAAAGATTCCTTCATGAAGAGAAATTGGGTAGAATTTGCCTACTTCTACCGACAACAGCCTGAACTAGATTTTAACAGAATCTTTGCCAAGATCCTTAAAATCTGTATTCCACCTAAAAGTTTCCTGATAAACAAGTGTATACTCGACTTGGATCCTTTTTCGACTTTGATCCTTTATTCACTTTGATGCAAGGTTCTCAAGCCAAAGTGAGTAGTCATCTAAAATCCACCTCTTTTGCGATAGTTGATAGAAAATTCTATTTACTTTAATAACCTATATCTCCTCAACTACCTCTTTTGCTGCTGTTTCACCCTGATAAAAGTTATTCGAGCATAACCCCTTTCGACTTTGAAAGCTTAATTTGGTGTCTTTTGGGGTCTAGACCTATTCATTTTGTCTTTGATTTCATTAATCTTGGGTGTTAGAACTATCTTTTTTTCTCGCCATCCTTGGCGAAGAAATAGATTGAATCAAGGTGTTTGTGTGTAACTTGTACAAGGAATATGAAGGGGGACATCTATACTATATTCTAAAATAGAGTTACAAGTAAAAGCCTCCACTTGGCAGTCTCAATAGTCTCCACGTGGCAGCCTTCTAGGCTTTTTATTTTCTTTTTAATTTTTCATTATAAACAGAAAAATGCAGGATTTACTATGTGTTTGCCGCATCATCCGTATGTTAAATGTTTCTCTTTTGCTCTTCTTTCCTTCTTTGATTGCTTAAGTTATGTAAATCAAAATAAATTTTTTATTAGGTAAATAATTTCCTATTTAACTAAAATCTCTTAACTTATATTTGTCATTATTTTTATTTATATATCTGTCAAGTTAATAAAAATCAATTTTCCTACTTAAAGAAATTATTTTCCTATTTAATTAAAATCTTTTCCTTATATCTATCATTATTATCTTTCTTTGATTTCCGTAATTTCCTTGATTATTTAGTTATTTTCTATTTTTCACCCACTCTCTCTTCCTCTTTGCCATGTTTGCTCTTCACCTTTCCAATCTTTCTTCTATTTTGACCGGTCATAATCAAATGGACATTTATTGTTGTCAATATTTATCTGTTTGTTACTTTTTTTCTCATAGAATTTCCAACTATTCTTATATACTATATTCTAAAGTAGAGTTACAAGCCTTAGAAGCCTTAGAAGCCTCTACTTAGCAATCTCAATAGCCTCCACGTGGCAGCCTTCTAGGCTTTTTATTTTCTTTTTAATTTTTCATTATAAATAGTAAAATGCAGGTGTTATTATGTGTTTGCTGCATCATCCGTATGTTAAATGTGTCTCTTTTTCCCTACTTTCCTTCTTCAATTTTCGGTCGATTGCTTAAGTCATACAGATCAAAACAAATTTTTGTATTTAGTTAAATCATTTCCTATTTAACTAAAATCTTAACTTATATTTATCGTCATTATTTTTTTTTTATCTATCAAGTTAATAAAAATCAATTTTCCTATTTAATTAAAATATTTTCCTTATATCTATCATTATTATCTTTATTTGATTTCCATAATTTCCTTGACTACTTAGTTATTTTCTATTTTTCACCCACTCTCCCTTCCTCTTTGCCATGTTAGCTCTTCACCTTTCCAATCTTTCTTCTATTTTGACCAATCATGATCGGATGAATATTTGCTGCTATTAATATTTATCTGTTTGTTACTTTCTTCTCATAAAATGTCCAACTATTTTTCTTATATACAAGCAATTCCTATTTGAACATAATTTCTCATAAAAGAATAATTTAAAAATTTTATTTCAAAGTTATTTCATGTTAGTGAATGTTCATCAACTCTACAGCGAAGCGCGAGATGTGGACAAGTACTTTATGTTGCTGAGCGACATTGTTTTTGTTTGGCTAATTAGATAGCTGATTATTTGGGTGTATGTTTTAGCAAGTTTATGCGTCGAGTCCATTGCCTTTACTCTTGGTCTGCAGCTTGAAATTTTTGGTGATTGTGACAAATGATCTTTACTTTTGGTTTTCTGCAGGTGGATGGAAACTTTCTCAACAGATTCTTGGAGTCTAATCATGACAATGGATATGCCTCAATACTCTTCCACGCTTCCTGGTGCCCATTTTCACAGGCTACAGTGTCCACTTATGAAGTTCTTAGCTCCATGTTTCCGCAAATAAGTCATTTGGCTGTAGAACAGTCTTATGCTTCGCCAAGGTATGATACTTTAAACTGATTACTCTTCGATTTTAATTGTTTGTTTTTGTGAGCCTGCAAACTGCTTCTTTATATTAGCCGGTCGCTTTGATGATTAAGCTTACCTGTTCTCCTTTGTTGAATTGAACACTGAAACTCATTCTAAGAGTAACCTACTGGTTGCTGAACTGGGTTGATATGAAAAGGGTTCCCTCATGTTCAACTGAAAAGTGAAGTGCCTTCTTTATTGTGTGATCTGTGAAGGACATTATAAAGTTGGAGTTGGAGCATTGGGACCTTAGAATTTGTTAGGTTGCCTTTCTATATGCCTCCTCATTTTGCATAATTAGTCTGTTGATGTGATGAATACTACTTCTACTAAATGAAAAATATATAGCGTGGCATAAATATCATCATTTCTGGTAAATATCTCGTTTCAATATTTCATGCGTTTCTCTCCCTCTCCCCCTGGTTTTATTTCTCTAGGAATATGAGCTCTTTAATTTTATTTATACTAATTAAGTTGGCATTGTGATACTCCAAAGTTATACTCTCTCAGATTTCTTAGTGATGCACCTCAGTGTGTGCACGATAACTGTCTCTGATTAACTTCCCGGTTGGAAATATCACATTGCAGTGTCTTCTCAAGGTATGGGATCCACAGCTTGCCATCAATATTACTGGTGAACCGGACCTCAAGAATGCGATATCATGGTCCAAAAAGCCTTGTTTCACTCGTGCAATTTTACGAGAAGAACACTGGTAATCTTACAACCCCCCACCCCCCAAGAGTATCAATATCAAATTTTAGCCATTCTAGCACTCTGTGAACCATGTCTCCAGATTATCTTCTAGTGTGGCGCACAGTATTTTGGATGCAATTCAATAGAGAAGCTTGATGAACGTCTTCCTTTTAATGTGCATGTCCACCTTGTTCATCTGTTTATGCAGGTCTTGAACCCGTTCAATACATCATGGTGGATAAGCTGATGGAACATCAGCCTGGAGAAAGTCCCATTATGCAATTTAGGAGTGGTTTATCGATAAAGGAGCTGGTGAAAAGGGAACCCTACCTAGTATTTTCAATTTTCTTTCTATGCCTGAGGATCCTTTTCGCAACAGTTCTGCAAGTTGTATCTCACCTAAAAGCTTTCTGGCTCTTATATGCTCCTCACCTGAACTTGGAGATATTTGGCGAGATGGCCCAAATATTCGGTCATCTCCTGCCGACAATTGATGTGAGAAGGCTGTGGACAAAACTGGGACTGCGCAAGGCCCGGAGCTTCCATGAAAGGGTGAGAAGTGTTCGAGCATGGGCTCCTTCCTTGGCCTCTGTCTCCCTCGGCGAATCTTCCTCAGCTAGATTGTCAACATAGGGTTCCAACGATCACAGGTGCTATAACATGAAGAATCATACGTAGTGAAAGTGCTTCGGTTGTATCATGGACAGGTAGTTCTCTTGATCTAGCTCTCTGTCTATTTGATGTCTCGAGTATGACATGGTTCTTATCAGTGTTGCCCTAATAGCTGAAGTTGTTTCCCCTTGTTTGTTTGGAATTGTTTTTAATCCGGAAGGTACCAAGCAAGCATGTAAATTAGAGAAGAGCTCTTTTTTCTTTTTGTCTTCTCTCCTTGTATATTATCCAATAATTTGAAACAACAATAGCTAAAGTGTCTGCAATGTGATGTCTTGCCGTAAGTGGGTCCACGAACCCGGTTGATTGCTAGCGGTACCATTTTTCTTCATTACTTTTTGCTCTTCCCCTGCATCCAGTCTGTGGATGGATTCCCGGATGCAATGCCTCGAGGTTTTGCTCATTGCACGAGTTAAGCTCGGCTATGGTTTGTATGCCCTGGTTGCTCTTTGAGTACACACTGCTTTATTAGTTCCATTGAAACTGGCGGTTAGGTTTCATCAATATTTTCAAGTCTCTTGACACTGTTTAATCTGTCCGGCTGCTGCAACTCTCCGTGTTTAATGCATACAGGGCCATGGGCTCTTTGTAAAACCGTTACTTTTGACAGAGGGGAGAGCCGGTGAGGACCCAAACCCGACACATTTTGGTACCTGGAGGAGTCCGATTTTCATGATCCTTTTGTGTGAGACGTGTGCATGTTATGGGCATTAAATTTGCAGGGATGAGAAGCCGCCACCAAGCACTTGGTGAGTAACCTGAAGACAATGGATGGCCTAGCAATGGCACCAAAGCAGGATCAACTTGACAGTGACGTGCTGTACGATTTGAACTTGCTGTCGAGAGATTTTGACCGTTCAAGAAAAACAAAGAGATGGGCTGTTCTCACCGGTGTCGGAGAGGTTCGACTCTTCCATTTACCTGCAGGGCTTAAATGTAACATGGGCATGTAAATTCGTGGGTGGAGCGCTTATGTTGTGGTATTTGAGAAGGTTTCCCAACCAGAAACCTAACATCTCTCCCGGCGTAGAGATGGCTCGTACATGGCGCCAATGGCAACTTACCGAGCCTCTAAGCGAGCAATCTCAGGTGCTGCGGCACTGCCACGTGGAATTTGGACACGTTTCAGGCAAGTAGGATGACAGTTTGTACACAAATCGGGAGACCTGGCCACCGTTTAGACAAATCATGATCTAACCCAGAAAGTCTTTAGTAGAACGGTCATATCACATAAATAATATTGATATAATATATTCGTCCAACCAGGACTTAATATAATTAAATCCTAAAAAATCGTAAAAAAAATTCCAAATAAATGGTGAATTTTAAATGAAAAATATATAAATAGTAATAAAATATTAAAAATCTAATAAATTGTGAATTCTAATTGAATAAATATATAAATAATAAATTCTAAGTTGATGGAAATACTATGTCAAGCACATAAACACTCCGTGAGTTCATGGATTGAGGTCAGCTCGTGTGCAAAACACATATATGGGCGTGGGTGGTCTCATTAAGGGATATGCGCTCAATGGAGATTCGAACCCTTGAACTCGTCAATTACACACGAGTCGCAGGCACGTCTTATCCACTTGAATTAACGCAGGGGATATAGAGAAAACCACTCGAGCAAAGCATGTAATCTCTAAACTTTGAATCTTGACCCATTGAATCCCTGTAATTAAGAAATTAAAGTGTTGATCGGAACCAGTTTTGGTTCCGATTCTAGTACATAAGGTGCTCACAACCGATAACGGAACTAACTACATAAGAAAATGGTTCACACAGTTAAGTTTAATCATCCATAACCTCTTCACTTGGATTTAATTCTCGAGCGGCTTGTGATGTTATATTCGTTACTTTCATTTGGCATAATAATGGTGTTTATTTATTAAGTTTATCGTATCAAAATTATCAAAAAAAAAACACTTAGAAGCTAATAATCAAATATATTAAAATAAATTACTAAAATCTGATAAAATCACCATGTTAAATTAAAAAAGTATAAAAATTCTCTGAGCTCAATTGGGTACTAGTAATCAAACTTACGAAAAGTATAGAAATAGCTCTGTATTAAATAGCAGAGAGAGACTTTTTTTTTTGTCGCCAGCCACGGTATCCAAGCAGGCCCCACCAGCGGTAAGATGGCATCTTTCAGCCAACCATACTTGACTAATCCGTTGGTCGCCCCGGGTCGCACGCTTGGCAATGGCGGGTGAGGCTCCCAAGAGGGGTGTCTGCGTACGTGAGGTCTCGAACCCGAGACCTCCTTAAGCGGCACCGAACTGCTTACCACTCGGCCTAACCCCTCTTGGTTAGCCCTCTTGGTTAGCAGAGAGAGACTTAACAAACAAGTTCCAGGACATGCTTTATAATATAAGTTCTGATAAGTTTTGACGTACAAATGATGTGGGTATATTTAGAAGGAATAGAAATAGGAAGTAGAAGAAACAAATGACAGATGGAGTCTTATCAATGAAATATAAATCTAATATTTCTCAATTTCATATCAATAATGATATTATTGTACTAAACCTTATTTATCGTAAATTGACTTTTTCGATCTGTACTTCGTGTATTCACAAATACAACGATCTTGATTAACTTAATTCGATCCAGATGAACTTAAAGAGGTCAATCTCTCCCGGACGTAGATAAACTGATTTTACTTGCAAGATTTACAAGTCACCGCACTGAAAATTCTACACAACACTCCATGCTAGCCGCCTCCTTCGATCGATCAATCAATCATTCAACCCCGCCCCCCACAAAATTCAACCTTTGAGTGCCTTATATCAGCCCACCTCTCTCCTGCAGGCCCTCCTCCTCAATCGGCGAAAATCCTTTCTTGGGAAGAGGGAAGAAGGATGGATCTCGACGAGTGGGAGGTGCTACCCATCGACGGGTTACTCGATTTCAGTGACGACTGCGAGAAGAAGGTCTCCTGGGGCAAGAGAAGGTCTGCCGATTCCCCGCCTTTCTTCAGCGTGGATCTGGATTATTTCCGGTGCCCTTCTCCGAGCTCGAGGCTCTCTCCGCCGAGCCATCTCGTCCCGGTGAGGATTCAGCTGGATCCTCCGCCGATCAAGGATGACCCAGGTGGACAAAGAGAGATGATGCAGGAGATCGCGGCTCCGAGCACGGAGGAGGCTGCTGCTGATAAGGACACGGTGTCCCAGGTTTTCTTCAAGAAAATGAAGGAGAATGAATTCGTCGACATGAAGATACTCGAGTCCCCTCGGGCGGGCTCGCGGCCGGTCTCGCCCCCGATCGAGAACTTCCACTTTGGGGACGAGCCGAAAACCTTGGAGAGCCCCCGGTCTCCGAGGAGGGAGCCGGAGAGAGTCGGCACTACCGATGGTGAGATCGTAGGTGAAGAAGCGAACGGTGGAGGGCTGAATATATGGAAATGGAGCTTGACCAGGATGGGAGCACTCTGCTCTTTTGGGGTGGCGGCTGCCACCGTCTGTGCCATCATCATCATCGGCAGCCACCAGAGGAACAGGCAGAGTCACCAGAAGATCAGGTTCCAGATCTACACAGACGATAAGGTCTCTGATTTCTCATATTTCTCTGCTAAGCGTTTGATTCCTTGTGCTTCAAGTTAGTTGTTTTTTTGGTACTCTTAACCGACAAATCCCTGAAACCAACAATTTTCGGAACCGACTTCGAATTCGGACTTAATTCTTTGGAAAAATGGGGACTTGTGGATGCAGAGAGTCAAGCAAGTAGTTCATCAGGCAACTAAGCTGAACGAGGCGGTCTTGGCAGCCAGAGGGGTTCCCCTCTCAAGAGCTCACATCACCTTCGGTGGGTACTACGATGGACTCTGAATCAAATCAAGACCACCGGAGCAAGTATCCCGATCGGGCCCAGGAAGATTCCCGAGTCAGCTCGGGATCCATCGGGCACGGTGAGTTCGATTCCGGTATCATTCCTATCCTAAAACCCGACAGATGTTGTTAGGTCTCGTACTCTTTGTTGTATGCATCTGCAGATTCCCGAGCTTAACTGTGTGAGCTTTTGAGGATTCTTGGTCTGTGTTATGCATGTATGTCTTAGTGATGTAATATTTTATCAATTTAATATTATATTAATTACTGCTTTCTTTTTTCTTTTCATATTATCCGGTAATCACATGCTAATCACAGTACAGTGTTCGCTGCCAAGCATAGCCGTTTCGATGCAAGTTTCTGTCTGTCAGAGAATTTTCGAATCGTCCCACGTTAAGAACTAAAAATGACTCAAATTATATATGCAGCTGAGGATTGATTAAGATGGTTTCCAGGTTATATTACGTTTAAAAGTTGCATTACTTCAATAAGTTTTGGCTAGTGGTAGAGATTTAAATAAGATAATTTAATTAAATTGATGTTTTATGTAATAGTTACATTTTCTTTTTTGGGTTTAAAAGGGAACCTCCCATTTCCTCCCTGTTTGGGGGATATTTTATGCATTCTCCGGGGAATGAAGGGGGGAGGTTGACTGGTCGAAAGACGTAGCTATCCAAACAAACGAGATTTATTTGTGGTCATGACCCACTTGGAAAAGTTTGATTGCCACTGCCTCCTGGCCATTCCAGAATATGCCAAAAAACGGTGACGTGTGGCTCACTGCTACATTGAGTAGATGTGATTGCTGGCACTGGATTTTGCAGTTGCATTCCCATGTACTTGTCCCGTGACTGGCTCCATTAGTCAATGGATCATTTGCCACGTCATTTGATCACAGAGTGCAGAAAAAGTGCGACTTGAAAACTACTGAGTCGAAATCCATGAGAGTTCTGCATACCGACCGGCATCCATATGAAAGAAAAGGAAGAAAGGTTGGATTCAGAAGCCATATATATGCAGATGCCGTGTCAGTGTCAGATCCCCTCGATCGTGCTTTCTACTTGCAGTAGACATATAGACACCAAGGCAGAATTAGCACCATTCCTAGAGGGCATGGCATGAAGAGGGTCAACAGTCAACGCCTTTCTTAGTACCCAAACCCTAGGATAGAAAGGGAACAATTTCATTTCATTTCACCGTACCGGACCGGATTCTAGGAATTTTGGCTAACATAACAAACCCAGCTGAGGAAGAAACAATCCTCAGGAAAGTTTCAGGGTGATCCATCAGCTTCAGCTCCCAACTCTGATTTCAATGAAACATAAAATGTGAACAGCTGAACTTTGCTTGCAAGACTTGCCTGGTCCTCTGTGTCCTTGGAGCTTTTGTTTTTTTTCCTTATAATTTGATTGAAGAATCATTATCCATTCGAATTCCAATTCAATTTCCAGGAGCAGACAGTTCGCACAATATATATTAATCAATCCACCTTGGGAGGAATTTTTGGGCGGATGATGCTTCAATGTAATTTGCCGGGGCCTCGAGCTGGATATGGATGTCTGTCTGGAACTACCATAGGCAAGGAACATGAACTGATCTTGTTCCTAACCCTCAAACTGCTCCAGGAGCTTTCCGAATCTCTCGGTCTTAGCCTCTCTCTGTTCCAAAAGTTATCCAAAACAATAACTCTAGGCCTTTCTGAGGCTACTACATTTAAGAGAGACAGCTTGATGAACAAGGGTTGCCCTGCATAATCATTTTGAAGCCAGCCCAATCTATTCGTTTCAACCAAGGATGCACAGAGATGCTGAACACCAACAAGAAGAGCCAGGTTTCGACATGGAATCAGCAAAAAGACATGACCAAACAGGGCAGTAGCTCCCATGTTGAAGTACAATCACATTTTGAGAGCTTTAGGTAACAAATCACAGCTCCCCGATCATTGAAACGAGGAACCAGAAGGTATTGGAAGCTATCTAGGAAAAGAACAACCTTTAAAAACCGTTCGTTTCATTCAAACCAATTCCGAGGTTGATTTCAGTCCGTCCTATCCACCTAGCGTGGCACTAGTTCCACCTTCTGGTTATTCGAGGAATAATTCAAAATTTTTCAGGCAGAGACATGGAAAAATTCAAGAAAGTTGCTGTCTTTTGACGAAATTGAGGGATGTCCAGAGGCTGCTTGGGGGACAATCGGTGAAGAAAAAGCAATCGTCCCCTCAAAAGACCTCGAACCGTTCAGTGACCATAATCAAGAATTCTGGCCTCGGTCAATTTCTGCCCCCTAACTAAGCCAGTTATGGAACTGGAAACAGTCTCATATGGCTACTCAAAGAGGCATATCGTCATTCAGTTGCAGATACAGACAGACAGACAGCACAAACCATTCAGAGAGAGAGAGCACATACCATGCACGGAGACTCCGATGAGTGATTACGCTGGCTGACACCACAGATCATTAAAAACGATAGCATTAGGGTTTCGTGGATGATGAGTGAACTGGAGTTATGGAACTAGCTGGACAGCTCTTCAGTGGATGGCGTGGCGCTGTTGGTTTTGGCCTAGATCAACTCCGTTGACCGTGGGCCTGTTCAATGTATCTGCATTGGGATGGTCAGCATAGACAAATTAAATGTCTGGAAACAATCCAGAGAATCATAATCAGCCTTGAATTTTAGTACCACCCACCAGACAAAATCGATAAAATTGTATATAAATTCTACTAACTATAATTATATTTATGTAAATTATACCACTCATTTTCTAAAATTTACTCATTTTCTAAAATTTATCATTTTATTCTTAAATTTTTGATCCTTTAAACAGAATTTTTGAATTTGTCTTGATCCATTAATTCATGAATCAAGCAAGTTCATGTATAAATGTCACCTTAACAATAATATTACTGACAAAGTATTAGGATTTTTTTTGCAAAAGGACATTTTTTATCCTTTTTCTTGGTAAATAAGGATTACGTGCAAATGCCCAGCTGGACAATAGGAGCAGCCGCTACTTGGTCCAATAATCACACATTGGAATTAGGATAACGTGACCCGCCCCTGTAACCAAACAGACCGCCGGCGGGACAGTTCCCATCCCCCAGCCCAGCTCGCTGTTCAATCGCCTATCCTCGCAGACGATCACTGCAACAGGCCCGAATCCAAGTACGACAAAGCACACAGTTAATCCTCGCATGCTTCAAACCCCGCACCCGCGAGGCTTCAGAGAAGGCGAAAAGGCGAGGACCTGCGAGCTCAATCGGAGTGAGGATCGGAGTGGTCGGTGTCGGAGGAGGGGGGATCGAGAGGCTGGAAGCAGAGGCAGGCCCGGAGGTACTGATAAGGGTAGCAGAAGAAGATATAGAGGACTTGGTCGCCGCTGAACCTCTGCGGGTTGCAGGCTATGTACTGGCACAGGTTCGCCGACACGTTCGCCACCGCCGCCACGACCGAGCTGTTCAACACCATCCCTCTCTCTCCACTCTCTCTCAGAGTGAGGAAATTGTCCAAATGAGAAACTTTCAGCGTCTTCTCGTTCATATCTAGCTAACCAAAAAAATTCAAAGTTACCAGCTTAAAGCTACGTCGTTTTGGTAGCCAGCTCCATTGATGGGTGGGGGCAAAGTAGGAAAAATGTAACCCAACAAACAGAGTAAGTAATAATAGTAACTAACAATGCTAGATCGATGCCTCCAACAGAACGGATTCACTGACAAGTTTAACTCTATAAATCAGTATGTGAAGTTTAATGGCGAGTATCAAAAAAGTTGGGGATGGCTGAAAAGACTGGCATTCCCTGCAATAATTGGGGTCTCATCAATGCTAGACGGACATTAACCATATTAGAGAGATATCTTTTTTTATTTATACAACGCAGTGTCATTAGATCAGTCGAAACGTATCTCGAGATTAATCTGCGATTATAATTTGAATTTGATTCGAGTATTATTAAATTATGATAAAAAATTAGATTACATAAAAAATTTATTATTTTACGTGAAATATGTGTTATAATGTAAAATATTGTAGTTGATAAGTATTTTAGATTGTGTAGTAAATAAAAAAAATATAATATTATAATATTTGATATGATGTGAAGTTGATGTAATTTTACAAAAATAACCTTCCTTTAAACCATCCCCAAGGAAAGAAAAGGATTAGGTTTGAGTTTTTAAATATTTCAAAGATGGGACCCACATGTAATTTGAGAATCCAACCTTTTCATATTGTGATTACTTCCTCCCAAAGTGCCCAAGTTTGGAAAATTTTTGTGGCCTGGCAAATACAAATTACATCCAATTTCACCACTTAACATGGTAAAATTGAATGAGGTAAGAATTACACCTAAACAAACACCACCTAAGGGTTAAAATTGTTAATATGATGCATCGTCTACAGGCCTTAGCACTAGTAGACATTAATGGGACAGATTTGGGCCTGATCGTTAAGTGGCCCAACCCACTGAAAGATCATTCCTCGTCATACGAGAGACCGGCCCAGGGGCAATTTGGTAATGTCAGCAATCTCCGATCCCCGTTCCAGTCTAGTGGCTCCGGCTATCCAATTCCTACCTCGCCAATTCCCACCTCGCCAATTCCCATTCCCATTCCTCCATCTCTTGATTCACATACATCAACTCGCGAATTCAACGCTATCCGAGATCTGACCCAAAATCCTTCATCAATTCCTCCGACAAAAATCCACAGACAGCGAAAGATCGAACAAAAGAAATTTTCATGTTTCAATTCAACAAAGACAAGGGAATCAGCAGAATTCATAGGATCCGTATTTAGATTCTATCTCGCAGGACTCATTACAGTGGAAGAACATGGCGATCGGAGAACTCGGACGATCATCGGAGTCGAAACCCTAGCAGTTCTTGGCCTTCTCTGGGGCCCTCATCTCCTTGAAATTCCTCCACAGGTACCTCCCGCTGGCCATGTCGACGAATACCCAGAACCCATCTTGGACCCCCTGAACAATCAATCACACAGGACACCCCCAATTCCTTGAGAAACAGAGACCTGGAATTTCCAGAACCCGAATTGAAGCAACGAAAAATCATGAAATCGCCCGTACCTTCTTGAAATTGAGCTCCCTGGCTCCCTTCCTCGGGGCGGTGTCGTCGGCGGCGGCGGCGGCGGTTGTTTCCTGCAGGGACGGGTCGATCTCCGGGGAGGAGCGGACGGTCCTCCAGGCGAAGTAGCCGGCGAGCAAGGCGGAAAAGAACACCAGGATGAACCTCAGGGGGCACATTTTACGGAGGGGATTCACCGGTGGCGATGGAAATCTCCGGTCTGGACCTTCTCGGCAGACAATCAAGGTCGGAAATGGGAACCCTTCGTTTCCTTCTCTGTCCTCCACAACAAAGTAAGGGAGAGAGAGGAGAGGGAGCAGGCGGAAGTTAGTTGAGCTGACGGAGGAGGGCGAGACAGACCGCGTTAGTTTTTTATTACAAAACGAGGTCGCGGGACGCGTCGTGGGTGACGGACTGGACGGAAGGGGTTTGTATCATGGCAGTGGTACTGTCATGACTTGGTATGCGCAATTGCGCATTGCGCACAGAGTCAAAGGTTGCTCCGCCCACTGCAATAATTTAACCATTGGCTTATTTATTTAATTAAGAAAATATTAAATTTATAAAATATTATATAAATTTTACTTAATTTTATCTATTTTTTATTAGAATGTCATATTTGGTTCCCTTTAATACGCTCTCTTACCCTTTCATTTAGTGATGGGTTATATGATTTGGATAAGAGTAAGGAAAGTGGCAAAGTGGAGTCCACCTCCACATCCAAATCGAACTTGTAAAATCGCTAGAGGGGCATGCGGAATCGTGTCTTTTTTTTTTAATTAAGAAAATTTTATTTACAATTAAATTATGGCACCAATAATAATATGGTGGAGTCAGCTTTCCAAATATTATTAATCGAATGAGGAAAATTACAAAATCCCATATTCCCACTCTGCCCTTCTGTTTGACTTTATCTACATTTCCCACGTTCTTCCTGCCAGCTTGAGCCTACGGTTTTAATTCTGATTGGCATCGTTGACTTTTGCCCACGGCAGGGTCAGCGGGCTTAAGGCCCAAACTCACTCGATTGAGGCCGTATCCCATTAGTAGTGGAGATTATTAAGGCCCAAGCCCATCACCAATTCTGGGCTCAGGGGAAACTGAAAGCACTGTACTTGCACCTCCAGTGGATCAAGAGATTCCTACGTGAGCCAGACTAGCCAAGTTATCTATGAACTCGTCAATTGACAACAAAAGTGTCATTACATCTTTCTCTGTTCAATTTCTTAAATATACATGATATGTCAAACGGTTATCAGTCGAGTTTACTATGTCGTCTATGAGCTTGGCCCACTTGAGAATTTCTACATGAGATCTAACACCAAGTATATGTGAGGCCAACTAGTCCATCTCTACTCCTTTGCTTGAGGAAACTACTGATCGTACCATTCCACACCTCATCTCAGCTTCTGATCACCACAAAAATGCTGCGGCAATGGATGTTGACATCCGGAATTCTCAAGCGCACGAAACGGGAGTCAATAATGCTGAGTCAAGACCCTAGAGATGATCCAGGACATGGGTATTATCAGAGAGAGATGGTTGATAAGGGCTGTGTTGCTTTTAGTGAATGGAGTACATGTGAGTTTCAAATAAGGAGGAATCTAACCCTCCTCTAGTAGCATGCCATATAGATTCTGAGACGGATTCCATCAAAGAGATTCTCCTTAGTGGCATTCCAACTTCTCATTCACTTGCTTCAACATCATGGCCCCATTCCTAACCTTATTCTCTTCTTCACCCTTTTCTATAAGGTAACACCATTTTTCCGGTTGAGCAAGAGGTCCATGTGTTTAAAAGGGAATTGGAAAAATGAGAAAAATAACCGGACATGGCACGTACTATTGTTGGTGAGAATCAAACCCAAGAATATTTTGATTACAAGTCGAGATGATATTGTTATACTAAATTGTTTTCTTATTAATTATATCTTTTTGGATGAGTTATGAAATTTTTTTTAAAGGAAAAAATAGTGACAATAAATATATTTCATCTTTATCATCATGCTTGAGTAGTCATTGACCATAAAGAGAGAACCCTGAGTAATTGGGAGTGAAACATCAGGTTTGCTTTATCTTCATCTAAATCAGCCTTCCTAACTCACTTATCCTGAGTCTCCATCACTCTTATCGGGAAAAAGAAGCATGCGAATTTCAACTCGGAAAAAGCTCCACTGATGGGAAAACGAATTGCGTGAGAGCTATGCCGATCGATTTTTGCAGGCTCGCTATGACGCCGGAAATATTTTCAGATAAAAGAAAGTGAGTAGTCTTCATCTATTCTCTTTTATTCAACCTGGTGAGAAGTTCCCATGGAGCTACAAATTCATGGGTAGTGCTGATTGCCACTTGACAACGGACCCTTTTTTTCTTTTCTTTTCTTTTTGCCTTTGTCTTTTGTCCATTCTTCTCAAGACATTCACACTTTCAGAATGGCTGGTGGAGTGGAATTCCACACCATCTCCATTGGCTCAACCCTTCTTTTTCTTGCACAGGTGAAAAGCGATGGAAACTCTTCAAAATTGCATTTTGGGGACCGAACTTTTTGGTGCTTTGATCTCTATCATTGGTTTTTGAAAGAGTAAGAGAAGCATTGGTTTCAACGTAGATATATCACACTGGGCCTTATTATTACTCAATTCAATCACATGTGAATAAAGATTAATGCTTTTTTATGAGAAAGCTCAATCTCGTTAGAAGTTATTTTTGAACTAACGCATTGCAGTTGCATCTTTACGGTCAGTACTGCTTCAAATCAGTGATACCCTACATACAATACTAGTACTATGCTTAGAGGAAAGAGAAGACCATTCGAAGATGGATTATTCCACATAACTGATTTCAGTGAAAGGTTGAATGCCATAATGATAAATTGAATATTTCTAAACGTGATGGGTCTTGTTTATGCAAATCGCCATGTGAAATAGATCCACGGACATCGAAACTTCATGGTCAATGGAGTCTAGATAAGCTTTGGCATGTGACGTATATGTTGTTGTGTATGCATCATTGTGGGATCTGAGGCAGACAATCCACATCATTACTTATGGCAGCTAAGACGTGTGAGACAGCACATGAGCTGAACAAACAATGATATACTACCGGCACTTTCTTTTAATAATTCATGGTGAGCTCAGCTCAACTAAGATCTCTCGACTACAAGGAACAATAGTGGCAATTACAACGGAGAAAGATATGAAGATGAACGAATGTCGGAAATATCCTATTTGTTGAAGCTGCAACGATCAAGGGCTGGGCTGTACTTGGCATCAGAGGATCGGTGGCAAAACGCTGTAACCGAGACTGACTCCGCCACTGTCTGTAAATGCATAAGAGCAGAACCAGAAGTCCCGTGAACGATCAAACAAGCGGTAAAAGAAATCCCATGTCGCTTCATCACAAGTTGACTGGTATTGAGGAAAATCAAAACCCTGCTCATGTTGTAAAGATTACTGGTCATGGCTGGTTAATGAATAAAGCTGCAATTTGATGGAGAAAAAGCTGATGAAACCAATGGAGACACTGAAAGATTATTCTGATTGGCATTCGATTGTGGTGGTGGTGGCGGTGGTGGTGGTGGTGGGATGATTAGCTGAAGCATCGCTTTTGATCCCTAATTTGTCCTGCAGCAAAATTCCATTTCCTGATGGCAGTGAAGAATCTCTGTATGAAAGAATAATACGGCCTCCGTTCATTCCATTCCCCTGCTCTTCCACCCTCCCTCTGTTTCACCCACTGATGTCGATGACATCTTGTGGGTGACGCTCCGATCCCAAAAGCCAAGGGCAAAAGGTTCCTGAAACTGACCACTGGCATCGGGAGGAAGCTGGTCTCGCCCACGGGCTCCAATCTATTGTCCATCCTAAACATGAATAATAACGAATTTGGAAGATAATTGAGTACCGTCACCTTATAATTTAGGTTCTTATGTGGAACGGGGCTCACGCCTTGTAAGTTCATTATCAATAACATAACATGTGATAGTCTAATCATACGGCAACAACTCCGGATCCGTCTCCCGATTGTCCCATCATTAACATAAGCCGGTAAACTGGCAGTTTCTCTATGACCAAGTCGCTTACTCCACCAACACCAACAGTCCGCTCGCACAACACACAAAATTCAACATGGTATCAGAGAGGTGAAATGAAACTTTTAATACACTGTGCATGAGAATAGATATTAAGATCCCATATCGACTAAATAAGAAAATAATGATGGATTTATAAGACAACAGGATATCACCACCTTACAACTTAGGGCTTTAGACAGAAACGAACGTAATATCTTATAAATTTATTATCAATAATATAACATGTAAGTTCCTGACCTGCCACACTGCTAACGTAAACTCAAATCTCGTCTCCAGTAGTCCCTCACTGTCCTAGACTTGCTAAACCTGCATCTTCCCCTCGCAGTCCCTCTAAGTCCTCTAGGCCTTTACTTCGCAAAATGCCCGCCCGCCCCCCCACACACACACAATTCAACAAATTATTCGGGAATTACCCAAATTGATCAGCGATTTGCCGATTGATTGACGGATAATTGTTGCTGTAACCTATAAGTATGTGATTTATCGAGCTGGAGTAGCACAGCCGCAGAACCATTCGCCAATCCCAGGATTTTGCTCTTCCACGTCTGCCCATCTTTAGCTCTCCCTGTCTCTCTCTCTCTCTCTCTCTCTCTCTCTCTCTCTCTCTCTCTCTCTCTGTATCCCTCTCGGCTCTCTGTTTCTTTGCCTATGGCTCTGCCAGTGGTTTTTAGGGGAGGGTTCATGAAAAGAGCCCTCTATCAAATCTTGTCGATACCATGATGTTGTACCTATATCCGATTTAAGTTATAGTAACGGTAAAATTTTTTAAAATTTTCCTAATGGAAAGAGGGTGAAGAAGGAATAGCATCATATTCCTCTGAGGAAAACTTATATCTTTTGCATGTTGGCCTTGTGTCTTATGTCGATCGATTCATCCACCATCTTGTTCCACTGCTGCTTCTGTCTCTGCTTCCTGTGTCTGTAAGCATATATAATTATATATAGATATTAGGGCACACATATGCGTGCATGTAGATCCGCGGACTTTGGATGTTGTGTCAGTGAGGATTCTCTCTCTCTCTCTCTCTCTGGGTGAGTTTGGTGGTAGGAATGTGATTCTGATTCTAATTCCACTGCCATCCCAACTTCACCTGCAGATTCCTCATCTCCCCCTTAAAGTCACAGAGCTCAGCTGACTGATTGTTGCCAAACACTTGATCTTGCAGAAGTAACTCAGCAGCTCATTGCAATCAGGTGTGCTGCAGACACTCTCTCCCTGTTTCTGTTTCAATTTCTTTAAGTTTCTTGTTTAATCACCCACTTTGGCATTTGGCGTCCCTTCTTAAGCTTCGCGAATTTACTGTGTCTGGCCTGTTCTGTTCTGGGCGTCCTTCAGAGCTCGGAAGGGACAAGAGAACAGGACAGAAAAATAAGACATGGCAGTCCCCGTTTCATTGATCAAGTTCTCTGCTTCAGCTAACACCATGACACATGGACATGGAGCTCACCTGGGGCAAGCGATTCATTGTCGTTTCCAAGTCCAAACAACACCCTTTTAGCTTCGTCTCACAGATACACTGTACCAGGGACAGGGTTTTAGTGGCATGTCTTAAGTTAGGCTTGTTCCGGGTGACTGTTCTACGGAGATGTTTTTCCCCTTTTGTTTACAGGGGAGGCTCGATAGCTCAGTAGAAAGTCCCGGGATGGAAACAGAGGGAGAGGGGTTCGGGAAGTCTCATTTACGAGAATATAATCCAATCCAAAAAAACTCTTGCTTTGACATCGATCGGCGTATATCACTGTGCTGACCCGATTTATAGCCAGAGGGTGTTTCTAGACTAATAATGTAGCCTTGCTCAGTTAGCTTGGGGAGGCCACATGTCCATAGGTTAGTTTAGTGTATCCACTATTCTCCTTACACGATGACCATGGGCAAATAACAATGAGCTCTATCTCATAGAAGATGATACCATCGTATCAGGTTCTCTTCCTGCTGTATATTAGGGGTCGAAGAATTTGTCGAATTTAGTTTTTACAGTTGTAAAAGGGATAAGAGGAAAAAAAAAAAAAAACACTACCTCTTTGATCCGAGGTCAAGACTGCTCCAAACCATTTTCTCTGCAGGGGTTGAAACTTAGTTGCACACTGATGAATGCTCTGTGCACCAGTACTGCTACGCATTAAATAGTGCATGAGAGAGAGTCAGCAGCATCTCATTTAAAATTGGCCAATGTAGCTGAGCTGAGTGTTCAATTTGTCATATAGATGAACATTATTTGAGGGACAGTTCAAAATTATTATTATTATATCATGTGAATGACATGCTTGAAAAGAAAGGGATCTTTTTTATTTCACTTGCCCGGCACATGACAATGTGCTGCAATAAACAAGAGCAGGGAAATGAGGAGGAAAGACCACCTCTGGTCCTCTTCTTCAGATCTTGTTCTCTGCTCTATCGGGTCGACAACACTATAAAAGCTTCTAACATCGGTGTCCTTCTCGCAGTGTTTAATCTACTGGTCGGTATCAAGAAGCCACAGAAATGAATGCATTGGTGGCAACAAACAGAAACTTCAAGCTAGCAGCTCGGCTGTTGGGGCTTGACTCAAAGCTCGAGAAGAGCCTGCTCATCCCCTTCAGGGAAATCAAGGTGCTTGAAGAAATACTTAGTCTCGATTTCTCTCTGCTGATAGGATGCCATTTGAAGTAGTGTTAAGATAAGTGTGTGCTGCATTGTGATGGCTTCCATAGTTTAGCTTAAGGTCAGAAAAAGATCTGTTTCTTTCTTAGTGGCTCTTGTAAGTGATGGCTGTTACAGGTCGAGTGTACGATTCCCAAGGACGACGGGACTCTGGCATCATATGTCGGTTTCAGGGTTCAGCACGACAATGCCCGAGGCCCCATGAAGGGAGGAATCAGATACCACCCTGAGGTCGGTATCTTAGTGTCCTAGTTCATGTTTCAGTTTAAGATCTGGGTAACGAGCGGAGCATCTCTCTGGCTTCCGGATTGACCTGTAAAGGGTAATTCTCTACTAGGTCGACCCCGATGAGGTGAACGCCCTGGCGCAGCTGATGACTTGGAAGACTGCTGTGGCAAATATCCCATACGGTGGAGCCAAGGGAGGGATAGGATGCGACCCCAGCGAGCTCAGCATCTCGGAGCTCGAGCGGCTCACGAGGGTCTTCACTCAGAAGATACACGACCTGATCGGAGTCCACACTGATGTCCCAGCTCCTGATATGGGAACCGGTCCACAGGTTGAGTGATGTAGTCCGATCTACGATCCCTCTTGTAGCTTTAGGCTGCAATTTATCAAGTTTTAGATGCAATCTAACTCTTTTAGCCTGTTCTTCTATTGGGTGTCTCTAGACCATGGCATGGATTCTTGACGAGTACTCGAAATTCCACGGGTACTCACCTGCAGTAGTGACTGGAAAACCCATTGTGAGAATCTTACGAAACACATGCACGGTTCGGTTTTCCTTGCAGTTCGAGATAGATGGCTCCTTATTCTCTGTATCAAATGATTACGAACACAGGATCTTGGTGGATCCCTGGGAAGAGATGCAGCTACGGGAAGAGGAGTCCTCTTTGCGACCGAGGCCCTTCTCAACGAGCACGGGAAAACTGTCTCGGGACAGCGGTTTGTGATCCAGGTTCGGTTCAGGCATTTGATACCACGGTGGCTAAAACTAAAGGGTATGTGCTATAAAGTGATCAAAGCTCCTTGCTTTCCTTTCAGGGTTTCGGTAATGTGGGATCGTGGGCCGCACAACTTATAAGCCAGAAGGGAGGGAAAATTGTCGCCGTCAGTGATATCACCGGAGCCATAAAGAACAGCAACGGAATTGATATCCCAGCCCTGCTCAAACATGTAAAGGAAACCCGGGGCATCAAAGGTTTCCATGGGGGCGACCCTATTGACCCGAAATCGGTATTAGTCGAAGATTGCGACGTTCTCATACCAGCAGCTCTGGGAGGTGTAATAAATAGGTATAGAACTTGCTGAAAAAATTTGACAGGAACTGGATTGCTTAGAACCTGCAGTGTTTTTTGAGTGAAACTATTGAGAATGTTTTTTCAAATTGAAGGGAAAACGCAAACGAGATCAAGGCAAAGTTCATTATTGAAGCAGCTAACCACCCGACCGACCCAGAGGCTGATGAGGTTGGTCTACTCGATTAAATTTTCGGGCGAAAACACCTAGCAGATCGATGACATTATTTTTCCCACTGTTTACTTTCTTTCCCAGATTCTTTCAAAGAAAGGTGTAGTCATCCTCCCGGATATATATGCCAACTCTGGTGGAGTCACCGTCAGCTACTTCGAGTGGGTTCAGGTACAGCTCGGGATCGATCAATTTCCTTTTAAGGCAAATCTAACCGGTCACACTTTTTTCCTTCTGAATCCCGAGTTATGCATCGTGCAAATCTGCAGAACATACAAGGATTCATGTGGGACGAGGGCAAGGTGAACAACGAGCTGAGGACTTATATGACCGATGGGTTCAAGGCCATGAAGGAGATGTGCAAGACCCACAACTGCGATCTCCGAATGGGAGCTTTCACCCTCGGTGTTAACCGTGTCGCTCGGGCGACAGTCCTCAGAGGGTGGGAAGCCTAAAGAGTTTCATCCTATCCCTAAACCGAACTCACCAATCCCTGAAATAAGTATCGGAAGCTTTGCTCCGAGATATAGAGCGCCTCAACATAATTCTTGTTCGAGTTTCAGGTTTTTCGCAGCTTCATTGCCGTGTACTCAGTTTTTGCAGCTGGGTTTTGTGTACTATGTTGAAGAGAGCGAAATAATGCAGGGAAGACATTTCTGAAGCTGGGCCCGAACCACAATTCAATCCATTACAACCACTTATTCATACTGAAATCGAGCGTGCAGATGTAAGGTAGAACATACAATTGGATCTGTTTACCGATAAGTGACACCAAGATAAAGAAAAAGGAAATTTTTTATTAATGCTGATAACAGAAATCAAGAAACTACCTTAACATAGCAATCAACATAACCATAAACTAGATGTTATTTGCTTCGTAGATGGAACAGCCATACTATGTTAATAACGAACGACTCCACCGTTTAAGCGACCGATCCAGTTCCTAATTGTTCTTCTGGTTATTCCGGTTGTCAGGCAACTTGTTGGGCAGATGCCTTTTGACTACGGTGCTGGATATTTCGCCATCGGGTCCCTGGTGGAAGTGGTAGGTGTGCCAGTCGAGATTGCGGCGAGCCTCCTGCTGAGGGGCTTGACCAGAACTTCCTCCTGGCTTGGACGTCTCTGCCTGGCCCTGTGACGGAGGCTGCTGTCCGGAGGAGTTGCCGTAGCCGTAATAGTAATCCATTGCAGCAGATGACAGAGAGGCAGGAGGCAAGAAGACAGTGGTTTTGATTCAACTGGAAGCTGCTGGTGAGGACGAGCTAGGCGGACGGGGTTCATATTTATAATGATAGCCGAGGAACCGTGTGATCTTATGTTCGATCTCGATATATTCCATCACTGAAACTATGGTACATTGGCCAGTGGTACGGGTGGCAAGTGAATATATCGAGCGATGTTCGGAATTATAATGTTTTCGGGGTTATATTTTTACGAATTTCTTTCCAAGGCAGTCTAGGAATTTATTGGAATCTGATGGATGAACATGTTTAATAGAATCTACGTACGGAGGATACTCTTCCAACGTTCGAGCATAGCAGATCCATCAGAACGGGAAACCCAAGAAATAGAATATACTCATACATAATGTGTGTGTGTATATATATATATGGAAATTTCAAAGTTTACGGTCTCGTGAATTATTCAAAAAATATACACGTCTCATCTACTGGAGTTAATCTTGATATATATTTTTACTCAAAATGAATGAAAAATGTCGCTACTTATGTTTTGTTTTTATTAAAGAATTTTTCAGACACTTAAAATATGTGAAACTTTTGTTTCCACGAAAAGAAAATCAAAATCCTTCTACGTATACAAGTTTGCATGTGTTATTTCGCTGAATGCAACCCCTCAGCCGGCCCGTTTAAAGTCCAGCTGACCGGCCCATTATTAAATGGGCCTACCTTTGGGCCCATTGGGCTCATTCCGGGCCCAAGATCAGAGTGATTCCATTCAAATCAGCTGAATGGGCTGTCCGCCTCTCCCCGGAGGTCAAGAAGATAGACCAACGCAATGGCCTCTCGGACTGAGACCAGACCCGCGGAACTGAGGAAGGACGCCGTCACCGGACGGTGGGTGGTCTTCTCGACGGCCAGATCCAAACGCCCCTCCGACTTCAAGTCCAAGTCCCCCTCTGGGTCCGAAAACTCGAATTCCCAGAACTGCCCCTTCTGCGCCGGCAACGAGCACCTCTGTGCCCCGCAGATTTTCCGGGTCCCACCCGACCCTTCCGCGCAATGGAGGATACGGGTCATCGAGAACCTCTACCCAGCCCTCGACAGGAATCTCGGGCACCGCGGTGGGGTCCGAGAATCCCGCGAGGTCTTGGCCGGGTTCGGGTTCCATGATGTGGTCATCGAAGGCCCGTCCCACGGTGTCCACCTGAGCGACCTGTCGCCACGAGAAGTCGGGGATGTTCTGATTGCACACCGGACGAGGATCGAACAGCTCACGGCTTTTGGCGAAATCAAATACGTCCAGGTTTTGTTGTTGTCTTCGCTGTCCTCAGTTTGATCGTTTGTGGTTTTTGCTTTTAGTCGCTGATAAGAAAAGTTGGGAAATTCTCTGTAAATTGAGAATTCATTTCCTGCATATAAAGGTGTTGACTTGCAAGCTTTTCGGCATTGAAACGCACTATTGATTCTGGCTTCCGTCGAAGTCTTCTGTGAATATTATCTCGCCATGAAGTACAATATTAGGAGGTCTTCACTCAATATCTTTGTATATTTGTCTACTTGTTTCTTTATACTGCTTCGGTTTTTGCTCGATGAGAGCCAAAATTTCTCTGTTTATGGTTTACTGGGTCTGTCTGATTCAATGATATCCGATTCATTGTAGATGCCAAAATTTTCCATTTCTTTGGTTCTGGTTAACATTTGGCTGAACTGAAGCTTAGCATCATCTGTCTTCCGCCCATGTAGGTGTTCAAGAACCATGGTGCTTCAGCAGGGGCATCTCTGAGTCATTCTCACAGTCAGATAATCGCCCTGCCCACTGTTCCTCCCAACGTTTCCGCTCGACTTGATAGTATGAAGGATCATTTCAATCGGACGGGACAGTGTGCTCTCTGTGAACTCCCATCAGACGACCTCATTATCTATCAGTCCACTCATTTTGTTTCTTTTGTTCCATTCGCGGCAACATTCCCTTTCGAGATCTGGATAATGCCTCGAGTTCACACTTCCCATTTCCATGAGATAGACGATGAGAAGGTCGTTTCATGCTGCTTCATTAGTAGTCTCTTTTTTTCCTTTCTAAAACCCAAATTGTTAGAGGCTTGAGTTTAAGCAGGCGAATAAAGAGAAATCTGCATAGCATATTTAGCAGTGGAAAGCATTTGCTATCTCTTAATTTAGGTGATGGTTGTCCTTGCAACCCCGAATTGGAATGATAAATTGCTGCTAGAGATGGAAAGTCTGACCCTTCGCTGCAAGTCTTGTTTAACTGTTTGTTTTTCAGAGTATGAATCCTGACCCATGCGCCATTCTGCAGGCTGCAGATCTCGGTGGATTGCTGAAACTTATGCTTAAGAAGATCTCGGTGCAACTGAATGATCCTCCGTTCAATTTCATGATCCAGACTTCTCCTCTTCATTCAGCAGCATCTGAGCTGTCTTATGCTCACTGGTTTCTTCAGATAATTCCCCAGTTATCTATTGTTGGAGGGTTCGAGCTTGGAAGTGGGTGCTACATAAATCCCGTTTTCCCGGATGATGCAGCGAGGCTCCTGAGGGAAGTGAATGTCGATGTCCAGTAGAGATGTATCAATCACGATAGAAATTACCCTGCTTCCAATGAATTTCTGCCGGTTTCCGCACCTGAGCATTATTGGACAGCTTCTGTTCTAATATTATCTCCAACATTGTAATACGAGGATTAATGTATTTGGTACGACAATATAGAAGACGAGGTGTTTCACATTAGCAACAGGTGTCCTTAAACCTTTTTCTAGAAATCTTGTTTCGGGTTTTATTGTCTTTATCACATTTGGTGTACAGCTGCGAGTCAATCTCCCACCTTCTTCCAACCAAGGGAAGAAAGGAGGAGAGAGGAAGATTCGGAATGGTAGAAATTGGTGGGGAGCTGGGAAGAGTGGAGAATGGGTCTGGCCCATAATGGGTAAAATAACCATCCAACATTCAATTGGGTTTTTGTCTACTAGCTAGCAAGATTGAGGTTGAGCAAGGAATTGACCCAAAACCTTTTGACACGGGGAGGGGAGGGGAAAAGGACGTGCGATTATGTCTTTGCATGTACAGAGTTCTTTGAGAGGAGGAGCTAGAGGAAGAGAGGAGTCTCCTGTGGCATTTACTACAGAAATCTTCCCCCTTTTTTTTCCCGCACACACCGCATTTAAGGAATTGACAACCGTGTCTCTCTGCCTGTCTGTATGCTTGCTGTTGTATTTATCTATTAGAAAATATGTTGTCCATTGTAAAGTCTCTCGCCGTCACCGCCCTCTCTCTCTCTCTCTCTCTCGCGCTAAGTCTCCTTAACCTTAACTCGTAAGGTAACCTTTCATTTCATGGCTGAGCTCTCCGCCTCATAAAGTTCCCAGCCTTTCTTGGTATATTAGTTCCTGAGGTTTAGGGTTTGTCAACAAACTCCCTCTCCCTCTCTCTCTTACCCCTTGTGAAGCTGACCATGGAGGCTGCTGCTTCTCCCTCTGACCGTATCCTTCTCCAGTGACTCTCATCAACTTTCATGTCTGTTGAACGTCTGATCCTGGTCTCTGCTTTTATATGCTCATGTCTTCTATCGAGATAATATGAAGGACTATTGTTTCATACTTGATCAAGTATCTACATAAGGGGGCTTAGATTAATCAAGAAGTCTCGTGGTTCCATATCAGTTGTTATGAAAAGTTTTCAAGTTCAAGAATCTCTTCCTTTCCCCTCCTAATTTATATAATTTCTGTTCTTGGCTATATACAGACTTCTGCTATGATGCTTGTTTGATGTTGTTTTGTACTGTTTTTCCATTTGGTCCATAAGTAGATTTTCTAGCTTTCCTTTACAGTGACAACTACAGAAGCTGCAGATTTATTGCAGAAGTTGGCAATAGGCTCGAGCTCTGAAACAGTCCCCAAGCCATCAGATAAGGTAATTACTTCTGGACATGTTCGACCACAGAACCATACGCGTTTCACGACACACTAGTTGCCAAATGACTCCTCCTGATTCTTCAATTGTCCGTAGGTTGCTCATGTTTTGAACCCTGCCGATGCTGCTGCTAGTCTGAAGCAGAAGTCTAAGACCCTTCCACAGACTGATGCGAACTCTGGTTACTTTCCTAATGTTTATCCATCTACTGCATATTCTTATGCCTTTGATGGTACGGCGTGATTTGAGTTCTGCCAAAGGATCACAATTTTTTGCTCTCTCTTTATCTGTTGCGTGGTTGTTCTGCAGGTTATTTTCATGGTAATGAGTGGAACAGCCAGTCTTTATATTTTACAGATGCAGTCAAGTCATCTCAAGTAAGTATTGCCTATTTCTTGGCACCGATTGGTTTTGTCACCTATCTCTGTCTGATATGGAGTTCAGGATTTTGATACATATGCTGCTTGACATCAGGGCGGATCTCCTATATACCACCATGGCTATAGTTATGTGCCATACAGTACGGAAATCCAGCACTATCTTTATCCAAGCCCTTACTATGCGCATCAAGACTTGGGCAATAGGCTTTATGCACCAACTCAAGTTGGGAATTCTCAGAGCAAAGGAAATAATGGGCCATTAAGCTCAAATTCCGAGAACATGTCCTCAAATTCTAATACGTATTATATCCACTCGCCAATATCTGGTGTTGATGCATCCACATTTTCTGGTGCCCAGTTCAATAGGGAAGCAGGCTTTGGGTTTGCTCCCTTAATAACACCCACAGATAGTCCTCATCGTGTTGCAAGTCTCACGGTACATATTCATGGCTCCTGCTTGACAGTAACGAACACATTCATTTCTAGTTTGTTTGCATACTTCTATATATGGGCGACAATTCCAGCAGAATCACTTCAACTTAATATTGAAATACCTGAATGCCTTTTAGAAGGGCTGGAAGTCACAGAAGGGCATTCTCAGTCTTAATTTCATTCTTTTCTGGTTTTTGTAGAATTCACACAAAATATCGACATCAGAAGGCTTTGGAAATGCTCCTGGGTTACTAAACCAAATTTATCCAAGCGCTCCAGTCTATGGTCAATATAGGAACTCCTTTTCTTCTGGCATCGTGCCTTTTGGCTACGATCAAATGTCTATAAATCATAAACCGGTAGGAGCTTTCAGCAAGTACAGAGCTAGATATGTGAATGAGAGCGCTGGTGGTCTGAATGAACTGAATAGAGGACCAAGGGTCAAGGTCCAAAATATTCCTTCAAGCGAGAATAATGAGGAGATGTTTCCTGTTATTTCTGACAAGGAAGAGTATAACGGGGAAGATTTCCCTGATGATTTTCATGATGCAAAATTCTTTGTGATCAAATCCTATAGCGAGGATGACGTGCACAAGAGCATTAAATATGGCATGTGGGCAAGTACAGGTACTGGCAATAAGAAGCTCGATGCAGCTTATCGAGAAGCCATGGAGAAGCCCAATCAATGTCCAGTGTTCTTATTTTTCTCGGTGAGTTTTTCAATGCTGATTACCGGCAGTGTTTACTCAATATTGCATCCCTAGTATGATATCTCTTTTTACGAGTGTTCCATCATTTGTCTCTGTTAAGGTCAATACTAGCGGGCAATTCGTTGGAATGGCTGAAATGGTGGGGCCTGTTGATTTTGATCGAACCTTGGAGTATTGGCAACAGGATAAATGGCAGGGGTGTTTTCCTGTTAAGTGGCACATCATAAAGGATGTACAGAATAGTTCATTGAGGCATATAAAGCTCAGCAACAATGACAATAAACCAGTGACCAACAGTAGAGACACTCAAGAGGTAGGTTTATCTTGCCATTAGTTTAACATTACGGTAACCTTTTCCTTGCCATATGATTGCCATTTATTTCGTCGCTGTGCTGATAGGTTGAATTCAATGAAGGGATTCAAATACTTAAGATTTTCAAGGATGCCAAGGTGACATCTTCGATTTTAGATGATTTCAAGTTCTATGAGGATCGTGAGAGGAAGATGCAGGAAAAGAAAGCCAAGCAGGACAAGTCTCAGAAACAGGTGAAGCTTTTGTGGACCCTGTAATAGACATACACGTAAAGTTGCACTTGCTCGTCACCCCGACTACCAAACTTTCCTTAGTTCATGTCCAAGGGCATCAGTGTATCGTCACATTCATCTGTTTGATTTCCTTGGCAGATTCAGGATGTTATACTCACTGAAAAGTGCCTGCATAGATGATATTAGATGGAGAAGCTGTAGGAAGCTGGCGGTCTGCATTAAAACATCCCAATCAGTGTGTAGTAGAATCGAAGGTGGTTGCAGCAAAATTTTATATACAAAACTACATATGTTTTTTCATTACTAGTTTGTTCTCCATCATTTGTGTCCCTTCCTTCACTGTTAAGAACTTCCAGAATAAAGAAAAAGAAGTGCTTTTAGGGATATGGCTCATCGTTTATGTGGAATTCGTCTGTAATGGTAAGTTGATTCTGAATTCCTGCTCGTAACAAGCACAGTACCCCCTTTAAAAACACAAGTAACAAGAGCAAACAAAGGAACATGTCATCTGATTGCTTCGAAAAATGGCAGTTAATTGAACCTTATTATAAGGAAAAAATATTATCCTATTTAGCAGAATGTACTTTAAACGGTCAAATCCTGGCTAGTCGCTCCCAGAGGAGCTGAAAAGGAGCATTAAACAGAGAGAGGAAAGCCTGACTGCATTTTCTAATCTAAGGATTAATATTGACTCTCAAGTAGGAACAAGATGGCATCTTTCACGCTGTTCGCTGCCCCATAACAACGATGCAATGATTGCAAGTGCGAGCACGAAGAGTGTGCAAATCACTCGAAAGGATAACCTCGTTTTTGTCTTTCCGGAGGCAACAATAGGAAGAACATCGTCAGTTGAAGACACAGATCCTGATCGATCCAGAAGCTGTTTGGTTCCTTTGCATAAGCTCCTGTTCTCTTTATTTTCTCCGTTTAGGTCACACACGGAACTGTTTTCATCGTACTTGCTCAAAGGGCTCCAATCTGATACGCTGGAGGACGGACTCCCGAACCTTGTCTGGCTCTTCTCTGTCAATCCAGAGCTTGTGGGACTGGGATCCTGAAGGGAGTGAAGAAGCTTCCTCGGAGTACTGAAGATTTTGATGTTGTCGATGTTAATTTGGGAGCGTGGCCTCTGTTTGATACGGAAAACAGATGCAAAGCAATATCAATATGCCAAGATCAACACAGTTAGATCAGGCCAATATATCAGAACTACGTAGGCTGTGGCTGCTATTACTACAAATTTCCCAAGATAATTAGGTAAAGGATATATTTGGCAATGGTGGTCTATTACAAGATATTTTGTGATCCGATGTTTCTTTTCAAGTTTCAATTTAGTACTGAACCTAATGGTGCTGCAAAACTGAATCTTTACCTGGGGACTGGGGGTAACACTTCTTTCCCCTACTGAACTTCTGGGACTTCTCTGTTGGAACCCGAGGACATCATCTGCATAGTGTACTTCATTACCATTGGAATCGTGATGCATAGTGTACTCATAGCCTGAACCAGAGACTTCATTTTCATGGGCCAACTTCGAGAAGAGGCCATCCTTTAGTGACACATCCACCCCTCCATTGGTGTCACAACTCCACAGCTTCCGGTTCACACTCCTCCGATCGAGCTCCGAAGTTGGAGAAACTGGCTTTGATGAAATAGGGGTCTCAACAGGATAATCATACTCGGTGAAGGAATCAATGGTCTGCGATTCAGGTGACTGATCTCCTGAGCCCAACATGATGTTCCTCCTCCGGTTATGGTCTCTCCTGCTAAAATTCGACCCAGTGAATGGGCTCGAGTGTTTCTCAATCTTTGCCCCTTTCTCTGTTATGATCCTCCTGGCAGTTTGCAAAGCTTCAAATGCAGCTCCTCTCACAAAAGCCACCTGATCAGACTGGGACCTTTCCATCTCCATAATTATCAGCTCGAGCTCAGAGTAAAAGCTTCTAGGATCCAAGCACTTCATCAGGAAATTCAACATTTGAATCGCAGACAAACGCTTCTTAGAGTTCGATTCTACAACCCCTACATGAAGGATTCTTAAACCCGATTGGATCAAAAGCCTCGAGTAAGCCTCGATCGTGAGGGAATTGCGCTTTGCCAGAGCCATGACAAGTCCCATATGTGAATTAGTCTGAGTTGGCTTCTCCTCCAAAGCTGCTGCAGCATTCTGACAGACCCTATTTACCATCTCATCTGAAGCAAACCGCCAGTTATCCGATTCCACAAGGGCTTTAAGACACAGGGCCGCACCGGATGTTAAGCTCTCTTGAGAACCCATGAGAGACTCCGAGAGGGGCATACAAAGAGAGTGGATTATGTGTCTCTTCTGGTTCTCAGGGGCGGTCGGGTCCATCCCATGCCTAGCAATAGCAGGGACCACTTTCGAGCACGCCTGTTGGAGAGGAAAGGAGCCTGCGCTTGAAGCAAGTGTCTTGACTACGGTCGACATGATGCTGTCTATCTGAGGAACGATGTTGACTCCATGAACACGAGCAAGGACCTCATACAGCGAGATAGTGTACTCTCCTGACAAAGATCCAGTCTCTTTGGTCTCGGAAACTTGTTCGAGAAACCGTGGGATCGCCTTGGAATCCAAGTCCTTCACATAGGACTTCAGGGCTTTCATGGCTGACTTGCGACTATCGGCATCCTTGTCCAAATTAGCCAGCTCTCTACGCAGGGCACGGCTAAGATTTCTAACCATTCTTCACCTAAAACAAAACCAAAAAATCTGAGGCAAGATCTGGACGGCAAATAGTAATAAGTCCCATCCCCATGATAGATTCCCACTAAAGGTCCAGACAGGGGCCTTCAAGTACACGCAATATCATACTAATCATCATATTTTCCACAACATTGCCAAAACTACATTATTAAGACCACTGCAGATTGAGTCATAAGCGAAAGTTGAGATAAAAAAAGAATCCCTTAAATCTTGGAAAATCTGAAGAAACGTACCGGAGAGATCTGAATGCAGCCTTCGAGATCTCTTCTTTCTTACTTCTACCAGATCTCTGACCGACTGCAGCTCTACCCAGAAGCCGAGACTTGCCAGACACGGTAGAATCAGTGCAGATCAGGATACTCGGGGCGATTCTTGCTGGGTTGAGAAGGGAATCGTATCGCACACCATTAATAAGCAGATACCACGAGTGGAGAGCTGAGCAGAGCCAAGAAATCAGGTCGGGGAAGGGGCCAAGATTTGTGGGCACTGCTCAAATTTCCTCTTTCGGGGTTCTACTCAATGCAATAGATAGATACGGAGAGAGAGGAGGGAGAGGGCGATGAGAATTCAAAATCTTCCAAGCGAATCCCGCCGATATCCCCTTCTTTGACCCGGTCCCACAAGCGGTCGCCTTTTCTTAATGAAAGGACTATAATGCCCTCGCAGGACAACAACCTAATGAAGCGACCGTGGCTGTCTTCTGTCTATTAATCATCGTTATAACGGATCATGACAGATTTGCCCCTTTACTTTTGAAATAATTTAAAGAAAATAAAAAAATTTAAAATAAAATATGCTTTTACTTACCTAAAATTGGACCCATTTTTTAAGGAAAAAAATTAGATTCTCTAATTACCTAAATCTATGAAATTTGGGAAACTATTTTATTAATCATCGTTGTAATTAATTAATCAACGCAGATTTTTCCCTTTACTCTTAAAAGATTATACAGAAAATGAAAAATCTTAACGTATGTGCTTAACTGCCTAAAATTCAGAGCAATTTTTAGGGGAAATTTTGATTCTCTAATTACCAAAATCCAGGAAAATTTTGGAAACTACTTATTAATAATCATCATCGACACAGGTTTGTGCCCTCTTTTTTTTTTTTACAAAATTTTGTGTAAAATGAAAATTCTTAAAGTATGTATGAAATTGAGAGAGCAATTCTTTTAAGGAAAAATTCGACTCTCTGATTACCCAAATCTGGGATATTTACCTCGTCGGTAAACTGATAACATGTAACAGGTCAGATTTAGAGTTCGACTCTCCTGGAAACTAGTTTCTAGGGATTGTGGATTAACCTGCTGTTAGCGTAGGGTTCGACTCTCCTGCAGACTAGTATCTAGGGATTGTGAATTAACCTGCTGTTATAGTATCAGATACCATCGATACGAAAAAAATGGGAAATTTGGGAAACTACTCTGCTAATCATCAATGTGAATTATTCAACACTTGTTTGTCTCTTTCTTTGGAAAAAAATTGTAGAAAATGAAAATTCTTAAAATTCTTTGTTGGACATAAATATCGAGAAGTCAGCGGGCTCTTTTGACTGAATCGACTCACTGATAAATAAATTTTTACCGGTTATAATTCTTTTGTATTTATATTACTAGAATTTGAACTTTTACTTAAAAAATATACGTGTCGATTTATTTCAACTAACCTGCATTACTATGCCCCTTTTGAGCTTCCCAATGTATAAATTTGAATCGAATTTTCCGTTTGTTTCCCTCTCTTCCTCCCTACCATCTGGTAGAAGAATGTAAAGCTTCATTGAAACCACAGGATGCAACCCCAGCCTCCAGCCGCAGCAGAAGGTTTCGTTCGATACGTAACTAAAACCGATCTCCCGACCCAAGCGCATCGATTGGTGATCCCGTGACGGGGAAAACTGAAGAGGGTTTGACTGTCGTTGCGGTGTTACGGGGATGGTGTAGGATTTGACGCATGGCACGGGAGGTCGAGATCGTCTTTTATCGACCGTGAAACTGAAGCCGGATGTACGTATAAACGATCCCGAGCCGAAGGCTCTCTGAGTCGACTAGCAGTGCAGTACAAAAGAGAGGTGGCCGAAGTTAATTCTGAATTGTTCCGGTGGGTGAGGAGAGAGGAACTCCTTGGCGCATCTGCGCCACTAAAACATCAACATGTGGCAAGTTCGGTGATGTGGCGCACATGTGGCAACGTTTGTGTTATTATTAACTTTTTTAAAATTGACTCATGTTAATATTTTAGTGGGTAAATGCCTCCGCTCCACTAAAGAATTTCTTATCCGAAGGAGGCAAGATTCCATAGGCCAGCCCCGCCTGTCACGGGCAGTCGGTGGCATTGTTTGCTTCCACGGAGAGGTCAAAGAAGACTGTTCTCAAAATTCAAATCTTCACTCCCCACGAACATTGAAGAAATTACCCAAAAATAATTTTAAAAAAAGATGTCTAATATTGAAATTCTGTTCGATTTTATGGTTGAGAGCACTGATGTTGTATTTTATTATTTTTTAAACCTAATCTGCTTTTATTTTATTTTATTTTTAATTTAACCCTTCGATCACCACATGTTTTTTTTTTTCTTTCCAGGCATGTCCGTCCATCATCTATCCTAAAGAAATTCCACGTAAGTGATACTAATACGGTATATCCGTTCAATCATGATTTAATATGTAATTAATAATTATACAGTTACGGTTATTAAACTATAAAAAAATTCTAATAAATTGTGAACTATAATTAAAAAAATATATAAATGGTAAAAAATCTTAAAAAATCCCGATAAAATATTAAATTATAATTAGACAAATATATAAATTGTTAACTCTAATCGAACGGACATATTAGACCGCTCTATTAAAGACTTTCTCTGATCCCTGCTCGAACTAAGGCTTGCATGGATTAAGGAGTGTTTCCAATGGATTTTAAAGCCTCCACTGCAAGAAAAGCTTGCCCGTTTTGGTAGGACAAACACAGTCTGTTTATTATGTTACACCTCATTGTTTTTACTTAAATGCCCTCCCAACATTATAAACTAAAAGAACTAAAGAAGAAACGTATAAGAAAAAGAGAATTCAGTGCAGTGATATTCGCTCTCGGCCTAAACCCTAGAGATTTTACATTCAATTTTCGTAAATAAAATTTTATGTGCCTTTTTATTCACTACTTCTTCTAATTCAGGATCGACTTTAATCGGATCAACACAGAAATAAAACTCATCCAGACATAATAAAACCTTTGAAGGGCAGAGCCACTCCAGCTAAACCTTATCAATAAATCAGACAGTCATTGAATTCACCAAAGAAAATTGCGGGCATTTGATGGGTGGGGCGATTGAGAAGGGTCCGCTCCTTACAATTTTTTTTTGAATTGATTATTTGACAAAAGGACAAAAAATTGATGTCTTTTTTTATATATACTATTCGTATCTAAAATTTCTTTAAATGCTGACTAATTAAATTTAAGTCGAATCGGATCATTAAGTAAGATTCTTCTCGTATGAATTTTTTCTACTAATAAAAACTTAGATACGAGATCTTTATCTAAGGGAAATAAATATTTAATTATTTAAATTAATTCGTGTCGATGATGAATAGGTTAATTTAAATTTTTAGTATTATCTGCCGACAGAAATTGAGGCCATAAAGGGCCCGCCCTCTTTCCTTCCCTCTCGTCAGGCAAGCTTTATTAGTCACCATCGAAGCTCCATCTCTCCCTGCTCTGCTCAGCCCTCTCTCTCTCTCTCTCTCTCTCTCTCTCTCTCTCTCTCTCTCTCTCTCTCGTTATTGAGTGTGAGGCTGCAGAGAAGTTGCAGTGGCGCACCATGGAGTGTGGTGGCTTAACAGCTGCAGCCACCACCACCACCACCACCCTCGACGACCTCTTCTCCTCCCATAGCACGGTCAGTTTGCTCCACATTTCTACAGAAAATTTCCTCAAGAATTGCCGTAAAAGTTGCATATTTTCCGCCATTTTAGAGCTCTCCACCGTTCTCACTGTGTAAAAATGGGAACTTTAATGCAGTTGCTCGGCACCTGGCTCTCAACAATCTCTCACCTTTCCCCTGTTTCTTGCTTGGTTTCAGGAAGTCGACGTGGGAATGGAATGGCTCTCAATCTTCGTCGAGGACTGCCTGTCGAGCAAAGGAAGCTGCCTCCCTCCGCCCAAGTCAAGCGCCGGGCCCACCACCCCCACCGCCGCCGCCGCCACCTCCTCCACCTCAGACCCGAGAAGACCACCCCGCCTGCGAAAGCACCAAAATGCCCCTCTCTCCTTCCACAGCTCCGCTGTCGCCGGTAAGGCCCGGAGCAAGAGGAAGAGGATCGCCGCCGCGAACTCGAGGACTCCTCTGACCAACCCCTGGTCCCTGTCCCTTCGCCATTTCCCGGGCTCGGACCCGCCCCTGCTGGACCAGGCCTACTGGTTGGCTGCCAGCGAGCTCATTGCCCCGAAGAAGGCGGCCGAAGCAGAAGAGGAAAAGCAGGAGAGGTCTGGAGGGAAGGTGAGGTACACAGCCTCAGAGCAGGGGAAGGAGGACGAAGAGGAGGACAAGGGGAAGGGCAGCAGCATGGGGACTCCGCAGCCGAGGAGGTGCACACACTGCCTCTCCCAGCGGACCCCGCAGTGGAGGGCGGGCCCTCTCGGCCCCAAGACTCTCTGCAACGCGTGCGGGGTGAGGTACAAGTCCGGCAGGCTGCTCCCGGAGTACAGGCCCGCCAAGAGCCCAACCTTCGTGAGTTACCTCCACTCCAATTCCCACAAGAAGGTGATGGAGATGAGGAGTGGAGTCGGAACGGAATCATCCATTCTCGCTGATGAAGAGAAGGGATGCTGACTACTGATTCTCCATTTTTCTCTCTGTGTTTTCCTCTGTAAAACCATCCCAGGCATTAGACAGGAAGGACGATGCTTAGAAGAAGGGATTATTAATCTCTGTTTTTTCGCCCTTATTATTGTAGTTGAATTAGTGCTAATTCCTTGAGGTTAGTTAGCTCGGTCTTATTGTTCCTTCATTAGACTGCAAATGGGCGATTTCAAAATCGATCCCTACATTGGAAAGAGTCGACCAGAATTTTTTCAAAAACTTCAGTCCGATCGCAGATTAATCATGACATGCAGGTTGTCCCGGACACAAACCAAAAAAATTAGCTTTAGCCCTTAATTTGATTGTTAACTTCGAGCCAGGAGCAGTCCCTGTGTTTTCCAGGACATTCTGTTTCCGTCTTGATTCAACAAAAACAGAGATTCTGCTTCACTTTCTCGGAAAACGGAAAACGCAGGATGAGAACTTAGAAGGGATTTCACCAGACGAACATAATCAAGTCTTGAAAATCTGATTTATCGCTTGATTTGGTTTTTCTTTTTTTTTTAGCTTTTATATTTTTTTGGGAAGGAATCTCTTCTTCTTCTCCTCCTCCTTCATCTTCTCGGAGAGACCCATGATTCTGTCGGTGAAAACATGACGCCCAGCGGACAAAGAACAGAGGCACGCCATCGCTGGTACCGTTGGGCAGCGAAAGAAAATGACGTGACTTTATTTAATAATTAATAATAATTCACTTAATTTCTTTTATCTTCTTTTACTTTGAAATAAATAAAAAAAAAAATTTGCCCCCCTTTTCCATTTTTTTTTTCCTGCTAGATTTTCTTTTTTTCTTTTTCCTTCTTTTTGAGAAGAGTTTGCTCCACTTTTCTCATTAATGGAAAAGCGATGTTGAATTCTCAGACCCGCCTTTTCCTCTGCAGCTTGTCAGACATTAAAAGTAAAAAAAAAAAAAAAAGTGAGCCTGTCTATATGATTGATTGTGCTCCAATTCACTGTCTACAAAATTTTTATGGAGTAAACCATTATTTTAATTCTTAAATTTGTAATGGATTATTTATTTAGTGTTTAAAATTTAAAAATTATTAACTTGAATTTTATTTTTTAATTTCCTCAGCCAACTTGGTCCGGCTATTATAATATCATTTACGGACTCTAACATGGACGGTGGCGGCCATTTCTTAGGGTCTCACATTCCACGTGGGAGTTATGAGTTATTGAAATTAAATAATTTTATCCACTTAGCCACGTGGCATTTCACCATTCACGTAAGCTTTAATAAACGATATTATAACGTCTCGGCCAAATTGACTCACAGAGGACCAAATCGATTGCCCTCAAACTTTGAGTACTAAATCGATGACTCGCTACGATTTTTAAGACCAAACCGATAATTTACTCAAATTCGTGGGATGAATTTAAGAGGTGTGCAGGGTCAATCATCTTTAAAAATTTTGTTAAATTTTATATAAAATTTATAAAATTTATTGATTTCATATGTGTCTTTTGGTTGAATTATATTACTTTGTCCCTTGAAATCAGTTATTTAAACTCTGCCTTTCGTTTCACCTCTTTAACTAGAACTTCTAGATTTGTCCCTGCTTGTAATGTTGCATACTTGGCACTGCATATTGAAGTGAGAATAAGAAACGATGGTCCAATTTTTTAAAAGTTTAAATTAATAAATGACGATTCTCATCTTATTTATATTTTTAGAATTTTCTTTACATTTTTTTAATAAAACCGAGATTAAATTTTCTTAGATAATACGGTAGTAGAGATGTGAAACTCGGGACGGATGGATAGATGCGTAAGGTGAGAAGCCGGAACGGGTGCAAGATAACATGCTGGGTCGAATCACAGCGTTAAGGTCTTTATTTCACCCTGACATCATGTTAAATATTACAGTGTACTTGTAAGAGATAGGATTATGTTCACTTAAACGTAATAAATTGATAGGTGTGATAATCGGGTCATTTTAGAATTTTCTTTACATCTGTTCAGAGTGGACGAAGTTTTCCCGAGATTCAGTCATACGTGGCGTCCGAAGGTTCGAATCGGTATCGGTTAATCTCGGCCGGACCTGACAGTGTAATCCGAGGACTCGGTCACCTGGGACTCGGTTCGCGTGTCAAGAGGAAACGGAAAATGCATACGTAGAAATGTAATCGTAGTTTTTGAACATGAGATTAGGTTGTTTATTGGGGAGCGTGAGTTTGGTTTTGAAACTGAAACCCCGTTCACACCCAATTCAAATGTCGTAACGCTACGCGTCCGAGTCCACGTCAGCACAGCAGAGCAGTCCACGCGGAAGCATCTGAGTGGGTGACAAATGGCGGGTAGATGGAAATGGATCGGCCGATTACTTGTCATCACATTATTCCGATGTAAAAAAATCGTCCGAACATTATCAACGTAAATTAGTTGAGATGACAAGACGCATCTTCTTCTTAATAAGGTATCGAGTTCGAGTCTTATATATGGAGAGAACATGTCTTGTTGAGTTTTACCAATTGGTAGGTCCCTCCAGGTTTAAACCGGATCAGTCAGGGCTGGTTGGGCTTCTGATATCAGTGGTCCAGACCGGAAAAAATCATACGAACATCTTCCTTGAATAAATTATCGAAAAATCATAATTAAAAATTTTTACTTATCAGAACATCGATCCGACTCGAATTTAAATCAATCAGAGATACATTCGCACCAAGAAAAAAAATTTTATTAAGTAAAATATATTTTTTTTAAATAAGCTTATTTACTATAAAGTTTTCATGATTTTTAATGATTATAGCGGGAAAAATGGAAGAAGGAGATTGATTGCGAGAGTGGGTGGGTTGGTCACCGGTTCTTCTTCCAAGTAGGTTGTGCTTTGATTTGTTATTTGTATATCCAGAGGGTAAGGCCAGGGAGGTTGAGATCGATCAATCGCAAGCATTTTTAGAATTCGAGCTCGGGATCCGAATCGACCGAATGCAAAGATCGTGGAAAAAGCTACGGGGGCGCTCAAAGTGCGCGAGAGATCGAAAATTCAAGCGAAGGCATAATAGCATCGGAAAAAGGACATGCCTAGAACACATGCACGACTTCATATCCGATTTCGAGATAAGCATCGCGGAAAAGAAAGAGGGTGCGATCATTCCGTGCAGATTACAAGAGAAAGATATCCAGCTCGACGCCGCGCGTCGTCGCGACGCGGGCTCGTTAAGGAAAATTTGGAAGCGTCTTCCTGGGACGGTCCGGGAGCGAGTGAAGCGAGCAGGGGGAGGAGTAAATATCGAGCGTGAAATTAACGTAACGAATTTGTTATATAAATTACCGTTCAAGTCTTGACAGACGTAAAATTGACCATCGAAGTTGTAAAAATTTTACCCGTGTCAAGATCAGGATCTGAATGGTGATTTAGACAACGAATTGAAATTTTTTGGGTATTACTGCATGCTGGATATTTACTTAACGTTGGTTCATTTGTTCGAGGACAATAATGAAAATGGGAGTAGTACGATAATAAGCAACCACCGTGCCTTCAACCAATTGCGGTACAGAAGCGATAAAAAAGGCGCTCATCTCATCTCTACCTTCTCCCCCTCCCTCTCTTTAGTAAAATTTCTCGATTTCCGAAAATTCCACTTTACGTTAAAGGGATAAAAAAGGGGAAAAAAAAGGGTAAAATAAGAGTACGAGTTCGAGGTCGGCACCGTCTTTTTTTAAACGAGATTCCGGGTTCGAATTTCTTTTTTTAAAGTGGTGAAGATTCTCGGCCGGGAGAGTTTTACTTCTCGACGGACTGGTCCGACTTGAAATCGGACTGGTCGGTATTGATTGGACTCTTGAATAACAATGGTGTTGATACCGGAAAGTTTGACTTGCCCACATGAGCAGAGGACCACAGCATGTCTCCTACGAATTATGGGCAAGTAGTGGCTATGTTGAATCACGGTCCCCCCCCCCCAAACAAAAGGGCAAATGGGCCCGCTCTCCCAATCCTAGCCCTGGATTGGCCCCTTTTGTTCTGGGGCAAGAAAGTCAATTCTGGTTAATGATTCATATGGCTTGATTTTTTTTTCTTTTAAATTACTTTTTTTTTTTTTTGCAAAGAGCGCACATAAGCCTGAAAATGGAAGAAGGAAGTATGGACAAAAGGGGCAGGGAAAGACTCACCAGTGAGATCGAATCCGGAACCTCTGAGTCGCCGAACCCTCTCTCTCTTGCAATTACCTGTCTGCCATCATACGATTTAATAACCGGGCCGTAAAATAGTTCATCAAATGGACAGCAGAATTTCCCACGTACTTATAGATCGTTAATGGGTGGGTGGAGAAAATGATGTCGACCGAATTCTTTACCTTTAATTTAAACAATTGATTATTGCACCAGAACGATACGATACAGTGACCGGATTGTACGAGTTTCTGAATTAACACAGCCCTTTACTCACCGGTAGAAGTTGTCCCATCTTCTACTCCACATGGTATATGCTATGCTCCAATCTTCTCGAGGAACTCTTGTGTACGACTGCGTGACAGCATCTGTACGATGACACCAACGAATGAGATTTAGTTATTTTGATATTTTATTTATGAAACCTAAGAAAATATAATTATACGAATAATTGGTTCTGATCGGTTGGTTTTACCACGTTGAGCGCTGCCACGTGGTGACAATGTTAGACGCAGGACTCAAGGCTCAGCTCCATCTTCTCTTTACTCGCAATTATTCAACCCCACCCATTTAGCTTTTCATTGTTGGATTGGAGCAATTTGCTTGCAACTCTGCCCTTCCTCTCCCCGACACATTCACGGAAAGAAGAACGTGCAGGGAGCACCCACGCTCGAGCCACTCGCGTCATACTACCATACCGGCACTGTGATATCACCGTCTAACTCATTTCAGTACCGTAATTTCTTGTCGATCGGTCGGTTTCAAGCGCTTCATTTCGTGGAGAGATCGGTCAGGGGTCGATTGAGGTTAATTGGAAGGTAAGGCACGTATAGGAAACACGCCTGGAGCCAAGGGGTGGATTTAAGGGGAGTACGGGGATGCGATCGCTCCTCTAAAACTTGACAAAATCCGGAGAAATTTTCACCAATTTTGTTCACATCCTCATCCTCAAGATTGAGTTTCGCACCCCTCGAGATGGGCATTGATTTTTATTGATTGTAGTAATTGGGAGTTTTTAACACATCCAATCCTGTGAAAGGGTGGGAGCGAGTGGAGCATCCGTATGTACAAAAGTGCATGTGCTCCCTTGTTGAATGATTGCCGGGCTTCGCGTTGATGGCGGGCTTCGTTAAGGAGGTTCGGATGCATATGCTCTGGTTGGAAACATGGCATGCTTGAACGAGAAACTATTTTTTATTTTTTATTTTTTTTAATGAAACTGGAGGAAATTATATGATTGAAGTAAATCCATATGAATGATTAAAGGATTGTTTGATGTTGAGTTGGAGTGGTAAGATAACTCATCTTCTGTCGTTATAGCAATTCAATAGCCTACTAATATTAATGTTCTCAACCTTATAATAACTTTTTTTTTCCTTCTCAATTTAAGCCTTTCCATCGGTACATTTTCGACCGAGAAATCGAATGATATCCTTGAAATTTACCCAGAAATAGATGGATTAAACATGAACCTCCTCGGTTTTTATCGAATTATTAATGAAATCGAAAAACAAAAAAAGAAACAGTTGAAGGTACTGTTGGAAGTACATTCAAGCCACCACGGGCACGGCCGTAGTTGCAAAGCCGACCAAGGGCGAGCTCTGCGGAGGGGCCGGCCTGCATATGCTTAGTCGGGAAAATGCAGCTCTCTGATTGATTGGGATGATGAAAGCTTTTCAATCCAACGAGCCCTTCCTCGGACGATTCAAGGCAGTGCTGTTTGTTTTTCCCCTCCCAATTATGAAATTTTTTTAAAAAAATTGGAATTGTCAGATCTCTGAAAATTGTAAGGGAAAACACGTTTATTTTCGCTATATTTTCTCCATGTGCATATAATAAGGAAAAAAAGCAATGATTTGTTCACCAAAGAAAAGACCAGGCTGGGCTGGCGGTTTCTTCCTCTGTTTAATTCTAAGAGCAGGTAATCAGCACCTAAAGATTGACCCACCTAAGTTCTCTAAGGGAACTTCTTACCTTTAGGGCTGCGGAGATGAGTCCGGATGCATCTCAGTCTGATTTCAGTCGGGATGCATTCAAGTTTTTATTGCCCTACAGGTTCTTCAGCTCAAAGGTGTCAAACACGGTGATGTGGCAGTCGAGAAATGCAAATGGATGGACAAAGGGACAAGAATGCTTCAATGGCTAAGCATGTATATATCTAAAGATCAGATTCTAACTCTGATATCACATATGAACAAAGATACTACAGAGAATAGTAAAGGACTGAAGTCACCTACACTGCACTTTACCGGTTCTTCTCCAGGGGAGGGGGAGAATTTTGTTCACACCTACAGTCACAAGAGCAGATAAATCAGGGTAAACTGTTGGATGGACTGGATCAGAAATTTTTTTAAAAAAGATTATAGCTTGCAAGAATAACAGAACTCCAGAAATTTATCCAGAAAAGCAGAATGAGGTGGAAAGCCGTGTTTTGGCGCATGAAAAATGAAAACGCGATTTAATTTAGAGAACGGTTCACAGAATTTAGGAAGGGTAAAAGAAAAGGTTAACTTACGAAGTCAGACTAGATACAGATCACAAGGTCATGGGTGATATTTGAAAATCATCTGCACAGCTTCCACTACAGCAACTCATCCTCGAGATAGCTATACTCGAATCTGAACTCTGTCTTGACCCTCTGACACCTGAATTTCATCATCAATAATACTCGGGGAGTTAATAACTTCGTGAGAACAATGAAAGATGAACCAGTAACTGCATATAGCTGAAAGGAAATATATAAGCGAGGCATCATTATTCCAATAAAAGATGAATAACCAAGTGAGGTTCCAAATTGTCTACAATCGTTAGCAGCAGATAGAGAAAACAATGATGGCAGGAACTCAGCCTGACGTACCATCCATGCCGTGGTTCCCCATCTTTTGGGACTTGGAAATCGAAGTATACATAAGTCCCTTTCTCGTATTCATCCGTTGTAATCTCTGGTTCCTCATGCCGCTGGAACCACGTGTTGTATTTCTTGTGGTACCTCCAGGACTGCTTCTTCAATTCTTTTGCCGCGAGGTACTGTTGATAAGTATTCTGCAGATTTGTCGCAATTAAGCTACAGAGTAACTTTTAACAATTTAAAAAGTGAAACATCAATTAAGGTTGAGATTAGAATACCGGCTGATGGTAGAACGCAAAGAAAAGGGTATCAGCATCATAAGGCTCCAAACCTAATCGTTCCCAAAATGCCGGGTTATTCACAATTGGTGCCTGAGCTTGAGGATAGCTACTTGGTGTGGCTGCAGGATTCCTCTGTGGGGACAAGCATGTGAATATGAATACAAAACCGTTATTCAAATGTTATCATCCAAAGAATTTTAGAATCAGTAAGAGCTCAAGCACCATACAGGGACATAGCTCGATCTTTCTGAATCCTTGGGCAGAGGACGTTTGCGATATGCAAAATCAAGCAGCTGCAGAAGGTATGATCGATCATTTACGCCTGCACTGCTCGTTGTTGACCCACTAGCAGGAATTTCACCTATAGCACCAAGATCAGGCATACTTCTACGGCCTATAGTACCAAGAGTTGCAGAAGCTTGAGCAGATGGCGAAGGTTGTCCTGCAGATAGTTCAACTGGGGGTTCCACAAAAGAGGCAGAAGCTCTGGCCTGCTAAAAAAATTCACAATATTCAAAGTAAGTCAGCATCAGCAGAAACTGCAATTTTCTTCAATTAAAAGCTACTCTGGATTGATACTTAAAGTTGGACCCAACTAGAAAAAAGTCGAATTAAAAAACTGAGCAAAAAAAGAGAAAGTGTCTGGAGATGCGGAGAACGAGCTGTCTATCTGTCAGTCACAACAAAATGAACATCTTTGGGTTTATAACAGGAAATTTCACCTGGTAACCAAATCCCAAACAACAAATTCAAAAACCGCATTCCAATTTCATTAATAACAAACTCCAGGGGTTTAACATAAGCAATGATTGCAAAATTTTCATTATGTGCATTATTTTTCCAGAAACGAGTTGACGAAAAGGGCTTGTGAGTTAAAACAAAAGGGTTTTATCTACTATAAACCTAGAAGACGCCAGTGATGAAAATCACAAAATCAAATGTCTCATAAAACTATATGCATTCTACGTACAGGAGAACCTAAGGAATTTGGAGATCTTAAATCATCCTCACTGGCATTCTTGCCCGCTCCAGAAAGAGTAGATTTTGAATCATCAGGTGTATTTTGCTGTATTTGTTGCTCTTCCACCTTTGTGAGGGTAGTTTCTGCATCATAGATAAAGCCATTGGCAAATATGGTCTGAAGATAATGTCTTGTTAAGAACCAGGAAGACCTATTGGAAACAGGATCTGTACCCCCAATATTTATCCCAGTTACATGAGTTTGCAAAACCTTCAGTTTGTTATAATACACTTTCTTAGAACAAAGGGTAACTATTCAATTCAAAAGGCAACAGGGGAAGCACACCATTGTAGTCTGATAAGGTCATAGTAATGGACTTTGTCCTGTTTAAAGTATCTATGTCAAAGGCATTTTGTATATCAGAGCTTCTGAAGTTCTTTGCAGGGTGCCCCATAAAAATTAGCTCTCCATGAATCCAAAATATAATTTATCAAATATGAGATACATAGATGAGGTTCCTCGATTACCAGAATCTTTAGGAAAAGTTGATGCAGTTGCCCGTGGACTAGGCATTGGATGGGTGGGACTTGGTTGCAGCTGAAGAGTGGCAGCTGTAGCAGTATTAAAACTGGGTTTCTGGGCTCCTAGTCCAATTCCTGCCTGAGAAGCAGTCAATGAGCCTGGAGAATTTACCTGCAACCACATTTTCATTTTAATATGTGAGAGTAATTTTAAAATATACAAAACACTGATAATCATTTAAATTTCCTTTAAGATAGTACGAAGAAATGTGATGATTAAATAAGAAATAGTAAGAAAAGTGGGTACCGGCTGCAATGGTGTATTTTGCTGATGTGGAGAAAGCGGTTTCTGAATTCCTCCCGAAAGAGAAGGTATGCCCAGAAGGTTACTCTGACCCTGTTGCTGCACTTGTTGTAGCCGTTGCAAAAATCTTTCCCTCTGGTCAGGTGGTATTTCAACTCTACCATGAAACTGTCCCTAGAGAAGATACAGCAGAGACTAATGCCAGTTAGGAGCAAGACTACATTATCCATGTAGATCCACAGAGAAAAAAATTGCAATAAGAAGTTGTATTGTCAGGCAACAAATCTTTAGAACAAAAAAAAAGTGTATCAGTTACATCCAGGTGCTTCTCGGTTGGTTAAGAAAAATCGTCAAACAGGGACATCCTAATAACATTTAAAGCACTTGAATTACCAGCTACAAATTTGATATAATAACCCCAATCGTCCGAGTGCAGTTCATAACACATAATTGAAGTTTTCATGAATTCATTCCTTGGCTACTAAGAGAAAAGTAAAACTTCTCGAAGCGCATACCATTTCATTCTGTGTGAAGGGACTCCCAGGTTTCCATTGCATGCTAGTAACAGCCAGAGGAGAAACCACTCTGCTTTCTGTGGCTGTATTTTCACCAGCACCAACAGAATCAACTACAGTGGTAGCATCATTAACATTTGCACTGTGGGGCAAGAGTGTTTTACTACTTGATGGAGATATCATGCCACTACTACCGAGTCTATCATCAGATGCTGATGTATTCCTCTTTGCGCTGTCAGGGGAGGCAGGAATGGCACTGGGAGTTCCACTAGTCATAGATCCTATCTCCTTTGTGATTCCAGAATCACCTGTTGAGGGAGGCCTACGAGTAGAGAAGTTCATATTGTGTTCTTTAGAAGGGCTGGGAAGCTTCACAGAAGATGGAGAACTAGGAGCACCAGAGTTTTCTGGAGAACCATGTGCTGAAGTTGAACCAGGAATAACTGTGCTCATTGCTGAAGCACTCAAAATTCGGGGAGATGGTACATTAGATGCGACAGGGGTAGTAGGGGCCCCAGCAAATATTGATCCAGAACCAGGTGGGCTATATTTGGAAGGTGGTGATTTTGCAGTGATGTCAGAGCTGCCATCTTGGGAACTAGCATCATCAGCTCGTTCATGGGCTAGTACACCTTGTTTATGAGAGTTAATGATGGTAGCCTAAAACAACATCAAACAAAATAAATTATGTCAAATGTGGATTATCACATCCTCCCAACATTTTTCAAATTTAAAAAGAAGGCCGTGCTTTCCACAAATAGAGGGTAAATTCATGGATTTACAGATCGAACAACCCTATATTAGATGCAACAGGGACTCTAATATAGCATCACCAATTAGTAATGGCTATGCTCACGTGATTTGTTAACTACATCAAGTACAAAATCTCTGATGAGTTTGTCATAAATTTATACTGGATATTTACCACTTCGTACCAAACACTTTTAACTAGAGAGATTTCTTATACGTGATGGTGATAACCAGAAATTTCCATACAATGATAACCATTTTTGCAAAATTAAGAGACTATATTTCTATATAGCAATTACCATTACTCCTTTCTCAAAGATAGGCAGCTTTATTAGCAAGATACTAAAGGAAAACATTATTACGGATATGGCAGGACAGGAAAGTCAGGTTAGACATAAAAGTCCAAATGCAGATATATTTCTGTTTTTTATACAAAAACATAGCATTGCTCAAGGTGCTGCTGGCCAAGAAATTTTCAAGATAAGGGATGGTCCCTGCCAAATTATAAGAGTAGTTCATTTGGAATCAGTTTCAGATATATGTGGCAGTTTGGCAGGATAGAAGCCTTGGCACTCATAGAGCTTAAAGATCATGCAACAAAGTCTAAATGCAGTTATGTCAGACTATTCAAAATAAGAGAACCAATACAAGTACCTACCAAAGAAATACATTCAAATAATAAATTTTCACCTGCTTTCAGTGGACATTTCTGAACAGAATCATGACAGGATTAGTAATAACACAGTAAATCAAACATATCATCACCAGGATACAAACAAAAAAACATGCCTAAACAACCTCAGATTCCTCTAATATTAGTGGAAAGCATTACAATGCCAACTGAAGACTTTATCCATTAAAAGCAACTAAATAGGCAGCAAGCAATTGAGTCCTATTTCTTCCCAAAACTACGAATACATTGATAATAAATAATGGACCTAAATGTTACCCTGATACTCAGAAGGTGGCTGATTAAAATTCTAAGACACCAGTCTCTAGTATCCACTAGGAAAAAAACTGAAAAACCCCAATATAAATGCTTAGAGTATCATTCAACACCTTATGAGTAAAAGAGAGAAACTTCCTCTTCAATTAGTGATGAATGAGAATATTGAGATTTAAATTGTTACCTTGAGAAGTCCTGGGGCACCGACCGTAACCAGCTGTTCTTCAAGAGAATCAGCTAATGATAATGAGCTATAAAGCTCCTCCACATCAGTAAATTCATCAAAATCATCCTGAAGAAATTATTGCTCAATGAGATCAATCCAATAGAGCAATTACGAAAGCATTTATTTTCAGCTCATCTATGAATTTTGAACAAATAAACTACAGGTTAGGCAATTATTCGAATAGCAGTTGCCTGTATTCTATTGAAGCTTACAACAGATAAATGAAAAATATTGTACAGAAAAGATCCACCTGATTACGTTCCACATAATCTTCCAAGAATTCCTTCACATCATTGACCTGCTCGGAGCTCAATTCATCATTATCTAGAAGTCTCAAAATCAATTCTAACTTCATTATATGAGCCTTGTGCCGTGTAATAGATGTCTCCAAATGTGTCTGGAAAGGGGAGAAACCATGTATTAGTGAAAGATCATAAGACAAGCAAAACCCTTCATTCCAGATAGAAAAGCTATATTGACTGTCTTACCAGTCTAGGTGGCTTTGTCTTCCCTTTCTTAATAGAAAGCCCCTCCATTTCTGCTTCAAATATATCAGTCTGGACCTCCAACTCGCTGACCTGCAAATGAATAAAAATGGGATAATTTTCCCTTTCAAAACTGTGTAAGCTCAAGCAGTGAAAGAAAAGAAAGATTGGTGGAAGTCATCATTCAATACCACATTGTTCAACCACTCCCTTGTTTCAGATTTAGCTTTCTCCTTTGGGTCCTGTCATAGAAATATAAAATGCAAAACTTACTGCAGGAATAGATGGGTCAATCAGGATGTTAAATACAATAGGAGACTCCGATCCAATGATCAGTGGCATCAAAGACACATTGATAGTGCAGAAGTCACTAACTGCACTTTTGGGTCCTTGAATCAGCTAGACAAGTTAACTTAACTATTACCTGATGAGGAAAATCCTACTATTGGATTATCTCCATCAATACTCCAGTTCATAATGACTGAAGTTGTCGCTTAGGATAACTTGTAAAAACCAATCCTACATTGAGCTACCGAAGTTTCTATTTAAAAATCAAAAGGGTAAGCATGATGTTTTAATGGACAATGATTTTGGCAGACAATAACCGCTTGTAGTTGAGATAATAAGGGATGACAAGTGAACCAATTACTTAGGTTAGACTGCATGACGTATTCAACCAACAAGCAAACTAAACCTCATATCCTATGCCATCATCTTACTCATTTCCACGGAGAAAAGCATAGAGAAAGTAGTATGATACTCACGGTTTTTGGCTGTTGGCCAAGGCCTTCTTTAGAAAATGCTTTGGTTTTGGTCTCCTTCTCACAGATTTTGAATCTCTCCATCTCACGTTCAATAAGCTTGCGTGCATCCACCAGAGCCTGCTCATAAGAGGCACTAACCTATGTCAACATGTATCAGAAGAAGCCACATCAATTCTTACTTCTGATCAAAACATTAATGTCAAGGGTTCATCATCAACAATTTGTCACCTAATAAAAATGCTAAATCCGGGAAACCTAGGTCAAGAATGTTGATACTGCCACAGAAACAATGAAAGATATGCAACTCAGTGGAATATGAAGACTATGTATAATCACCACGAATGCAATGCTAAAGACAATTTAAGTGCAACTGGTGGACCTGAGAGCCTAAATGGGGGTGGGGAGGGGTGTGGGGGGTGAGTGGAACAGTGGAAAGCGAGCAAAACTGTATTAAAGTATGCATTACTACCGATGCCATTACGGTCACGCAATATACAAGTATCTTCAACTGTACAGCAGCCAATATGCAAATCTAAAACACAGCACTAGCCGCTAGAAAAAGTGGATTGCAAAAACAGTACTGCAAGTATACTCAATCATCCACAAGTGCTCCATCTCTGCACTAGAGTATATATAGTGTAAAAAGCAATCCAAGGAAATAACAAGCTTAAATCTTGCACACAATCCTGTGGATGTTAGACTGGGAAATAAACAAAGACCCGCATGATTCCCAGGCAATTGTAACCGAAGTTTCCATTAAACCACTTCATCATGCTGCAGAAGATTCTTGATCTACTTTCTTAAACTGGTTCTTATCAATAGCCAAAGAGAGAAAGAAAGAGAGAGAGAAACAAAGATTCGAGAATGGTTTCTTACAACTTGAAAACATCAAATTGCCATATTATGTGGATAAACATATCAGCAACTGATAGGATGAAATTAACAGAAAGACGAAGACCTTCTTGTCCTTAATTTCGCTCGATTGAATCCATGTTTTGATCTGGTCTCTGTACCTCTGGAGCTTCTTAATCTCCTTCTTCAAGTCAGCCTCAAACTTCTCCTTCTGATTCAAGTTATCGGTATCATAGACCTGAAAAGGAACTCACGCACCGCATGATCAGCAATTCATCATAACTACCGATGCAATTTCCTCCACAGCTACAGAGACTCAATCCTCCATGTATCTTCAGCCAGAGAGGGATGTAATGTAACTTGCGGCCCTTACCTTTTTCCAGATGCTGTCGAACACTTCCACGCCTTCCTGAACCTTCTTCAACACTCTGTCGATCTCCCCCTGCAGCTTCCTGCTGGCTCCCATGGCGAAATTCGAGTAGAATAGATACCTTGTCACTTCAAACGAGCTCAACTGACTTCTTCACCATGAACGCACCCAAACACGGGGGGAGAGAGAGAGAGAGAGAGAAATGAGTTGCGATGAAGCTGAAACAGAGTCTGGCGGCTCGGGTCGGTCACGCATTACCCGGATCCGGCTATGTAAAACCAAATAGAAATATTCGAAAAACCCGACCCGTCTCAGATTCTGTATGAGACAAGATCCTCTAGCTCTATCTGCGGCCCACTCAGTCCCCGCTCCGTGAGAATGATATATTTATTATTATTATATATAATTAATAATTATATAATTATAGTTATTAAATTATAAAAATTATTTAAAAATATAAAAGAATTTTGAATAAATAATAAATTTTAATTACAAAAATATATAAATAGTATAAAAATTTAAAAACTTAACAAATAGCTATACAGGTGAGCGCATTCTCGTTTCTTTCCGACGGGGTTCGCCTAGAACTTCCAGCAGCATCTCTTCCCCTCGCCGGCCGTGGCCGCCAGTGAAAGGTAAGAGCCGAGCTCTCCTCTTCCACGTAGTGCAATAGTTCATGAACTCGTACTCGTCCACCACCTGAGTTGTAACTTCTGTCCTGCTACTGCTGCCTCTTTGGCTGCTGAACTACTGGCTTGATGAATTTCAACATCCATGGAAGGGGAATATAGTTGTAAAACTTTGCATTATCTGATACTAGAATCTCTATCAGTTTATTGGATGGATTGCAAAGCTCGAGTTATGTTGTTGGAGTCTCAAGCTTCATGTGATCCGGGGGGTTGTCCCGGTCAAAAGCTTTCGTCTCTGTGATTGTACTGATTATTAGTTCATGTTATGAAGGGGTGATGGAGACCTCGAGTCACTGGGCAATGGCAGGTTCAGACCTCAAGGAGGATTGAGATGTCATCACTGTATTCTAATGAACCTCTTAACATTAATTATATTCCATCTGCTACTGCCGTTGAGCTATGTCAAAAATTGAAGTTTGCTGCTTAGTCTTCTAGACCGATGGAGCTTGCAAACTCATTGACGAATGGAAAATATGTGAATACTCGAGAACATTTCATGTTCTACCTTTTGCTCTGCAGAAGATTGCGTAAAAAGAATGATTACAATTTGGGGATTGTTTCACCCAATATCTAATTTATCTGTCTTTGCTCCCTGCCAATTTATAAGAAGAGCAGTTAGAAGAAAGTTGTGAATGCAATATGGCAAAAAAACTTGTGCACGCATTGTTCCGGCCTGACTGTCTGGATTGAATAATAATCTGTTTGGTCTACCTTTACAGCACTATATTAAAATCCTCTATTTTACACCTCAGTTTGATGGTCTGCTTTTATGCGCTTGTCATTGCAGTGATTCCAATTGTCCAAAAACGGGTGAAAGGGCCAATGTGGCTACATTTCCTAATCAGAGTAAGCTCCTTTAGTCTTTTCATTTTCGGTCATTGATGAAGATACCTCCAGGCCAAGCTATTCAATTTTCCATCAATCAAAGTGCTTTGCAATTCTTATCTTAATTGGTAGAGTCTATTCATCTTCTTTTGTTATGTAGGAAATGCATAACCTAGAGATTTGAAGCTTGTCCCTGGGAAAGGGGAAATACTAGAATTTATGAGATAGGATGAAATTGTGTGAAATGGTTTCTCCAGAATTAATGCTTCTCTATTGGCAGATCTGTTCCTATGTTCACCTTTAATAAAAAATTATCCTAAAACTGTTGATCATTTTCTATTTTCTTGTAGGCATCAGAATTGAACCCAATTCAGTTCAGCCTTTACTCAGTGAATGTACAGTTTGCATAAATTGATTGTCGGAAACTTAGTAGTTGGACCGATTGATATTTTATGGCCAATTATGTGGTTGATGACTACTCTTTATCATATTGTTATATTATTCATTTTCTTCTGAACCTTTTGGCTTGCAAATACAATTTAAGTTGCTGCTGGATTACTTACCCTCGTTATTCTCATGTTCAGGCCCCACCGGTGATAGTGTTCTCTTCAGCTTGTGCTGGATTGGCAGGTGAGCCATATTCTTACCATTTCCTCTATGCATTTATTTGGAATTTAGTTTATGGGCAACTTAGGTCCTGATTGTGGAGCTAATTTTGTGTTGTTGGTACTTATCTTGAGGTTATATCTCAATGTCCAGATGCACAAGAGCTTCCCCTTAGAAAACGGTTGATTGATAATTCAATTGAAATTTATCTGTGACTGTTGGTGACTGCTCTTTGTGGTGGTGTGTATGTGGACTGCAAAATCAGAGACTATGCTGTAGACAAGTAGCTCAATCAGTCACCTTTGCCACAATACATGGGATCTAAAAAAAAAAAGGCTGAAGAACAGCTCCAAATAACTATTCTCTGAGCCTACCAACTGAGTGATGTTAAGATATTTGCTACTGGGTGTACTAGGTGGGTAATACCTGCTGATTCAAGTACTTCATAGCAGACAGTTTCCATGAATTGAAGCTTCTATTTGTGAAAGTGGTGATTGTATTATTAACATACTTCAACTCGTTGGCCGGATTTGAAATTTGACAGGTGGTGCAGTTCCAGCACTAGCACAACTTGCTTCTTCATCCTATCACGCGGCATTCTCATCTCCATGCCCTTCACCTCCTTCACCTTCGGTGGACGAGAATATGCACAAATCAAGAACTTCATCTACCCTGTAAAAATAACCATGGAGCAGGGTAAGAAGTTTCGCCTGCACAGATGCTACATGGGAGCTCCTGAAGTTTTCTGGTGGTATATTCGTAGTATCTAATACAAACCCGAGATAGTCAGTTCCTTAGATTATGGTTTTCTTACCAATCATATTGTAGTAATTAGATAATGTTAATGGTTAGGCTAATGCACCTATATCAATATCCTGATTCTGATTTCTTTTGTTATTCATGTCATGTTAGACAAAAGTATCTGTATTGTTAGTCTCATCGAAATGTCATTCGATTTCTGCTGATGAAAACCATTAAAAAGGATCGGAAATGAACCCATTGTAGCCTTCCTAGTCTCATTTGGATATCATATTCAAATTCCCTCTCATTTATGATCCCGAGTCCGCTTCTGTCGTTACTGCACATTTCAATCCTGCAGATTGTGCAAGTGCCATGGATAATCAACCAGTGGAGAATGCACACGACCAGTGGGACCTGCGCTTGAATGAAGTCTACTCCACAGTTGTCTCCAAATCTCAAAGTTCTCTTAAGCACATCAAGCCACAATGAAGTCTCACTGTAGCCAAAGGCTTAGCTGCCCAATGGTGCTTACGAGCTAGAGATTGAGTCGAGGAAGGAATAGGCTATAATGGCAGTTTCCAAGATCAGGATTCCACTGGCTAAAGCTGAGCTCAGAAGTTTGGATGGAGCACAAGGCTTATTCATAGGAATCGAGTAGAAGAGTTTACTGGAGGACTCTCTGCTTTACTGTCAGTGTCAATCGCACCCCAACAACCTGTAAGACTACCGACTGGAGTTTCCGGTGAACCCGGAAACTTTGGCCGGTAGCACGACTGGAACACAGTCAAACATAGGATAAGCGGGTAAGGGAAAAATGGTAGCTTGGAGGACCCGAACAGAGCAGGGGCGGGCCCTCGTGTGCACAGGAGCGCAGGGCCATCTACTAAATTTCAAGATTAAGAAAGTTATCGAGGAACCTAATTCCATTAACAGAATTTTTCCAATCCATTAAGACTCAAAATCGAAACTTAACTAACAGCTGTTAATTAAGTTTTACCGGTTAACGGATCAATTCAATTTAAATTTGAATCAATGAGGGAAGAGTACTAGCAGATGGAAGATTTTTAACGGTAACCTTTCACGCCTGACGGCGGGGCCCAGCGCTTAAGTCGGTCCAATGGTCAGTTCTGGACTATAAAAGGAAACGGAAACCCTAAAGAGAGTCTACACTACTTGATCTTATCTGAGCGGAGAGCGGGCTTCCGGATGGGGGCGGCCGAGCCGCCCTCCCTCTCCACTGCTGATGAGGGCTGCTGGCGGCTTTAGCACCCCTCTGCAGGCCCAATCCCGCTATGAAGACTGCCCGCGGTCAGAGCCCCGTCTTGATTTCTTGCTGCGGGCAGTGATGGCCTCGCGGGCTTCCCCCACGAAACCTAAAATTCACAATCCTCACTCGTTTGTGTTCCTCTCAGACGATTGAGTGATGTGCTGCCTCTCGATTGCTGTGAATTTATTGTTGTTGTTTTCTGTTGTGTTAGCTTAATAGGCAGAAATCTGGACGAAGAAAGGTTGGAGCTTTATGAGTTTGCATTCTCGTTTTTCGTGGGAAACCTTCGTTCCTGAAATAGGCGTTTCTTGTTTGCTTCTGATGTGTGAAACTGTCTTGATTCGCTGCTGGCAATATCATCTGTCTCTGTTCGCGAATATTACTTGATTCAATTTATGGGGAAGTTTCAATTTTCTGTTCACATTTGCTTGCTGCAAGCTCTCTCTTTGAAAAAGATACCCAGGCAGCAGCGCGACCGATCTATCTTCTAGTCATGGTTGGGTTCGATGATTTGCCGTTAGGGCTGACGGCTTTGTGATTAACGATTCTGTTGCTTGCTTGTCTCTATCTTTGTCTTCCCACCGACAGAATTTGTCTGTCCTGTTTTGACATTGCAGTTGCGTCCTCCTCGGCATGGTGAATCGACAAACTTCTGGGGAGTATTCTCACATTCTTACTGCACGGAGAGGAATGAGTGGAAGATCCTGATGTTTGGTGGTGGTTCTATGTTGCTTGCAAGTTGCGGTAGAGCAGCAGGCTGGGAGATGACTGCTACACAGACAAGAAGACATCGACATAGATCAATGATATACATTTTCTTGTATTTTGCTTTCAGTTCACAATGATCAATGTGTTGAAACAGATTGAAGCATCCTGACATTTTGATAATCCTTGGTATCATTAGTACAGTTCTCATTGCTCTTCTCGCATCTCCTGCCTTTCTTTCTGGTTGTTCACAATGGATATGCTACTGAAGGTGAGACTTCATGAAAAAGCATTGTACTGACTAGTGAGGAAGCATGAAACTCACAGAAACAGAACATAACAAAGGTTTGATATTTATCCGGGGAGCTTATGATCTAAAGGTACAATAAACCGAGCTACACAATGCCATGCTAACATGGAACCAAAGGAAGCATGTGAATTCAAAATCGAGAAGAGTGAAAGCCCCGTGGAAGCAAGACCAATAGCTGGATCCCTTCTGATAGACTTCTGATCTTTCACGAGTTGAGAACGGCCCCGCCAATGCAAAGATTACAAAATGCCATTCTTCAGTGCTCGATCCAGAGAAGCAGTCCACGAAGCAGCTAATTAGTGTGAATAATCTTTAGCCTGCTAATCCGTGTAGTCCCAGGCCTATCGCTCAGTGCTGCTCTAAGGACCGGAATTTTGAACACTATGTTTGATGCAAAAGAATGATGCAGGGTGGATCTGTTGTGAAAACGGCCAAATCATGTAGTATTGGACCAACAATGTCTTAGAACATTGCAACCTATTGGACATTTACAGTTGAGCAACGGCTACAAGGATTTACTTTTGTGCAGAGGAAGCTCTTGTCTATATGCTCATCGGGATAGGAGCCCAAGAGGACCTGTAACTGTAAGTCTCAGTCTTTCGTTGCCATAAGATCTTCCCAAGATTGCAACATCAAACTTCAATGCTTCTTTTTCCCTACAGAAGAAGATTTGCAACATCAAGTCATGTATTAAGCACTGAAACAATTATCACCTCCATCAAAACATTCGAAAGTATCATTTCATTTCAACAATATGAGAACAGAGTTAAGATTTGTGGGCAGGATAGTGAGTAAACGATTTTCCCCCCACCGTTTAAAAGTAAACACTTACTTTCCTGTTGAAGGTTAAATGCCTCTTGAGATGCTGCTTTATTGAAGACCCACCAATGCTCCATCTAGAACCAACTTTTGCCCACTTCCTCGACACCTTCTTGGATGCTTCCTGCTGGGCTTCAGTTATTACAACCCCTCTTGTTCTCCGCAAAGACCTTAAGGCCATATGCAGTGGCTCAGAAACCGAAGCAGAATCAGATTCCTCCCCTGTTCCAACAGCCTTGAGACACAAGGGACAGGGTGGTTCATGTATGTGATTCTTTGGAGTAATGTGCTCTAGACAATCTGCATGAAATACATGCCCGCAAGGGAGTATCCCAGCAATTGGCATATCATTGCCCCTCACTAACCGATTCGAACTCCAAGGGGACTTCTGAACCATGAGCTTCCTGCAAACTCCACAGTTCTGATCTGTTATGGAACCACCATAAGGGGACATTGAGTTACCCAAGCTCTCCACCATATCGGATATTTCCCCATCGAGCCCCAACTCATAACTGCTGGAGCTGCTCCACCTGAATGCTTCTTCCCTTCTTGAGCTCATGCTCAGTTCTGGTGATACTATCTCCGGCTTCTGCAGTTCAGCCAGAGTTCTGTGCAACTTTGATGGATGGCCTTCAGGCTGATAAGAGGGCGATACCTGACCCTCCCCTGGTGTCGTCCTCCCTATACTGTTGACATCAGCATTGTCCACAGCCTCGCACTCTGAGACTGGGTTGTGGAACACAAGTGGGTATACGGCTTTTGATGTATGGGAGCGTCTTGAAAAATTTTGATTAGGGAGGGGAGTGCAGGACTGTCTGCTTGTGGATTCCCACTGATTGAACTCAGAAAGAGATGATGGAGAACCACTAACAGGAGAAGCTGCAGCAACTCCTCTAGTGGCAGAGCATCTCTGAAACAAGAAAGCCAAAAAAGAGAGGGATCAGCAACAATAATACTTTCAGCTAGAAATATTGAATGTATACGTAGTTTTGAATCGTAAGTCACCTCAATGGAGCAAGGGTGAGATGCCTCCAACCTTAATCCTGTGACAAGAGTTCCAGTTAGTGAAACTATTACTTTTGCATTATAAAATCGACACAGCAAATCCAAAAACAAATTTCATTTTTTCCCACTGTTTTTGAATGGTAAATCTGGAAATAGCATAAAAAAGCAGCATTTAATTTGTGCCATTTTCTAAAGATTGACTAGTGATGAAGGAATCATTTAATTATCTAAAAAACATCTGAAACAGAAAAGACGATCAACAGGAACAAATTGTACACAGATATATCACCTCCTACAGTACAATAAAGGATCCCTAACATCTTCAACATCAAGCTCTTTAACAGATCAAAGTTTTTAGCAATTAATATTCCAGTACTTACCCCATTGAATTCTGTTATTAGCAGTACACTTGTGCAGAGTTTCAACACCATGTTTCCTCTCAAAAAGCCAAAAATAACAGAGGAAGATTATTTTTTTTAAGGCTTTAACAGAGGAAAATGTTATAGAAACATGGAAGTTTTAGAAACACCACAGAAACATCAAATTAATGAAAATAATGAGGCTCACCAGCAGTGGAAGAGGTAGCGACCTCATTAGCTTTAAATTTCTGCACCGGAGAAGTCCACCTCCGTGAAGCCTGAACACTATCGGAAAGGCTTCCAGTATAAGACAGCGCCCCATCAGACACAGAATGGTGATGACTTGTGAACGGTTCACTGCCTAACCTGCTCCTGAGTCCTTTATGATTCGAGGGTAGTAATGAGTTGGTTCCACCACGAGGCCCATGAGGTACACTGTCCAAGTGCAACCTGCAATCCCAAATCCTTGAAGCAGGGGGAGAGAAACTCGAATTCATCCTCCAGTGTGGTTCAGCTCTGCCAGTTGAACCGTCCCTGCTCTCAGGGTCAGGGTGTTGTTTGGCTCCATGTGGCCAAGCGGCCACGCAACACAGCGCACCCGTGTTAGCTATACTTTACAGTGACGAGTTCTGTTTACGGCCGTCAAGTTAACAACTGGGAAAGGAGGAAATCCTGGGAGGCCACAGAGCACACTATACGAGTTAGAATGATACTGATAGAAGCTAAAAACAAGAATCAATGCTAATAAAAAATGAGCCATTGGTTTGTTTCAAAATCAGTTTTAGCTAACGGCACCTCACATACCGCCAATTATCCTCTCTGCAGAGAGCAACCGAGGATTTCACCTGCAAGTAATAGATGAAAAGATTATCACATATAACTATACATATATCGTGATAGAAAAAGGATAAAAAACAAAAGTCAAGCAATGAGCTCGTCAAGTAGGATGTGACCCTCCAGCATATTTATTCCTCCTTCAGTTAAACAAAATTCAGCCTTCACAAGAAGTTCTGCAAGCGCCAAGTTCTGAGAAGTTTCAACATTCTTTACGCTAATCCTAGACCCCGCAAATGTAAGTAAATTCTCGAGTAGTTTTCTCTTGAAAACAAATTGAGGGTCATTAAATAGTCATGTTCATGAACTTCCATCGAAATTTCTCTGAAAAATGTCGCTCAAGATTTTAGCATTGCGAAGTAAACCCAAAAACCTACCCTACTTAAGGTCGCCTTTTTTATCCTTCTACCTGCTCCGGTTTGCACAACTTACTTCTATTACTCAAATACAGCAAAACCCAGAAAACAGACACTCAAGTTCACAAAATTAGATATTTTAAAGATCGAAGCAAAACACAATTGCTAAAAAATAGAACTCCTGCGCAGCCATGAATCTTAAAAGGCCGGACAACCCAGCAACAGATTAAAAACACGAAGCCAGCCGACATAAATCCACAAGATTTTCTCCAACAAGTAGTCGAATCACTAGAAATTCCCAAGCTTGCAGCCATCGAATGACAGAACTGGCCAAAAATCCACCTGGGTATCCTTCTTGAAGAAGAAAAATCCACTGATGAGGACAAAAAACCGCACCTTTGGCGGTTAAGAGGTTGAAACAACCGCCCCAGAGAGAGATAATCAGAACCCTAACACCCAGAGGTTGAAGAATATTGAGCTGCCATTGGAATTCGATAGAAATTAATTATTCCCTGGTGATGAGTGAGATAAGACAAGAAGGTGCAGAGAATTCTAAAAAGCGTCCTGTGATGGCGATGGAGACTAACGGGCTTCACATTACAGGTTTTTATACATTATTATCTTCATCATCATTGGGATGTGATAATCACTTGATTCACCAAGAGGGGTTGGGCCGAGTGGTAAGCAGCTCGGTGCCGCTTAAGGAGGTCTCGGGTTCGAGACCTCACGTACGCAGACACCCCTCTTGGGAGCCTCACCCGCCATTGCCAGGCGTGCGACCCGGGGCGACCAACGGATTAGTCAAGTATGGTTGGCTGAAAGATGTCATCTCACCGCTGGTGGGGCCTGCTTGGATACCGTGGCTGGCGACCAAAAAAAAAAAGATAATCACTTGATTCTATTACTCAGTTAGTTTTAATCTTTTTTTTTTCTATTTTTAAAACAACAATGTATCCCAATTTAGTTATATGTTACTTTTAAATATTCTATAATCATTTTAATTATTTTAAAATAGTTATTTCACGCAATATTTCTTTTTTCTCCACAATAAATTTTATTTTGAAATTGTATATGAATACTTGTGATTATATTACTATTATTTGATGAGATGTCATCTAATAACTATATTTTCTATATTTAATTATTCAAAGAGTTTTAATTAGTGAAAATAAGACAGTTGATTGATTTTTCATTTATATATAATAATATTTTTATATTTTTCAATTGTTTTCGACGATCTTTGCCGCACGGATAGTTCGCTCCTCTTAATTTAAAGAATAGATTGATTTCCTCAAATGTTTCCACATATTTTAGTACTAAATTAACAATCATTTCTTTTTTATTTTGAACCTTCCGAGTATTAAACAAATTTGCTAATCGGTCACGGGTAGATAAAATGCTTCTCATTGTCGGGTCGGTTGCTCAGAATCTCAGAATGATGGAACGTTGAGCGGCGGCTGCTTTGGTCAGGGTGGCCAGCAGCACGACCCACAACCTCACACACGGTCACCCACAGACCAAGGCCCGTGTTCCAGATGAGACATTGCTCCGTGTAACAGATATATTAAATAATATATATCATAAGATAACCACCTTAAAGTTAATCCAATGGTTCCCTCACTGGACCCCAAATGAGTGATTTCAGAATTAAATTTTAGGATTAAATTCAGGTTGGGAGGGTCGACAGGAATTTTCACAGGGATCCCCACCCGATCGCAGATTAGTCTTGAAGTGCACTTTGGAGATATTAAAAATTTAATATACCGGTAAAAATAATTATAAACATCATGTTAATACATTAAACACTTAATAATTTTAACTTTTTTTTCGGTTTTTGAGACTGCTTGGATGAATGCTTGCTACAGGGGACATCATCAGATTCATCACCCGCTGATAACAAGTTTGGAGTCTGGAGAGCCTAATGTGCGTGCAGTTAGTTTGCTCTCTTTATTCTCTAAACTGATTTCCATCTCCAAAATATCTGGTTTTTTTAATCAGATTAAAATATTCAATATATAATACAAAATGAATTCGTTATGTAAAACCTTTCATAGTTGACACGTGTAAGGTTTCACAACTTTTAAAGGAATAACTTTACAGGTATTAAGATCTGAATAGAGATCTATACGACAAACTTGTTATATGTTACGTACCAGGCACAAGACGCTGCAGGCCCGATGGCTACTTTGTAGGGGTCAGTAATCGAGTTGGAACAGAGACATTCCCAAATCCATTCACTTCAGACTTACAGCATCAGGCACTTCTACGGGTGGGGCATTCTGACAAACACCTGCCAGGCTTCCCACAACCCCGAACATATATAGACCAGAGCCATCTGCTCGTACACATGGGATTCCGAACCCCCACTTTGTCGACAGGCTATGGAGCTGAGCACCACGCATCGCGGAGCCCAAGGGGAAAAGTGAATGTGAAGCTGTCGAATGGAGTGTCACAGAAGCCATTACTACAGTGGAGTTGTTTGCACAGCAAGAAAACTTATTTGAGTGAAGGGAAGTATCAGCAGAGCCATATTCAGTGAATGCTGCACAATGATTTCGTTATGTAAGATCCAACCACGTGATGACAGGCAGATGGTTAAGTGTCAATTTAAAATTTTAAAATCCAAAGACAGTAAGTGTATGTCATCACACAATTGAATCTTGCAAAATGAAGCAGTTGTGTATTACTCACCGAATATCTTCTTGCAGCTCAAGGGGTGCTGGCGCAACAGAGAAATTAGGTGCTTAGGTAGTGTCTGGCCGTTCCTTCTGGGGTGGTTGAGCTACGGAGGGAATGTATTAAACGTCCAAGGTTGTTGCTGATGGTGCGCAACCTGAGAAGAAGCACAGAACAGGTGAAAAAATAAAAACTGAGGAGCATCGCACTGTTCCCCATTCATGCATTGCTCCTTCAATTATTTCTAAATCTGAAAGATCAAAACGATGAAGAAATGGTTTGGTGATTCAATATAAAACCACATGACAGTTGCATGAGTGCCACGATCTATTAAATAGAGACTGCATATCAAAGAATTAAGAGATGAACAGTTTCTGTCAAAGATTGTTGCGAACTAGACTCTACAGATATTTCCACAAAAGAGGCAAAGCCCTTGCAGCAAAATTATGGTGCATTGTTTGGATTTGGCTTGGCTGCTGGAGCATTCCGGCCAAATTGTATGATCATCGGCTTTCCTTTAAAGACGTAACCATTCACGAGGTTCTGCAACAAACCCAGCAGCGCAGTCAGTATGATGAGAATTGACCGTTTCAGGAAAATCTAAGGGGTCATTGAGTAAGACACAAACCAAAGCTGTCTGAGCCAGTTCAACCGATGGGAATGTCACGAAAGCTTGGCCCCTCATCCTTCCTTCCTGAAATTATTTGGTGCAAGTTCATTCAGTAATCAAAGCATTTGGACAAGGTCTCAAAGGGATCAGAGATCAAGCAAGAAGAGGAGGAGGAGAGGAGGAGAAGAATAATTGAGAAAACTCAGAGGGCAAGGAGATCGTTGCTGTTGCATAAGCAGGGGCTTGTTATAAACTGTTTACATCTAACAGTTCTAACTATCACTGATCTCATATCAGAGATCGAAATTTGATTTATAAGAGAACTAGGTAATACCACTTAATAGTTTAGATTCTTGGTGAAAATGAGCACAATCTTTTATAAGGCCAGTGGAAATTTTACAAGAAGTTCGCCCCGATTCTTAAATTCGCATTACAATCCTGTCCCTCTAGACTCTTCCTATTGTTACAACTGTCCTCTGCATATATCAGTCTATGCTGCAAAAGGAATTAGTAAGTGTGAAAGAGCTGATCAAGAATTCTACCTGCATTAGCTTCACATTGAGACTGGATCTTGCCACCTCCAAGCTTCCAAACAAAGACCCTGAAGCATTTTAATTGCAAGAAGTGAGAAGCTGATACGTCGACTTACTGTACAGAGAACATACGGAAAACTCAACAGGAATTTGTACTAGCATAAACTCAGAATAAGTCCAAAATATTTTGGTTTCAACTACATGACCAATATAGAAATAGAAAAATGAGACTGGACACCAACTCCATCAACAATTAATCAGAAAGAAAGAAAAAAACCAGATCCAGCTATTTAAGTATCAAAGCTTTTGAACTCACCAAATATGAAGTAGAAATCATCATGTATTACATCTTTCGCCAGGTTCTTGATATAAAGAACAGGCGCAGGATTCCCAGAAGTATAGTTCTGAAAAATGAAGGGTTAATCTCTGTAAGGGACCATGTAGAGCCAACAAGCAGGATATACAGCATTAAGACAATGCTAAAGAAAGAGCTACCGCAGGGAACCGGGGAATAAATAATTCCACTTCTAACTTTTCAGGAATATCAAATAACTTAATACTGCCATGATCCATAAACTGATACTGCATTAAACACCTTAAACTGAGGAAGAGAGAGGATTTCCTCCATTGGCAACTTCCCCCTCTCAAGTTCTTCTGCTGTTGCAAATGACTCTACATTTGACTTCCGTTTCTCCGGTATGTCCTCATCTCTAGCTTCAAGATCATCTTTTTCATCAGCTTTCGTCTTCTTCGGTGCAATTTTAATCTGAAAAGAAGCATCCGAGTAAAGTGGAAGGAACCAGTGATAGAACAATATCCTGAATTCTTGCTTCTATATAATAGACAGCCACCTGCAACACTGTGTTGTTCTTTTTTATCACGGGAATCTCTTTAGGAAGCAGGGCTGCAGGTTTCACGCCGACTGCCTCATGAGTGATTTCCTTATTGATTCCCGGACCGACAACAGCTTCTGTTTTCAAACGCTTCCGCCCAGATGTTGCTACCCTAGACGATTCAAAGGCACTGACTTTCTCATCAACCTCCTGTTGACATACATCAATAGTCTACATGAATTAAAAAAAAAAAAAAGATTTACCTGAAATATTAACTTCTTTTACAAGAGAATGCAAAAATCACTGGTTCAAAAATCATACTGTAGATGCAAGTACCATTGTCCTACAGAATTCCAAGAATACAGTAAATTTTTCTGTAAAATCTAGCAAGCAATTGGGTATCACCTCCTCTGAAGATTCCATTTCTGATTCACTTTCAGACAGATCTTCTGAAGAACGCTTTGAAGCAGAAGGAATTGGTGGTGGTGGAGGTGGTGGAGAAGGTACAGGAGCAGCAGGTGGTAGAGGTGGAGTAGGAAGGGCCATGCGGAATGGAGCAGGAATGTTCATTTTATTCATTAAGTGCAACACCTGTAAAAAGAAGGTCAACTCATTTCTTCTCAAAAGTTCAAGTGCTTATGAACCATCAGCTCGCTAAAATTGCAAAATTTATATCACCTGTGTATAAAAGCGGGGAACAGCAATAAGAGCATTTACAATGTTAGTGAGAATATTTCCATCTGGAGGAGGATAGGCATACCTGCAATGTTGACCAGAATGACATTTTTCAAATGCACAACGAGTAAATGAAAAACGTAAAATTGCAAAAGTTGGAGTAACTTACTCAAGATGAGGAGGAAAAGGGTAATCAATGCCCAATTTGGGTGCAATAGGTTCATCAGCAAAAACAAAAGATGGTTTCAAGTTTTTGCCATTATCAATTGTCGAGGAGCCACTCCTTGATTGGACTTCCTTTGCAGATTGAGCCTCTCCCTGTTGAACCTCATTTGCCTTGATAGGGTTGCTGGCCCTCTCAACTTTTAAAACTTTACCAAGAAACCTAAGCCTACATGCAAAGGAAGGCAGGAATGTTCAATAATGCAATAAATAAGAATTTTTTTTTAATGGAAAATATAAAGAAAAATTATTAAACATCAGTTGCAATACTGACATATATAAGCAACGAGATTCAACTTTATAGACAAAATTGCTGTTGAAAGAAATGGAACAGGAGAAAATACCCATTGAGTGAACGCTGCGCTTGATAAGCAAGAGGTTCATTTATGAAATCTACAAATGCACAGCTTTTTAATCTGCAAAAGGGTAAAAGGAAAATTAGAAATATATAACCCAAAACATAAAGAAAATGGATGCCAAACCACTGCACAGTAAAATTACAAATACAGATGAGCTGCAAAGACAATGAATATCTTGTATTGCTTACTTTCCAGAAGTACAAGGGCGAACTGCAGATGCCCCATAGTGGGAGAGTAGTCTAGAAAGTGTTTCTTGAGGTATAGCTTCAGGAAGGTGCCGGATTAAGAGGGTAACAGGTGAATCTGTGTTCCCCGATGTTGAGCTTAACCTATCATCACCTTGATATCCATAAGGATGTGCTGAAGGGGTGATGAAAGGCTGTGAAGGATGAAATGTAGCCATTTATTTTCAGTTAACCCTAGCAAAAAAACAATGAACGATATTCTTGTTAAGCTAGCTTAACATTAAGATTATGCATGCTATTATTCATCATTATTGATCTTGAAAACATGTCTAGCTGTGGGCAGAACATCTGGACAAGTTCAAGAAACAGCACAATGCCCTCAAAGTTTCTCTATGTCACCGAATCACCTACCTTAAGTCAGTTGGCTGAACCATAAAATTTTAGGATTCCGATGCTACCAACCTAAAGCAAACGCAATCTCTGTTTTTCTCCTGTACGCCTTGCTGCAGACTTTCCTAACAACACTTCATCTCTTTCAGGATCTATGACCTGTAGCAGCAAACTTATCAGTTAAATTGATAATTTAAAGGAGGAGCAATCAAAAGCTATGGCAAACGCCAACCTCAGAAAAGACTGCAACCAATAAATCAACTCAAAAGCCCGTAGACCTAAATTCATTTTTTTTTCTCTCCCCGGAATCAATCTCATCCATATTTCAAATCGTTACAGTTGCACTCATCCGACAAGATAATTTGATCTCTCTCTTAGGGTTCCCGAAAACTACACGAGGGCATCAAATACAAATCGAAGGAAGACGCATGCAATTAAAGATAGGAGCTCCGTTCTGGACGGTATGAATAACCTCGAACAGGAAATAGGACACGGATAGCCCGCTACGAAGGAAAAAGCTTCAATTGCACAAAAGATGGTGGACAAGGATCACGCGAAGTCAGTCCTCCGGCGGCTGCCGGAGTCAGAGATCGAACTCCGATAAGAGAATAGAAGTAACAGGGTGTTCAGTGGACTACAATAGTACTTGAGATCTTCTCTTCTTGGTTCTCCGGCATTGCAGGACGGACAGCCCGCCAAAAGAGCACCTCTCGTTGGAAACAAGCTCTGGCGGAAGTGGCAAGGAAAGAGGAGATTTTATTGGGCCGGGGCTTCTCATATTGGGCAGTACGGAGAGCCCACTACAGTATTTAATAACGGGCCTGACAAATCCTACCTCGGCCCATTTGTTCTCGGACACGTGGATCGCCACAGTTCTAACTTGGCATGTCCCTGATTTGACTTACCATCTAGGAGATGTTTGGTTGGAGTATTGTGAATTAGAATGAATGTTAAAATTACAGTGTAAATGAGGATGCAGTAATAGCGTAGCTGCGCAAGATTCCGACTCACAATTTAGAAATTCCAAGTTCGATCTTGATTGTGAGAATTACGTGTTCATTCATTTCTCTTTATTTTCTTTCGTTATGCTAGACTCGTAGGCCTCCCTTATCACTGGAAAAAACCTCAAATCCATTTACAAGTCTCGTGTCATGGACATGATCTAACCCTAGAATGCGACTATTACCATCATGACATGTCCCAGAACATGAAGGGCTTCTGGGTCAACAACGAACTGGACATTGCCTTTTGTATTACCCGTGTCGGTCAACCAAGCTTACTAGTAATCGTGATCTCGATGAAGATTCTCGAGAGCCGAGGTGGCATTCCATAAGCGGGTACCTTAAGGGGCAGACAAGCAATGCTTTCCGTTGGAAAATGATGGTTTAACATAACATGGTGGCATGCACTCTTTGGCTGCCCCCTTTATTATGAAAGCATTGGAACATATCCAAGGAGCATGTGATAGCTTTCCACTCTCATACATTCCAAACCATGGCAGATCACTTCTATCACAAAAACGAGCCTTAGATACGACCAACCGAAATCTTGTTTTATGCATATCATATATATATATAAAAGCTTATTAGTTTGACAGATGCAGAGAAAGATCTTAACAAATACCCCGTTAACCCCAAGGGTTAACATTTGATAAGTATATAGTCGCAATTACGCATTCATGACAGCAGTAGCAGCGGAGTCTCTGAGACACCCGAAAAACACACGCATATTATTTGGGTCTAGAACAATCACTTATTGGGGATACACAAACCAAAACACACCCCATCTAGATATAGCATCGCCAGATGAAACAACCCACTCCAAACTTCAGTGACACGCCCCTTCTAATCCTGCAATTTCACCGGTTCAGAAACGGGACAGAAGAAGAGTTTAGAAAATGGTTCATAAGCCCGACCTTGAAAGAAAACAAGGATAAAAGCAGTTTTAAGCAGTTGTTGAATGACCAAATGCGGAATTCTTTTACCATGCAGTGGCGGTGTTTGAAACTTACAGTGGGTTGAGATCTTCCAGAGCTGATTCTCCCCCTTGTTCCACTGCCAGAGTACGATGGTGGTGCCGTCACGAACACCTCCAGAATGCTTATCGCCGTGAAAGGCATCCAAATTGAGGCGGATATTGTTCACCATTCTCACAGTTCTATACCCGTCTCCCATGTCCCTGCTCTCCGTCCACAAGATAGAGCTGTCAAGTTGATCAGCACTGTATGGTACCAGTTGTACCTGTAGGTGATTGAAGAACAAGAATTTATCCATCTTTGAGGACAACTCCCCCAGTGAGATGCATGACACAAAGTCTATGTCCAATGGTTGCAATGAATCACTTTAGACTTTCTATCACAGCAGCCTCCCTTTGGAATGAGTATTTCTAATAGTCAGCCAAGATAAAAGTCACATAGATGTGCAACTTTAGTAGACAGTGAAAGAAATGATACTGCAGTCCTATGAATTATATACTCCAAAATGGAATTGGAGTTATACTCCAAAATGGAATTGGAGTTATTTCAAGTGATTCAAAAAGTGGTAGATGGATATCATATGAGAAAGAGGTCATTACCGGATGAGAAGCACCAACTGAGTGTTTGATGGCCTGACCAGTTGCCTTGTTAACGAGGGAAAAGCAGGGAAACCCCTCTTCATCTTTAACTCTGGTGCTGAACTTCTCATCTTTGTACCATTGCTGTAAAAGGATCAAAGCAAGGCAGTACCACATTTATCCCCACAGATGAAAATGACAGAAGCAAAAACAAAAGAAACCAAGCCATTTCACAAATTTAGAGAGAATCAAGCATTGGTCCTATGACTTCTCCAACAAGAATTTCACAAATACACCAAATCTGTACAGAAACCGACAGGATGACTAAGGGAAAGGATGACAATATCACCACTGTGCAATCTCTATCACCAAGAACCCGATAGTTGCAGTAGATCTTGTACTAGCTATCTTTGTTGGGCCTGGTGTTCGACAAATAGCCATCAGGATTAGAGCTAGAGCATATGAAAGACAATGTAAAACATACCTGGGTTGGATCATTCGGGTCATGAGGTGCCAAGATGACCTTGTCATCACGGATGGTTAGGGAGTAATTGGGCTCTGCCTTGCAATAGACCTTAACTGTGGACTTATTGGAGAAATATGAGGCAAGCCCCCCTCCCACTGCCTCAATAGGAAAGGAATCAGATGGCTTCTGAGAAGTGTGGTGATGACCGAAAGAAGGCATGTGGGGTTGGTACGAGTGATGAGTCTCAGTCTGTTGTTCAACACCACAAAAGTTATAGCAGCGATGAAAACACCAAAATGCATCCTAGTGAGCTGATTATGATATCAAAAAGTGCATATAGAGACCAACAATGAAACACATATCTGCATAGTGAAAGATTACCACGGAACAACATAGATTTCAACAGAAGATGCAAATGAGGTTCAAATGACAATGACTTATCCAACAAATGTATTAATACGGCTTCATTTTCCACACAAATCCTCGGAGATATCAGTCATGAAATAATCTTATCTATAAACAAAAGGAACCATTTTTTGGGAAAATTCCATGAACATATATATAAGATCGTATCACTAAATTCAACACTCGAAGCAGGAGCATCAACTCTTACTCATAATTCCACTTCTGTCTGTGATCAATTTAGGAAAGGCGCAAACTTTTTTGTCATTTGAGACACAGGGAAGCAATAAGATTATGATGGGAAGCTTATCTGACCTCATGGGAGACGTGGTGAACATAGGAAGGAGGCTGCTGAGGCGGGTAACCGGAGAAGGCTTCCGATTCTTGTGGACGATGGTAAGGCGGGTAATTGCTATAGCCCAGCTGTTGGCCTGGGGGAGGGTAGGGATCAGAAGGAGGCGGAACATGGGAGGTGTGGTACACACTTGACGGCGGCGGTGGTGGTGGAGCGAATTCATCTCCGCCGCCGTAGTAAGGTGGCGGGGGATGACCGAACGGAGGTTGGGACGGCGGCGGATATGCGCTGGTTCTCGACGATCGGTCCCTGCCCTCGTAGTCGTCGTCATCGCTTTGGCGGCGGTGGTGGGTATGAGTGTGGTGACCGAATGGGAACTCCATTGTCGTGGTCTCTCGCAAGCTCCGATGATCAGCAGAACCGAGAGCGTTCGATGGAAGCTGCTGCAACGGGATTGTCTCCTTACTGCCTTTTTATTTTACTGTTTAATGAAGAAATTAAATGATTAATTAAAACTTTAATTAGAATTAATATTTAAAAACATATTTTTTTGATAATTCCAATATGAAAATTAAGTAATGAATTAATGAAATTGATATATAAAATTATGACTTTTAATAATTCAAATATGCAAATTAAGTAAAAAAAAAAAAGTCAACAATTCTATGTGTGCTGGTAAGCTGACAACATGCAGTATGTCAAATCCAATGTTTAACCCCCCACAAGCAGATATTTGGGGATTAATTGTCGGCTCTGAACTGTATAATATGCTGTTCAATTGATTAGTTGGTCTATTACAGTGCCGGATAACATTGATTAAAAAAAAGAAAATATGACTTTATTTAATTGTAATTAATATAAAAATATATAATTTTTGGTAACCAAAATATGGAAATCAAATAGTAAATTAAGAAAGAAGACAATGATTTCTTACCTGGTGAATATGATTCCTCCAATTTAAAGTAGTATTTTGAATGTGTAATTTTTATGGTAACACAAATACAAAAAATTTAGTAATAAATCACGAGAAATTATATATACTCAATATAAATTTATTTAATTAAAATTAATGCCAGAACATGTGATTTTCATTAGTTCAAACTGTTGGTTATCTGTGTGCGGTGAAACCGTGAAAGGATTTATTTAATTCTAATTAATATATCGAATATGTAATTCTTATAATTTAAATATGAAATTTAAAATAATTTGAGGAGAAAAATGTTAGTAAATTTGTCTGTCATACTTTATTTTTTAATTAGTATAACGGCTATTAAATTTGAAATTTGTGTCATGAGTAGTTTCGTAAATTTGAAAAAGAGAGTGGAGGCACGTGTATTTGGATTTAAAATAAGATTATATCGCATCGTATCGTATCTATTTTATACTGCAAATTACGATATTTATTATAAAATTTAGTGGAATTTGAGATTACGTGAGTTAAAAATTATACAGTAAGTGTCGGTGAAATTTTCATATCCTAACAGTTAAAATTATAAGTATTTTACCGGTACTTACCGAGCCTCGCACTATGACGTGTATTGTGAGAGAACCTTAACGCGGCTAAGACTTTTACGGCGAATTCGACATTTTCTGTTAATCTAATAATACGTAAACCAATGTCCCCGAAAAGAAGAGCGGTCGAACAAAGCAGTATAAACTGTCGACTCGTCGAAGCTCGAACCGGCTCATGCGAAAACCGAATCGATCCGTTGAGGATTAAATCTTCTCGGCCGTGAGTTTTCTCGATTCCGGTAAAGGAGATTTTACTTGAGAATGATTAAAATAAGTTGCCCATATTCGCAAAGTCTTGCTAACCATATAAATAATTTTAAAAAAATTAACAATTTAATTATCGGGTGATCAGCGGGATTCGTGCGTGGCATCCTAAGATTAGAACGGTTCAATGACAAGACAGAATTACACGAAAAAAGAAAAAGGGTAAAGTTGGTGGGCGGGGCCTCGTCAGTTTCCTGCCACCCATCTGGCTGGCCTTTCTCCTTTTGGCACGTTTCTTCCGTCACTCATCTTCATTGGTGGCAAAAATTAACTATTTTGATCATAAATCTTTATTTTTTTATTATTTATAACCTTTTTTAAAAAAATTTTACTATTTTAGTGCCACGTTATTTTTTTTAATAAAAAAAGCATGTCGTATGTAAAAAAGAATACTTTGTCCAAAAATTATTTTTTATCAAAAAAAATCTAAAAAACAAAGAAAAAGGAAAAATAAATGAAAATAAAAAATATCAGTAGATTTTGTTAATGGTCACATCTCTTTTAAAATTAATACGCATTCCCAATTTAAAATTTATTAATGGTTATTTTCATTATAAAATTATAATTCGTTCCGAGAAAAATAGTTCTAATTTTAGAATGGACACCTTCTAATAATCAATGTTTTCTTAATCAGGTATATAATATGTTTTTTGGAAAAATATTTTCGTTGAAAAATGATTTTTGGATGAAATATTACTTTTTGGAAGGGATATCTATTTTTTAATGGAAAAAGTAACGGTAGGACGAAAATAACAAAAACTCAAAAGGTCGAGGAGGAGAATAACAAAAAATAAAGATTTAGGACGAAAATGACAATTGCGAGAGGTTGAGGATCAAAAGAGTTTTTTCCCATCCCAATTTGGAGGAATTTTTATATTTTCTGATAAGTTCCAATCAAATTGCCAGTAAATTAGTATATATAATTCGTGCAGCTATTATAATTATTATTAGTTTAATTAATTTTTCTCACCGTATTATTATGAGTTAGAATTACGTAAGAATTTCTTCCCTTTCAATCTCTGCCGAGATAGGTTAATAAGAGTGGCGATGCCTCTTTTCATGATTAAAAGAGTGTTTCACCACTTGACGGACCGACCGCACTTAAATGCATTCCATGTCTTCTGGTAATGCGGATAGATCCAAGGGAGGTCCACCGGGCGATCGTCCCACCCGAACTTCAAAAAAAAAAACTCACAAAAGTCTTAATGCAAAATTTAGTAATTTTATTTATAATATTTGTTGAAATATAACCGTCTCTCCAAACAGCACTAGGAACACGGAAATATTCCCTCTCATAGCTCCATTTTTCTCGTAGATCCGAGAAGTTCAGATAATTCAGACGTAATGGAAGATCAAGGCACAAGCCTCTTGAAGATCAAACTCGACAGTACCGATCCACCTCAACCAATCCATACCCTTTTTTTTTTACCCCTTTCCATTCCTCTGTGTAAGACATCAGCTTATATAATTAGTTTTTGATGGGTCGGAAGTGGTTGGTTCAATTTGTCAATGGGCCTTTAGTATAATTCGATAAAAAAAAAAAAGAATCATGTTTCATGGGACTATATATATATATATATATATAGACATACTGGAGAGTGACTCGTGCTATATGCGGAATTGTCAATTATATGTTATATAAAAATTTAAAATGAATAAAGAAATAATACAATGTAATAAAATTTAATATCAGGGCAGATGAAAAATAAGTATTTCAAATAAAATAAAAATAAAGTAGTTAGGTGAATAACGTAGATTTTTTTTATAGAAATTGTGAACATCATAAGAAGTCGAAGGATTTTAAAAACGTGAACATAGATTGTATAGTTAACAAAAATCCACCTCAACCAATCCATACTCTTTTTTTTTTTACCCCTTTCCATTCCTCCGTGTAAGACATCAGCTTATACAATTAGTTTTTGATGGGTCAGAAGTGGTTGGTTCAATTTGTCAATGGGCCTTTAGTATAATTCGATAAAAAAAAAAAATCATGTTTCATGGGACTATATATATATATATATATATATATAGACATACTGGAGAGTGACCCGTGCTATGTGCGGAATTGTCAATTATATGTTATATAAAAATTTAAAATGAATAAAGAAATAATACAATGTAATAAAATTTAATATCAGGGCAGATGAAAAATAAGTATTTCAAATAAAATAAAAATGAAGTAGAACGGATAATTATGAGAACTTTCGGTGAATAACGTAGATTTTTTTTATAGAAATTGTGAACGTCACAAGAAGTCGAAGGTTTTTAAAAACGTGAATATGAATTGTATGGTTGAGAAAAATTATAAAAATAGTTCAAAAAAGTTACAATTTTGTGGTTAAAATTGTAAATATTGAGTGATATGGAGTGAGAATGGAGAATCTAAACAGTTAACAAAAGATTTTTACCGTTAAGATCGTAAATATGAAGTGGGAAGAAACTAACTGAAATTATTATTTTACATATAGTCTGAAGAATTTTGTAAAGTATATGCGTATTATAGATTCTAACATTTAAATTAAATTAAGGATAAATATAGAAAATAATAAAAAAAAAATCAAAGTTGCCACGTGTTTATATATAATAGTATAGATATGTATACGTATATGTGATCAAAGCCCCCTTAGGGCTTTTGGGCTATGAAATTGATTTTTAGGAGGAAGCCCTAATCACAATCTGAGGTGTACGTTCCTAATCATTCTTCCTCGAGGCAAGATGCTCGGCATGTGCCCCGCAATTGTTACAGGTGACTGGATCGGGTCATCTGTGAGCTCGGTACGCACCGTGTTTTCCACGTGTCAACTGTTTTTTTATTACCCAAACGTACGTGCGTGTGAATTGCGTGTCCCGGGGCACGTACCGAGACGGAAAGCTGCCGTGGAATACTGTCTCCACGGATCCCTGACCGATGAAGGGAAGGTTCATTGGATGGAGTGAGGTGGTGGGGGGGAATTCAAAGCTATTCTCGGCAACATTATCGACTGCTGTCCAGTTTGACCAAGCAAACGCATCACTTTCTTAGTAATACGTGTCGACTACAGACTCTCCTCATCAAATTCCCGCACCTGGTCAGGGGTCTCCCTGCTTAATTAGGAGAGATTATTTTGCGTAACGGGTACACCACGTGATAGCGCTGATATGGAACCGCAGACCAATAAGATCTAGGTATTTCAAGATTTTTTTAAAAATAAATTCCTAGAAATGAAAAGAGAAACTCTAGGATGGTTGAATTCTATTGGTCTGTAACACCATATCGATACTGTCACGTTGTATTCCCGTTACATACAAGACTATCCCCATGCTTATGTTGTCTCTGTCTTAATGTAACTCTGAATTTTCCATATAAAATCCAAACATTACGTCATGAATTATAGTATTTGGTTGCAGTTTACAGTTAGAAACTAACGGATCGAAAGCTCGTGCTATTGGACTATGTATAACTCGGTAAAAAAAAAAAACCATATCAACGGAAAGCTCATCGAGTCAGGAATTCAATGCAACAAACAGACTGAAAACCAGAGCTGAAATGAAGAAGATACGACCGTTTAGTCTAGTTAATTTTGCTCTTTCTTGGATATTACCCATTTTAACTAAATTTCAAGATCCGCACCCGATAAGCATTGCCCGACGAGCTTAGACATGGGATGAAGTGTGAAAGGTGTTACTTCTCAGAGCAAACTTATCCGAGATGTCGTCGATATCTCATGTTCGATTCGATCGTACAAAGTCCAACTGCAATTGATCTTCTTCAATGTTGATTGAACTTGGAAATGGGGTCTACATATGTATTTTTTTTTCCATAAACAAAACAACCTACCAATTGATTCCACCTCCATGGGAAGAAAAATCCTGCATTCAGACCCCCCGCGCACATTTTCAACTGATATGACTGACAGTTCCCCCTCCCAGTCACTAATTCCTCTACTCCTAATCCAACCCCTTGTTCTCTTCGGTCGGAGAAGAAAATCTTAGATGGTTTTACTTTATAATGACGTGCGCGATGAACCAGTTCTTCTTCGGTTGGGATCTTTTGGCTCCTCATCAACATCATCATCCGAGGAACTGAACATTTGGGCTGAGAAGCAGGTGGTGATTCAAGAAAGAGTGGCTGGTCATGTAGTTGTACTGTCCTGGGATGTCGAACTGGGCTGCTCCACTGGTTCGGAAGCTGCAGGTCGAGCCGGGGTACTTGCTCGAGGTCTGGGACGTTTCACCTCGATGTACGACCGCTGCCTCTTGAGTGCACTGTGATGATCCACGGGGTCGGTCGGAGCGATTGCGTGGGTGAGGTTCGAGTCGGGCTCTTCGAGAAACAACAGGTTGTCGGGTTGGTTGCTGGTGTCGGAAAGGAAGCTGCTGAGCATCACGTAGTCCGTCGCATCCAGTAGATTGGAGAAGGACGATGATTTCTGGGGTAGGAGGTTGTGGCTGATGTTGTTGGCCGGAAGACTTGTCAGGCTCGGTAACTCGGTGTCCTGGGCAGTGGCAAAATGTTGCTTTTGTTCTCGATCTTGATCGATCAATGGCATTGTACTCCCAGGAGGCAGCGCATTCAGCTTCTTGTAGATCCGACAGAGCACCCAGTCATCGAGCTGGAACAGACATGAGGCACATTATCAATAGCGGGTTATATTAGGATACAATCGGATCACGCAGGAATTTCCGAACTTAGCAGCTAGCATTCGCCGAGCATAGCTAACAGACATGAGAATGATTCTTGAGGAAAGTCCTGACTTCCCGACTTAATTTAGGCACGATTCATTGGGGGAAAAAGTTCCACTAGCAAAGGAGTTGGAAAATGGGACAAGAAAGAGAAACGAGGATTCCTCCTAAAAGGACACACCAAAGTACAATCCACAGGAACAGGACATCTTAGGAAGAGGTCTAAATTGGTCCTAATAGCAGATAGCATGTAGACACTCAAAGTAAAATAGCAAAAGTGCAGGGTGCTTTTCCAAGTTAAGGAGAGATTCTGTTGATTACCCTCATTGAAGAATCCTTGAGGGTGCATGGAGATTCGGTGAGCCGGTACTCGTGCATGATCCAGTTGGTCTTGGTTCCCTTAGGTGGCCGGCCCTTGTAGAACACCAGGGCCTTCTTTACCCCAATGTTCTGGCTCCGGGCACCCATTGGTGGCCGGACCATTATGACCTTGTCCGTACCGGTTGCCTTCCAGTAGCCAGACGCAGCTGCCCTGTTCGGCCTGGCGCCGTTCGGGTACTTCCGGTCCCTAGGACTGAAGAAATACCACTCTTTCTCGCCAAACACTGCCATGGCTGATCAAAGAATCAAAACCATAAAACCGACATCAGCCTCGCCCGCAGAAAACCAATTTTCACAAACTATCCAACAAATGAATCATCTATTGCAATCCATTTATGGAACAAGTTATATATAGTTGAACAGAGACCTGGCAAGTCCCATGGGTCGAACTTGTAGATATCGACTTCGGCGATGATGGGGACGGAGAGGGGGATTGAGGACACCTTCTTTTGAAGGTAATGGAGGATAAGCTCTTCATCAGTTGGGTGGAACCGGAAGCCCGGGGGCAGGAACGGTTGTGAATTCTTCATGGCTATACTAAACAAATTTCCTCTTCAATCCAATAAGTTTCAAGAAAGAAGACCCAAATCAATTCTCCCCAATTAATCGAGCTCTTCTTGAGTTGGGCACAGCCCACCAAAGCCAAGCAACTCAAGAGAAGAACCAGAGTTGCAGAGGAGACCAAGTTGAAGAAGAAGAAGAAGAAGAAGAGATTTGAAATTTTTAGGAGGGCAACCTGGAGTGCGAATTTATGCTTGTGGGGATTTGTCTTTTTCTGCAAAGAAATATGAAGATTAGGCCAAAGAAGAAAGTGACAAAGAAGACAGGAACTCCAAGCAAACACTGCGGTACATTAACATCATCCCAATCTTAACTAAAAAATCACAAAATTTAATTCTTGTTAATAAAATTTCTTAAATCCGTTTATTCTGTACTACTTTTTAGAATCACTCACTTATCCTCAAAAATGAAAAATAACTCAGTGGCAGCGGTAGAGATGTGGGGGCCTACCTTGGAGGAGTTAGTGCCAGCTGGTGCATTCAGATAATTGGATGTTCCGTCCTACTGTGTCTTTCTCGTACTCTAGAAAAAAGAACGGCAGCTGAGCAGTAAGATGAGCTTCCTCGGCTGACATAATCTCCCCCAATCAGACAAACTTTTGCCACGTGCCCCGCCTGCTGCCACGCAGGACCTTGGAATCAGACAGTTACACATGTATGAAAAGATGGATTAACACCCAGTTAGAATTTATCTGAGAAATAAATTGTCTCATTACAATCATTGATATTTCTACTTAAATCAATTGAACTGGATACTACTCAACTATAATGGACGAGTAATAGTAACTCAATTTGAATATGGTACTCATTACACAAAATACATGATAATCGGACAGAGCATATAAACATCAGAAAATTGAAATATGACTAGCTATGCACATGCAGAGCATGTCAGATTCGCCACACTCTTGGTGTCCTGGAGAGCTGCCTCGTGTTGTTGCTTCTCTGTTATTCTTTTTAACCGTTTTTGGCACATACATTTAAAATACTTCTATTTGAGAAGCGTGCGAATAAGAGGGGTTATTAAGAATTGAACCAAAGAAAACAGTGGCAAAGATGACAATGAACAAATCAATTGGAGGGCTTGGATAATGCCACGAGAGATGGGTTCTTAATCTGAGGAGGGCTGGGTCACTAGGGAATCTTTAGGATTGGTTAGCAGAGATTTGGAAGTAAGAAACAATGGGACAGTTTTTTTAACGTTGTTTATTTGACACAAACCTTATCTGCACATTGATGATGATGATGTTGTTAACAAAAAGGTATGTATATATTGTAATCACCGATATTGATCGGGGATTGGTTGACGTGATTCGACCCCCTTCTCTAAGATACGTGTCAGGTTCGAGTTCAATGAATAGAAAATATACATGATATCAAGTAACTCTAGTAAATTTTTGGACAGCGAGCCGTGCAATCAAATCCCTTGCAGCCTAATCTCATTCTTACCCTAGAAATTCTAAAATAATGGGTTTCTTTATTAAGTATTGGTAGAAGTCATCTTTATCCAAAGAAAGAAAGTCTTACTTCTCACAGATGGCAAAGCTTGCTGCCATTAGATTCTGTGCTTACAGCATTGGCCCCCCACCCCCACCCCTTTCAAAGGCTTCTTTTAGGAAAGCTCCCTCAACTATTTATCATTTCAGTTCAATGAATTATAATCAGTATTTAAATTAACTAAAAGAATTCAACGGCTCATGATCATTTTTCTCCACTTGCTTAACGATCTAACGACTATATGATAAAATTTTCTCTTCTTTCAATAATGCAACAGATATTTCATAATAGAAGCCTCATAATCATCATCATCCTAGAAGAAATCTTAATGATATCATGCCTTCGAAGTATCATCAACACATCATCTAGCCTAATTTGCAAAGCTTATCCAAAAAGCACACTTAATTAGATAGCAGAGATAGTAAGTAGCTGTAGATTAGGTCGATGAAGTGGACCGACTAGCGGGGCGATCACGTGGTTTAGAAAGTGAGATGGGGACAAGTATACACTCCACCGTTATAACCAAACCAATCTACGGTGAATGCTACTATCACTTAACATAAGACAGATTAACGGCGCTAGCTCTGAGCATCAGTTATATGCCCAGTAAATGCTCAATCTAAACATTTGATTGTTGTTTTTCCTCTAAAATAGATAGAATTCCTTCTTCCACGCCCCTTTACCTAATGCAGGTTCTCCAAGCAAATGCTCTAGACAGAGACATCATTGATTATTTGATTGTGGTCAATCCATGAACAGTTTCTCGAAGTGGACATTTGCAAACAAACCTGACCATGTGTGTGCAATTTGTCCTTTTTCCTTTCACGGAGAAGAGGAATTTGAATTGTTCAATAATAGAATCTACTAATCGTTATCTTCAAGAGAAATCTAAGCCAGAACTCCAAAATGACAAAGTGAAGACAGCACCCCAGGTCCAGATGTACTTATCTTATTCCCATGAATGACCGAGTGTGTCGAAATCAAATGAGCGAAAGTGCGTGGTCTTGATATTCTCTTAGAAAAAAAAAAAACTGATTATCCACAATCTTCCAACTAATGGGATTGACCGATCAATTGATTCAGCTAAATATAGATTTTTAGTTCAGTTTTTTATGAGAAAGGTACTAAGACTAGGCCGCAAAGCACGTGTCAATCTATTATCACAAGCATGTCAAGATGCCAACTAACGAGGGACCCGACCCATTAAATTCAAGCATTTCATATTTCAACTCATTGCAGATGCAGGCCGTCTTTAGATAGCTTATTGCCTTCATAAAGGTGTCTGTATGCTTACCTGGAGCTGCTCAAAATAGCACATACTTTTGAAATTTCCTCAACGTGCTCGCTTCCTGCAACGCAAAAATATTAGTTTATTAGCTCGGAACTTGAGAAATACTAGCGCCAAACAGCTGTAATTGTGGACCAGATTAGATGGGCATGATAGGTCTTGGGAGAATATTCTCAGTCTAATTGCTTAGAAGTTGAAAAAGTAATCAAAATTGTTTATTGGCCGCGTCTTTCTATTGGTCCTGAAGTATAATAATCTTGTCCTGAGGAATATACTTCTCTCTTTCTCAGCTGACACAAGTGGCACGGCATGCTTGGCCCGAATTCATTATTGTTGTTCACGACCTGCGATCACATTAACTGTGTAAGTGGGAGGTGTTGTGTATAACTGAAAAGGTCAGTAATTTTTTAGAGATCATGAACTAGTACTTTTGAGTGATGGAATCGTAGTATTACAGCTATCAATCATAAAAAAAGATAAAATTCTATGGATAATTTTGAATGAGATTCTCCTGAGCTTGACCAAGTGTGCAATTATCCAATAATTGAGGGCTGTCCTGGCAATTTTTTCAGATGAAAGAATGGAGAAAGAAGACAAATGACTGTGTAGAAAGATGAGTGTCCAAGCACCCAAGCCAAAGAATTGAATACTAGTCCAAAAGTTATGATTATCCACAACTCCATGGACTTGTGCAATTATCACTTCCCTAAAGAGATGCTTTTGTTTGGTCTTGAAGGGCTTTACGTTATCCCCGCTTTTAAATGAATGGATGGAACAAGAAATAGTGAAAATATGATAAAGATAAGGATGAGAGACAAAGGGAAGAGGCAAGGTCTCGAGTTCGAATTTTGTAAATGAAGAGAATTCACATTATGAGAGCTATACCCCATGTGGGCTCACCTGACTCGAACTGGATTAGTCATAACTCATTGAACTTTTCGATACCAACAGTACATACTAAAAAAAAAAAAGATGGAGATGAGAGAAAGGGACCCTCGATTCGAGGACAAGAGGCCTGTTGACGGAATTTCCTGAACTCTTTATTCCCCTCTTCTTCCTATTCCCTTATAAGCATATAAGTCTTCTTCCTAACTTGAAAAAAGATTGATACTATTTTGACATGTGATGCAAAACATCGTACCTAGGACTTCTCACTTGCCATATGTGCAAGACATTATTATATTTCTCCAATGACATTCTCCATTAAGACCATCATCCACGCTCCACCTGATCTGAGCAAGAAGAAAGTTACAACAAAATTAGGATAATCTCCACAACCACCTCATGGTATCAACAATAAGATAATTGAAGAAACAAGCTATGGTGATTGGTCAAAGGACTGCTCTCCACTTGATCGTGGCCTTTTGATATTTTTTTAGACTTTCCATTTATCATGAGAGAAATTGCACGCTAAAAGGCAGAATAGAAAACGAAAAATGCATCTTTTTTCCTTCTTCCATCTTCTAACTCACTTTTAATGCCAAATGGCTAATAGCCAACGAGCATCGAGTCGCTGTATACCAAAGGATCTCGAATATGCAGACCCCTTTCGTTTTCAGACAGGCACAAGCGTGCGGGTGGCTTCCACTCGCAACCTGCATCAGAGGCAGTCAAAGGATGTGTTTGTTAAGCGAGAATTGACTGAGCATAAATGGTGGAGGAATTATGTGCGTATCACCACATACGAGACTGGTCAAAAGAAGTGCAACGTGGCATTCACTTATTTCTCATTTTTCAACACTCAAAAAAGGTCTTAGATTGTGATACCTAGTAGTTTTCCACGTGTGTTCACCTAATCTAGAGGCTAGTAGTTATCCAATGTCAAATGGTAAGGCACAACGTTTCCCAAGTGGAGCCACGATAGACAATGATGTGGCCTAACCTAAAGGTATCTCAATGGGGTTGCATGGGGATGGATTTTGAAAATCTGTCCCGGGAAAACTTCAGGAAAGCGAAAAGAAGAGTTAAAGGACGAGTGCAGGGTGAAATAAGATTAAAAAAAACTAGATAAAATCAGTGAAATTTATATAGTGAGTCCAAAAGGGTGACCGCCCTCCCTAAATCTATCCTTGAGGTGAGGGATTGTGAAAAATAAGTACAGTTAGGGAAGATCAAGTTCGTAAAAGACTTCCATGATACATAGGAAAATCCTTGACAGTCAAAGCAAAAACAGGGGGCACCTTAAAGTTCCTCCAGAAATAATTGCAGAATTATTGGATTTCGGTGAATCAAACTTAGCCCACCATATGTGTTGACTGATTTGGGTTGCTGAAGTTTCAATCCTACATGCATCAGAAAACTCAACAGCAAGAAGCTCAAGTGTCTACAGTAATCACTCAAAATTCATCTAATGACTGGCTAATCATTAATAACTTTCTTTTCAATTACCATGGACAAGAAAACAGATAAATATTCATTTTCTTCACTACAAATCATACTGAGATGTTCATTACATACATAAACATGACGATGCACATTCGGGAAAAATTGTACCAGGTAATTCAGTGACATACCGTACTAATATGGGTAAAATGCATCGGGAAGAATCTTCAGCTCTGGGTCCTCCTATAACTTGTTTGGATTGGCAATTTGCCCATTTGGAGAGGGAATAATATTCCTCTTAGTCTTTCCATTTTAATAAAAAAATTCTTTTGATCTGATGTGAAAAGAATCCCTTTTTCTTTGATACAAGGGAAAAGAATTTTGATTTAGATGGATAGATTTGGAGGAATAAAACACTGTACAAGAGAAAGAAACTAGCAATACAGTAATGTAAAGTTCAGATTGAAGATTCATAGAATAAAGGTTTCGACATGATATACAGAATACTTTCAAGGCACTGACAGAAAAGAAGTGGTAATCGAATAACTAACAATAGGGCTGGGCAGAAAAAGGGAAACCCAAACAAGAAACAGTGAGCTAAGGACCAAGGAACTTAACTGGGATGGATGTCCTGCTAAGTAATTGCAAGTTGCAAGCCAAGAGCAACACAGAACATAAATTATGAGCACCTGAGGAAGCACCTTACAGTAAAATCATAAATGTGCTGCGCAGAGAATGGAGAAGGTAGTCAGCGAAAAACAAGAACAGCCCAAAGGTACATAAAAGGGAAGAGTTTGTCATGGGAAGAGTATGGAGTCTGGAGATGACATCAAACTGATACAGCTCAGACACTAACATGGTTCGGTTACCTAACTAGTTAATATGAAACTGCATCCATGAACCTGTTGCAAGGAAACATAATGAGAATCGCCTCACATAATGCATTCTATAGTTGATAATACATAGAAAGAGGTTGATAGAGAACAAATTGTTACCAGATAACCATAGCGAGAAGTCTGGCTTGAAACCGAACTGTTAAGTATACAGCCAGAGTCAATAATGAGCTGTTTTCTCCCAAAAGGGGGAGCAAATCAGAGATTGGTGTTGAGATACAACCTTCAGATGTAAGTCGCATTTCACGAATGCATATTATCTGCATTTTATTGTTTCTGAGATAGATAAGTGCCATCAGGAAAAGTAGATACAGTAATAAACATTAAAAACATGTTTGTATTTGGAATGGAGTGGAATTGCCACGTGTAACAGTCATGCACCTTATCAAACATGGTCTAAGCTTCAAATGAATGAAAACTGTACAATGACTAGGACGATAATGTTCTGTATGACAGTGAAATTTGGAATGATAAACATATATTAATAAGCAAAATACATATCAGTACAATTAGACGAGTTTGTGAAGGACATGATGAGTAAATTTGGCATTAGAACAAGCACATTAGAAGAGGAAGCAGAGTCCATCATTTCAGGAAAGAGGAAGAGAAAAGAAACTCGAAACTTCTCTCAGTAATGCTCCTGAAGTAGGTGAACTTGCTGTCAAATGAAGAAGCTCTCTGTTCAAACTAAATCATTGCATTATTATTCTGTCTCAAATGGAAGAAAGATACCATACTACATGGAGAAAAACAATAAAAACATCCAGCCCTATTTCAATGAAGATTTATCCGATGTATGAAACATTTATCAGAAATTTTTCTCAAAAGAAATCATAAATATCCAGACATGCAGAAGTTTAATTTGGGAAGCTACTCAAGTTCATTATCAGTAACATCTCTTAGTACATAAGAAATGACCTAGTATGGCTCTCAGTAAGGTAGGAATTAACAACAGCAGCAGCTGCATGACTTTGACCATTAAGATCTCAATCAATTGCTTTCTAAGGTGACATCTTGCAATTCCTCCAATTGAGCGAACTGGGTTATTACAATCAAGAAACAGGGGAACTTGAGTCCTCACAAACATGTCTGGGAAAGTGAAAGTAAACTAAGAGATAACAGTCTTATCCAGAAAAGGAAAGGTGAACCAACAAATAACATAGAATACAAGAAATCAAAACCTTAAAGAATACACACTGACATTAGAATCAAATTTGTTAGAGTCAGGCATAAACAACCTGTTCTTTCTGACTGAAATGCACAAGTTGCGAACTTAAGAAGAAAAAGATTGCATCTTGAAGATCCAATTACAGGACACATATCTTACAAGTACAGATTTCCAATTTGAACTTGTTCAGATCAGCTAAATGCTCAGGGTTCGTCATCATCTATAGACATGCTCGCAGATGAAATGATAATGCTCAGTTTATGTACTATTACACAAGAAGTAACTACTTCCAAAATGAGTACCCTTGCTCTCTAACCACTCTTCTGGTTTCAGGTTGTTGGAGGAAATCCCTTTCATGAGCAAACCTTTTGGGGAGAGTTTTATTTAACTGAGTAAAGTCTGATTGATTTTCCATCATCCCCAGCTCTGCTGTTGCTTTCCCTGAAATCCATGACTGAAGCATCTGATCAGTTTTTGGTTCCGGGAGAAACTCTTTGGATTTCATCTCCTCGTAATATTTGTGTGCTTCCTCCAACTTCCCGTTCAAAAACAGCCCATGTATCAGCACAATATATGAGCTCCGATCAGGAGTCAATCCATTTTCACTCATCTCACTCCACAATCTAAAGACATCCTCAAGTTGGCGCCACCGGCAGAGCTTTCTGATCAACATAATGTACGTGTCATAGTTTGGTGGGCATCTCATACTCCTCATCTTCTCCAAGAGCTCAAAAATCTCTTCACTAGTCTTTAAGAGACGTAGGAAGGCGTTGAAAGTGCAAACCGTTGGGCGGAGCCCCCTCTGCAGCATCTCATCAAAGACCGCACTAGCCTCATTGGGTCTCCTGGCTTTGCAAAGAGGCTTAATTAATGAATTGTACGTGACAATGTTGGGCACGATACCCTTTTCTTCCATAGTTTTTATCAGATTCATAGCTTCTTTAATGTGTTTGGCCTTTGCAAGTGCATGAATGACTGCATTATAAACCTTCCTGTCAGGTGAGATCCCATTCTCCTTCATGCGGTCGTAGAGCTTAAGCACCGTGTTGAGGCTATTCATTTTTGAATAGCACGACATCATACTTGCATATGATACCACATCATGAGCCACTCCTCTCTTGCTCATCTCTTTCCAAATCCTTTCTCCATCCCGGGGTCTAACAATCACATTACACCAGCCATTCAGTATTATATTAAAGCTCTTGGTATTTAGTGGGAACACATTTCTATTGCAGAACATCAAGTGCTCGGCATCCTGCACATTCTTATACCGACAAAGAGCTGACAATAGACCCTGAAACTCATCCATCCCAGCTTCAAGTCCGTACTTCTTGTGCGAGTAGAAGGCATTCACAGCCCGACCCACATCATGAACAGCACAGTATCTTCTAATCATGATCTGAAGGGTATGAGGAGTTACCATAGATGGATGGTCCCCACGACCCCTCATCTCGTTGATCAGTGCCCACGCAGTGTCGAACTTCCGCATCTTTGCTAGGATGGAGATCATGGAGTGGAATTCCCGGAGGCAATTGGAGTATCCAGGCTGCTTCCCTGCCCAGAGAAAGAAGGTGAAGGCCGCTTCCCAGTCGTTTCTGATCCGAGAGAGAACTTCCACAACCAGAGCTGACGTGGGGGTGATGCCGCATTGCTCGAGAGCAGCTTTCCTCTCCGGGAGGCCACGCGCGGGTTCCTGAAGTGTTTCCACGATCTTTTTCACTTCCGCTTCAGGAGCCTTCTCCGGCAAACTCCACGGCGCAGAGTCCTTCTCATCTTCGTTTTCTTCTGCTTCTTCTTCACTGTGACTGGGGTCGTCAAAAGTGATGGAAGACGACGCAGCCACTTCCGGTTCTTTGGAGTGACCTATTGGAAATGCGGAATACAAGCCCGACGGCACAGAACAAGAAGAATGATCAGACGCGGCAGCAGAGGACCCAGAAGGGGGCAGAGTCGCAGAGGACGCTGAATCACTGCAAAAGGGGCTCGAAAAGGGAGATAGTGCAGGGGATGATGATCCGAGAACATATGGGGTTGGATCGATATGGACACCCACTGGACAGGCGAATGCGTGGCGAATGACCACCGTAACATCCGCCGCGTCGAACCTTCTAAGTCTCAAAACGCATCGCATTCTTCTTTCTCAGCTGGTTGAAATTGAATGAGTGAAGAGAAGAAAGAGCCCTGCGAGATCGAAGCACCGAAGCTCCCGCCCAGGCTGTGGAAGAAAGAAGGGAAGCTGTTCGTGGAATCGCCGGAACGAAATCATTTACCACGGACACAGTGGGCCGAGAAGACCGATAATCTTTGGGCCGAAATCTCCAGGGCCCATACTTAATATAGGAACTGTATAATAAAAAATTTATATTTTAATATACTGGCCACGATACTTCACATGGAAAGAAAAATAAAAATAAAAAAAAATGTGGAATACTAATAAACCCGTAAAATTAGACTGTTTATTTATAAGGTAATGCAATTAATTCATTTGAAATTTTGCTAACCTACAGAAATAAATAAAACATTCTCAGTTGTCATTAGTATAATATGCCAATTTTACTATTTTCAAGTCAATATGACCGAATTTTGCTCGATATAGAGTGAGAATGGAGAATTTAAACGGTTAATGAAAGATTTTTGTTGTTAAGATCGTATATGTGAAATGAAAGGAAAATGACTAAAAATACTATTTTATCCTTAATTTGAAAGATTTTATAAAGTATATGTATGCCATACTAAATATTTTAATATGTAAATTTGATTAAGGACAAATGTGAAAAGCAAAAAAAAAAAAAAAACTAAACTTATCAAAAGTTTACATATAATAGTACTAGAGATTTACCCGTACTATGCACGTTACATGTTATCTGAATAAAATTATTAGGAATATACATTCAAGCACAATTGAAGAATAACATATATTTAACTTTCAAATTAGACAACTGTAAAACTGAATTATATTTATAATTTGTAGTATTGATTATTAATAAAATAGTAAGAAATAAAATATGTTAATTAAAAATAGATCTATAGAAGGAAGAGATGAAAGTGGCGAGAGAGAGGATGGAAGTTTTAAGGAGGAGAGAAAAGTGGAAAGTGAATAATATAATTGGAAGTCGAGAAAAAAATGGAGTGTAAAAATTAGTTTATTAGGTGGATATGTTAAAATGACAAAACTATCATTACTCAATTGTTTATCAAATAAATAAGATGAAGGGCAATTTTGGAATCATAAAAAAACACCAAAACTACTTTCTATTTGCATATAATTATATATATACAGATAGATATTATTAAATACAGTAATCTCGCATTTAAATTTTATACTTTATTCTGAAAATTCTCATTGTAATTTTTCATAGATTAATAATGTGAAGGGTATTTTGGTCTTTATGTTGCAATTCAAACATGTCTCTTAACTTCAGCTGAACGTCAATTCCAAGAACTCTCCTTACCTCATAGGTTTGAACCTGGCTGCTGCGGGTTTACAAATGAGAGCGGCCTTTGGCGTCGACCAAGTGGAACGGAAAGTGAATCTCAGATGATATCAAGCTCAGCGGAGAATGGTCAAAAGACAAATCCTACAAGTGCATTTGCATCCGAATTGATTGTTCACAGCAAAAACCGAATGAATGAACGAACACATTGAAGCCAGTAATGTAATCACAGTGCAGCAAACAAATGGAACTAATTGGATCCTCATTATTCTCGATTATATGTCAAAAATTTAAATCTCGATAAAACCTGTTCTCGGCCTCTCACTGACAGTCATCATGACCACGATCCTTTGCTCAGTGGACTGGAAGATAACCGGTCACATGACTCCTGCACTTCCGGTGATGCCACCGACACGACCTGCTGTTATCACAGCGCTGAGATGGCCTCAATGGCACTGCCCAGAGGCCATGCTGCTTCCACAAATGCATTTTGGTACTTGACCTTCTTCACTAGCGTTATCTTTTGCCAGGGATCGATGCCTGCACACAAGATTGAGCCATGAAACTCGGCATCTCAAAGAAGCCACCAAGGAGAAAAATTTCTCAGTTTCCACTTTCAGTTTTTCTAATCCAAGAAAATAAGATAAAACAGACCGAACCCTTTTCTTTCTTACACCTGTGAAGAGATATTGGAGGGCTCTTTCTTATATATGTACATTGCGAGCAAAAAAATGAAGATAACTTACCAAACCCATCAACCAGCAATGTGTACTGGTACACGAGATCCATACACAAATACGGAAGATTATCCTCCTCCACGCGTGGATAAACAGACTTAGCGTCCTCAAGTTTAGTATGACAAGCACGTTTAGCTGCCTCCTCAAAGTCCGCTGGACGAACTTTGGCAACTGGTTGGTTGGGATCAATAAAACCAGCCTGATATATAGAAGATCAACCATAATATCAGTCACAAGAGAAGAATGTCCGTCTTTGACAGATATTTTACTTGCAATGTCAGTACCTCAGCAGCCCTGTCAAAGAAAAATGAAGCAACAAACAGATTTTTTTGGCCATCACCCCCTCCACCATTCCAAACCCCACCGAATGTGCATTTCATGTGTGTGCATGTTGTCTCATTAACTTTGAGAGCCTTGAAAGCCACTCTCCTGCACTCATTCATGCTTGAGCCTGATGGAGAAGCTGATACTGGATAATCTACACCTCCATATTTATAAGAACCTTTGAACAAAGGACTAAGAAAAATTAGACCACGAGTTCGATGATGATACACAAAAAATCATGCTCATGGCTCATTGCAAGAAGCTTTGACATCGTCAAAACAAAAAATAAGGACAAACTTTCCTGCCCAAGCAATAAGGACTGATTTGGCAAGCCAATTCACCTACCCTCATAACCAACAGAAATGCATGGATTATCAGTCCCAGAAGCCTTCAAAATCTCTGCTCGAGCTGCTAACAAGCCATAGCGCAAGTAACTGCAGCAGACACCATCAGAATACCATATCTATGTATTTCAATTATATGCATTTGCATCAAATTTGAAAAGGAAAAAAAATCTCTTATTGCAGGACAGCAATGATATCCTAGACTACAGACTGAATAAGAGAGAGATCAAGAAAGTGCAACAGAATATACAAGAGGCTCCATGACACTTCAAGTGTACTAGGACCAGTCCTCGAAAGATCAAGAAGGAGCATGGCCGCCTGAGAAATGAATAAAGAAACAAACCTGTGAACGTAAAGGTGATAATTTCTTCCTTTCAGATACATGTCCTTGACATAAGTATCCTCTCCATCAGAGAGTCTTGGAGCCTTTCCAGCATCCTCATCAGAGATAGCATATGCCATTTGTACAGAACCACCTCCAAGATCAACTACCCCAACTGTGTTCGAATATTCCTTCCCAAGATTTCCCAATAGATAATTTATTGTTACCTGACAGAGTTGACATGATTGCAACATCAGCTCTGTTTGAACCAGAAATTAAATTGCATATCATAAGGTTAGCATTCTAAGAAATAAACGAGCAGTATCTGGAGGGTGATGCTGGTAACATAAGTAGGCCTGATGGACATTTTAACAATCAATGTGTTCCACTATTAATGATTTTGCATATCAGGTCTTACAAGGTCATGGTTTGAGTCATTGCCATGTGCTTTTTAGGTCTAAAGACAATGTAAATCTAACATCAATGCAATATCAAAATGATCAACAGACCACACAAAGCAGTGGCAGGGTGGGTCGATTCAGAGATATCAGAGAAGCCTGCCTGTCAGATCAAAGAAGCATGATGCAGCACTTATTTCTCTGCCTGCTTCCATATGTAGTATTTCCACTTACAGTTTCATAACTTCCATAGGAAGGCCGGTTATAATATATTATTTACCATTAAAAGAGTTTATGGTAGCCACTGAACAATTAGGGAAGAAAACTAGAACATACCCACTGATAAGCACCTTCCTGAGTCCCATCCAGAACTGTAACCCCTTCTGGTGCAGATTTCAGTCTGCTTCTATCTTTCAACAACTCCCTGACCTGAAGATGCATTCCACATGAACAACTAATTAGACAAAAGGAAACCTTCCAAAAGACATTCCATATTCAAACATCAACAATTTATTATAAAAAGAGAAAGTTCAGAATTACAGCTTCTAGAATTCTATCAGATGCTTCAACCCCCAATGCTCTTAATCCTGCAGTGGCCTGTGTATGAATCAGAATCCACCATCAAAATAGAGTCAAAACAAGCGAAAAATATGAAAAGAATGCAATTTGCACACATCACTGACCCCAACTCTAACAGGCGTCTTGCTCAGCAGATCTCGAGGAACAACACTTTCTGCCTTGTCGAGCAGGGATCGCAAAGAATTTGCTGCTTCCTGGGGGTTGTGAGCATAGGCACTCAATCCAGGTTTGATCTACAACACCAAAGTAAAAAAAGGAATGTGAATTTAATACCAAATACACCTTCCTACAACATATATCAGAACTTTTGAGGCTATTGCAATTTTACATAATTAAGCAGCAACTATGATTGCATACAGTCAATGAGTTCAAGTAGTGCAGCTGGGTGGAAGGAGCGTCAAAGTTTGTATAGATTCAAACAGACAAGCATCGTCGTTGATTGCATATAGTCAATGGGTTCAAGTAGTGCAGCAGGGTGGAAAGGAGCGTCAAAGTTTGTATAGATTCAAACAGACAACCATCGTTCTTGAGAGATTAAAAAAATAAAAAAACCTGAACAAAGAGCTCGAGCTCTCTGCCTATGGGTACAAGATTCATGTACTGATCAAAGCAGAAGACGTGGACCCGGCTCCCAGAGCTACCGGCATCGAAGATCACCGCAAATGTCTTAGCTCCCCCATTGAGGGAGGCCTTCCTGCCGGAGATGGCATACTCCTGAATGGACTGGGTGGGGGCGCGAGACGGCAACAGCAGGAGGACAAGCCCGACTAGAAGGAGCGGCAGAGAGATCACGAGCACGACACCACGGTACTTCTGGATCTTGTCCTCGTACATCCTGCCGGGGCGCTTGAGCATCTTGTCGAGCTCGTGCTCCAGGTTGAGATCCGAGGACGGGAGGTGGGGCGGGGAATTGGGGTTACCAGACGCAGCGCTTTCCAGGAGCTCGGCGGAGGACGGCGATCTGTACCGGATCTGGCCGTTCCCGGCGGCCGTGGCGGGAGCCTTCAAGGACGGTACTTCCTGAAGCGGCTCCAGCTCTGAACCCTCGACGCGCAACCCTCACGGTATGCGAAATTTCACGCGCTAAGTCCAAACCGTAACCCGGAAAAACCTAGTCGACGGCTCCGGCTCCTCCGATCTGCCAATCCTCGGGGGAATTCCGGCCAAGCAGGATCGGAAACGGCACACAGGAAAGGGGAGCGGCAATGGGGCAGAGACGGGGAGTGTGGAAGTGTACCGGAAATCTCTGATAATGGCTTCCCTGTTGAGAGTGGGGAAATTGGCTAGAGAGAGAGAGAGAGGACCGGGACAGACGGGCGATGAATCCTACAACTGCCGAAACGCGGATCTATTGATAACGAGGAGGAAGATGATGATGAGTTCAAAAGCTTTCTTTTGAACTTTTTGATCACCAAGCTATCTTTTTAACTAAGCTAATGTAATTTAACGTCTTTACCCTTGACTTAGATCTCGATTTATGGAATCTTCAGCCGCGTCCTTCTTCTTAACTAATACACTTCAAAAATTTAAATTTTCTCCATCTCTATCTATTTATATTATTACATGCAAACGTTTGAAAAATTTGATATCCTTTTTATTTTTATATTTAGTCATTTTCCTCTTACTCCGCATCTACGATTGTAATAGAAAAAAATTTCATTAACTGTTTAAATTTTCCTCCGTATCTAGAATTTTAACAACGAAAATCACTTACTTTTTGAAGGAACAATTTGAAATTTTAAACTTGGAGAAAATAAAATAAACATAATATACTAGTGACACTTAAAAATTTTATATCGAATAATGTAAATTAGTAAATTCTAAATTAATTAAATTGTATTATATTATAAATAAAAGATCTAATTTATTCGATATTTCATATTTATTTATTTTTATTTTCTTTTTGTATTAATCACTAAACACTTGCTCTATTGCTCTTCGATTCGATTCAAGTCTTATGGCTCCTCCGATTAAAACATCAATTTGAATTCTATAAATAAAGAAATTTAAATTAGTCATTACTAAAATTCCAGATATTGTGGAATGCATATAAATAATATATTTCCTTTTATCCTGTATATTTAATTATTTTGCCATAATTATTTGTTTATTTCCTTATCATATTTTTTAATCATTTCTCATAAAGCATTTTTTTTTCCATCCGGTAAGTCATAAAGCATTTTATTCATGAAGTGAATGGCAACTATTAATGTGAAGTGGAACCTTCATCCAGTCCTCACAAGTTAGGCATGCATTAATTTGCTTTAACCAGTCGAGATTTTCCTTAGCAGCGCTCAGACATTTCTCGGCTTTTCCTTGTTCTCGCACTCGCCCGTCACGGGACTCGTAACCCAGGTTTGTACCTTGTCGATGTTTTTCTCCCATCCGCGCCTTCGGCGCGTGCACAGGTGACTTGCATTCCCTTCGCCATTGGATAACGTATCTCAGAGAGCAAAGAGAAGACCATGAATCAATGGCCACGTAAAGTGACCATAAAAGCTTCCAACCAGCTAATCAAGAATGCAGTGTCCCTGCCTCCACATAGCTAGCTGCGACAATTACTGGGCCGAAAGCTGCGAACAAACTGTAACTCGTGAGCAACTGAAGGCAGGAACGACCCGTAGTTACACAACACGATCACGTCATGCTGCCTAGAAACCATAGAATCATGAAGAGAACGCGCAGATTCCACAATTTCCGGTGCACTACTATGGTCAATACCCGAAACATCTGCAGAAAGAAGAATAGCATTCCCTGATGACAGAAATATACATTAAATTTATTTGGTTGAGAGTTCATATAGTTCTGATTCTTGAATGAAGTTCCAACACAGTTACCCAAGGAGGAGGGAAAGGAAGGAAACAAGAGGGACCGCGTCTAATGGGAGCCGGCAACTTATCGCTGTTGTGTTTATTTGCTTAAGCCTTCTTCTGCTTCGTAGGTGGGGGAAAAAGCACACGGAAGACCCAGGCTGCCAGTATCGCTCCAACAAAAGGGCAGATCCAGTAGACGTAGAACTGCTCCCATGTGTTGTGCCAACTGTTCACGTATGCCCACCCGAAAGCCTGCAGAGTGGATTCGTTTTCATCAGAATATAAGAACTAGTGGTAAAAGTAGAGATTGGATATTTGTAGAAGAACAGAACAGGAGTAGAACATGGTTGCAGGGTAAGGAGACAGATTTCAAATATAGAATATGTCCACTTAGGGTATGTGACAGATGTATGATCGAGACCGATGGACCGAGGGGTTATGTTTTCATCAACTTCTGTGTTCAGTTACCTTGCTGAACTTCAAATTTTTCTTCCAATGTTTCTGATGGACAAGAAAAATCTACTGCATCTTCGTGTCAACACTTCCAGGTTACGGTCCAATCAGATGGAACCGGTGTTAATCTCAGAGAGTTAGGTGGCTTCACAGGAAAAACCGAGACTGTATTACGAATGATTAATGGAGCACAGGCAGGTAGACAACCGGAAACCAAGACAACTCCAATTTGCCCACATGACATGCTACTGTTGGTTCAGTAGCAAAGAGACCAACGATTCCGAGACAAATACTAATCCAACAGATCTATCAGAAGCAAAACATGTCCAGCAGATACTTTGGATGTAATCAGACATATTACGGAGTACTCGAGTTTGATTTAATGTATCACAAAATTCATCAAATAGACACTGGCAGACCAAATCACGCAATCTGTTTTCACTAAAAATTGATGATATCAGAGAGATGTACTCACATTAGCGGGATTCATGGAAGGCCCAGTGTAAGGAGTGCCCGCGACCACCACGGCTACGGTGGCAATAGCGAGCAACCATGTCCTCAAGAACGAACTCTGGGGTCCCCTAAGAATAATAAGGAGCACTACAAAGGTGATAATGAAAGTCAAAACACCCTCGGCCATGGCTCCACTGTGCAAGTCCACCTTCAGAGAAGGTCCTGCCAGCATATGCTTGTGCTGAGCAGGCATTACCTCCACGATCGCCAGAGCACCAACAACGGCCCCGGCTGCCTGTTATAAGAGAGAACTTTCTGCGTTCAAACAACTTAACTCTTTTTCCAATTAGCACAACAGGATGGCATTGGAGATCTACTTCATTCTCATCAAGGCAAAATCTAGTCCATTATCCATGCTCTTTGTGCATCCCAACCGTTCAGTATCGGAATCTATTCTATTTCTGCATATCATGCCCTGGTTACAGATTGCGTTATCTCCTCACATTTCAGGCAGCAAAACTTGAAATTTCGAACCACCCGAATCTGGGTTATCTTTTGTTTGCTATTGAAGCACACAAAGTTCACTAGATTCATGGAAGATAAAGGAAGATAACGCCATTAGTGCGTGGCAAGTTGAGCTTTTTCGGGAGTACTTGACGTAGCTAAAGTGCAGAAAACTACAAAGAAGTCGAAAATTTGCATCTTTGACTTTCCAAGCTCCCGGGAGGTCTGACGAATATTCCAGAAAGCAAAACGAATCGCAGATTGGAAGCCTTGGATCCCAGTGACTCACCTGAGCAGGGAACCTTAGCGCCATGGAGAGCAGATCATCGGACCCGACACCCGCGGCGTAGAACGACGCCGTTGCGGTGGGGTTGAAGCTCGCGCCGCCCAGGGCATTCCCGATGACATCGAAGATCGTAACGAGGACGAAAACGAGGGCGGTGGTGATGGCCAGGGATGCCCAAGGCAGGACGTCCTCGCTCAGCCCGAGCATGGAGGCGATGACCGCCGTCGCCGCCCCGAGCGTCGACGCGCAGAACACCCACCCGAAGGTAATCACCCCGTCCGCCACCGCCGACTTTATCGCGCCCATCGCCCCGACCAGAGACAGCACAGACCCAGAAGCAAAGGAAGCCTTTTTACGGCAGCCTGAGGGCGGATCAGGTGGGCTGTAGGGGCAGAGGAGCGCGAGATCGACCTGCTTCTGCCCAGCTTGGATCGAGCTAGAGCAGAGCGAATAAGACGGGCAATTGATTTATTTAATTGTTTATTTATTTATTTTCAAGCTTTTTGGGATTTAAAAAAAGGGATAACGTGGCACGGTAGCAGTTGGATTTCGATGATTCTTCAACAGAAAAATTTTCAAAAAAAAAAAGGGTAAAATATTTCAAAAAAATAATATAAAAAGGTCGTATCCTTTTCTAGTAGTCAATCAAGAGTCAAAAGAGCCCTTCTAGTTGGGCTTTTTTGGGCCTGTGCTCGGCCCATAAGTTAAGCCCAGTTTCGTGGACAAGTGGAGTTAAGCACAACGTGTCATCTTATATTTCAACGGGTTTGTGTCATAAAATCTTAAAACTTGTACGCGACCTGCTTAATAATGGATTGGCACAACATAGCATGCTTAACCTGTAAAAGTAGACGTGCTTAAATGTGTACATTTGACTACGTGCCCTAGTCAACACATCTATTTGCATAAACATATCGGATGGATTAATAGGTTAAAAATACACGAGAAGCACATTTAGTTAACGAGTTTAATCTTGTCTTAGTAGTGGGTATAACATGTTCGACCTATTTACACATGAAACGTGCTGAAGTTCAACCCAAGCCTGCTTAATAGAGATTCTCAAACGTGCCAAACTCATCACTTTATCCGTAAACTAAATTAACAATTGTTTAATACATTTAAAAATAAAAAGTCGAATTATAACTTTTTACCCATTAATAATGTTCATATATATATATATATATATATATGTCGTGATACTTTTTTACAAACGTGTCAAATAATTATTAGTCGAATTCATCACGTCACCGCTATCTCAATTCACATAAGAATTCATCCTTCTGAATTATCTTGCTAAAATGAATTAGTTCTATCTATTAAATCTCATCATCTTACATTCTAGGAAGGCTAGGCTAACGGAGTTGCAGATCTGATGGCTAAGGATGTGAGGACACTGCCATATTTTGCTTCCTCGGACTCGGTTATTTTGTTAGACATTCCGCCTACTAGGCTACTGTCTGTACTCTTAGCAAATGTTGTGGGGGTCTCAATTCTCATATTTATGTATACTGATGCTAAAACTATTGCTCATAGTTAATATTTCAATAAATCTCCTTTTAAACCAGTGATTTTGCATGGAATCCTAAGCATCGCCTCGGTCTAAAATAAACTCTTTACTCGAGACTCGTTTGTTTCTGGAATCGGATAAATTCTTTAGTCGATCTACTTCCACAGCAGGACCCATGGCACGCGGTTCACCCCTTTTGACCGGGCTCCATGGATGGCCAAGGGAAAGTCAAACGCATTGACGCACTCCATTCATGCCCGTCCCCAGAGGCTTCATTTTATTTTACCTCTGTGAAAGGGACTGCGGAGACACGTGTCCCAGTGAACAGAGGACATCACGACTGTGCCATGCTCATGGCAACTTTGTTGACTTTCCTGCCATCTTTGAGACACAGTCAAACTCAGCTCCTGGTCAAAGATCTCCGCTGCAACTATGAAAGTCAGGCTGCCTGCAACATAGGTACTAACTCCATAATTCCATGTCCATTCACCGTCTCTCAAAACGACCGAGGTTGAGCGGCAAAAATGGCATCGAATCGGGTTTTTCCGATTGCTCTATCTCTGTGGATCTTAAGCCTGCTGGCGTTGGAAGCTTCGGCGGCCACTAAGTACAATCCTCCTTCCCCTCCTCTTGCCAGGCCCAACTGCACGGACAGGTGCGGGGACATCACCATCCCGTTCCCGTTTGGGATCGGTCCATCCCACTGCTTCCTAAATTCCACGTACGAGGTTGTCTGTGACCAGAACGGGACCGTTCCCATACTGAAGCGGCTCGGTCTGGAGGTGCTCAATATCACGATGCCGGGTTACTACCCGGCAGGTGACCCGATTGTGCTCAGCGAGTACAGGCGGATCGATGTCGGGACGATCCGGGTCAGGCAACCGATCATCTACCAGAACTGCTCCGGCAGGGGTAGCAACACCAGCAATACCCTGGATATGCAGGGGGCGCCCTTCTACTTCTCATCAACAGACAACGTTTTCGGCGCAGTTGGATGCAATAACTTGGCAGTCGTGGCCAGTACCGACTCGGCAATCGTGGGCTGCAAGTCGAGTTGCAACGGAACTACTACCCAAAGGTACTTGGGACTCTTTAATCGTCAAACACATATGGTCTTAGTCAAGCGAGACGATCATGAACCCCGATACTAGGAAAGGCTTGGCTCGAAATATTCAGACCAGACATCGAACCGGCCTGTCCTCAGTCCAGTTGAGCAAATGCGTCCAATAGTAGGATATAGTTTGATGCTGGTTACTTCTCATTAAAATGCGAATAATTTTCCGGTTTCTCCTTTACAGGTACAGCTCTTGTGATGGTCTGGATTGTTGTCGGACTTCAATCACCTCGGGTCTTCAGGGCTACAGCATCGACATCAAGTCTGCCGATGATGAGGACCCGTCAGAGGGATGCAAGTACGCATTCATAGCCGAGCAGCAATGGTTCGGTCAGGACCGAAGAGACCTAGATGCTCTACGGGACATGGACTTCGTACCGGTCATACTAGATTGGACCGTGGAGAGCAGCAGCTTAACAGCAATCGGATTAAGCTCAAGCAGCCATGGACTCCCTTACACCTGTGACCGCTACACCGTTTCCACAAATTCATCTCGGTCGCTCTATACCTGCTACTGCGACATGGGCTACCTCGGCAATGCCTTATCAACAATTGCCAAGGTAGGACGGGATCTTGCCGGTAAGCTCAACCTTTTACCTGATTTCGCTGATCGATGAAAAGCCGAATGAGAAATAGCTGTTTGTGCCTCGTCTAACTCATGGAGCTGGCAAACTTCCCCGCTTGTGTGCAGATATCGATGAATGCGAGGACCCAAACATCTGCTCTTCGAGGTGTGTTAATCGTCCTGGAAGCTTTGTCTGCAGAGGTCGCCCAAAGGTTGCTCAGTTCGTCGCGATGGGTAATGCTGTCGAGTTTTATGCACATTTCCAGATCAATCTTGGCCTCAAATTATTTAATGTTCTTAGACCATATTTAAGTCACAGCCTTTCCAAGATTGCAATGACAGTAAGATGGTTACTTTCTCAGGGATAGGAATCGGGCTTGGAGCAATACTTCTGTTTCTTCTTGGTATGTGGCTGTGCAGAGTCATCAGGCAGAGGAAGGAGATGAAGCTCAAGCAGGGATTCTTCAAAAGAAATGGCGGCCTCCTGTTGCAGCAGGAGATCTCTTCTTCTGCAGAAGGAAACTACGTGGAGAAGACTCGAGTATTCACCTCGAACGAGCTTGAGAAGGCAACTGACAACTTCAGTCGGAGCAGGGTCCTCGGTCAAGGAGGCCAAGGAACAGTCTACAAAGGGATGCTGGAAGACGGAAGAATCGTGGCGATAAAGAAGTCCATAGCCATGCAATCTGGCGGAGTGGAGCAGTTCATCAACGAGGTCGTGATCCTCTCGCAGATCAATCACCGGAACGTGGTCAAGCTCCTAGGATGCTGCTTGGAGACCGAAGTCCCTCTCCTAGTCTACGAGTTCATCCCGAACGGAACCCTCTATCACCATCTCCATAACCCGACCGGCGATCTCCCGCTTCCATGGGAGATGAGGCTGAGGATCGCCTGGGAGATCGCCGGGGCACTGTACTATCTCCATTCCGCCACCTCGGTACCGGTGTACCATCGGGACATAAAGTCATCAAACATAATGCTTGACGAGAAGTATCGGGCTAAGGTGGCTGATTTTGGGACGTCGAAGTCGGTCGCACTAGACCGGACACATGTGACCACACAGGTCCAGGGGACATTCGGGTACCTGGATCCAGAATACTTCCAGTCAAGCCAGTTCACAGACAAGAGCGATGTTTACAGTTTTGGGGTAGTACTGGCCGAGCTGCTGACCGGGCAGAGGCCGATCTCTAGGACGGGACCAGAGGAGCATCGAGGCCTCGCCACGTACTTCGTCATTTCCATGGAGCAGGACCGGCTGTTCGAGATTCTCGACGGGCAGGTTAAGGAGCAGGGCAGCAAGGAAGAGATCGATGAGGTGGCGAAACTTGCGCTGAGGTGCCTGAACCTCAGCGGTAGGAAAAGGCCGGCAATGAGGGAAGTCGCTGCGGTTTTGGAGAATCTGAGAATGCTGCGGAACGGCGGTGATGTCGATGGACTGAGTCGCGGAGGTCCGGTCCGCGCTGGGAGGACCGAATCGTTTGTTCAGTCTTGGGATGATTTCTCGACCGGAATATTCACGACCGTTGATGTCGACAGCATAGTATCTTCAGATTCCCTTCTGGGTTCTGAGTATCAGAAACAGATCCGGTAAGGACACCTTCTTCCTCTTACCATTTTTTTTTTTTTTTGTCAAGTAATAAACTTCCTCTTACCATTGGACACTGAACCAAATTCTTTCAGTTGCTTAGATGAGGACATTGCTGTACTGGTTTGGTTCGATCTGGATTAATGTAAAGTTGTGTCTGCCTCGCACGTGTGTGTGTATGTATGCTACGAGTCATGGTTCTATAATAGCATGATCTATGAAGGTTTGTTATACAATATTAGGGTTTCCATATTCGACCGTGAATGTATCGGACGAACTAACTGAACATCCAGTACTCAGCACTAGTCCCCACCAGCAGCACACTACCACCAGAAGCATAAAACATTCAAGGCGTCAGTGCACGCCAAGGCACAGGTCCAAAAAGCACGCATCCAGTACGTACATGTCTTGACACAAGTGCTCGGAAGGAATTTGAACCTGGAAACTCAACCTCGAGGAACTACACGAGAGTGAGTTTTTGACTGCTGGGTCATGCCTGGTGGAAACATTCGCTCAAACTTCTCATTATTAAAAGTAGTTCGTCTACATCTTTTTTTTAGTAGGATTAAGGAGGATTAGTACATGCGGAATTGAAGACACACATGTGAGATTGGTAGATTAGCACGTGCTTTTACCAAACTCGCCTTGGAAAAACCGAATTCTCCCTCCCCCAAGCAATCCTTTCCATGACTATGTTCTTTCGACCGAACCACGGGAAGTCGTCCGAATTTTGGGGTTACGAGACTGAGGGTTGTTGCGGGCATCTCAATACGAAGAAAAGGTTGATCGAGGCACGGTCTCGGTGATTACATGCGGGCCACACAGCACGATCATCGTTCGCACATCCACTAAGTTCGTTGGACCGATCATTGTCGGTATCATGTCCCGACACGATTCATGTCGCGACGTGGATTTTCCTCATTAGTTGTCACCCAATCCCTCTAACTTTCCTTTGTTGGATTTGCTTGTAACTAAGAAGAGACCAATCCTTAGGGTACATCCCAATTGTTGTACTCTACAAATCATTTCAATCTTGTCCCAATCTTCTTCATAAAGAAGTCATGGAGACGAGCCCAGTGGATCAATCGAGCTGTTATGACGCATCTTTCCTGTAAGTAAGATTTCAATTTCGAATCTTGTGAATAGAGAGAGTTCATCGTGAGAGAGTTTTACTCTCTAGTGGGCTGACACAGGATTTCTAAATAGCAGCGGCACCGACAAAAAAAAAGTCGTGAAGATACCGCATAATCATTTGATACAATCGTATCTCCTCGATCTATTATTATTAATACACTGTCAGTTTGATCATCAGTAATATTCCATACTTTTTTCCTCGTAATCCTCTTTCAGGCTCATGAATCTTTTTTATAACTGAAAAAATAAGTTAGCGAATTTTCTTGATCAAACAGTCCAACATCATGTAGGTATCATTCTATTAAATTCTGACGAGATACAAATTCTCGATCCGAAATTAAGAGAGTATAAATTCATATTCATTTTCGTTCTAGAAGTCTAGATATCAAGATACATATTAAAATCGTACGTTGTCGTTGTGAGAAGTCAATGCATGCATTCCAACTACGGGTGTTGGTCGGCTGCCCTTCAAAACTTTTGACCAACCTTTTTTAATTTTTTTGATATTATAAACAAGACTCGTATTCTTATAGAAGGAACTGACAGAAGGTTATACTGAAAAGAATTAAAACTAACGTCTCTTAATTGCATATTAAATGCGCGATGTCAGCTGTACCGAATCTCCTTTCTGACAATATACTATTTAAATAAATAGACGCATGGTACGGTGTTCGCATCTGGACTCGTTTCAGCCTGTGGCCACAGCATTCGGTAAACCGATCACGTGCACGTCGGGTGATAAAAAAAAATGTTCCGACCAGAGGTTATTATATCAATCAAGGGTGTCTCGTCATCTGGTATTAATAAATTTAAGAAGTTTTAACTAATTTAAATTGATCAGAAAATGGAAGAATATCACAGTAAAAAAGCCAGTAAATGCATAAGATTTCTATGCTAAATGAGGAGAAGGTCTGTTTGTAACAGATATATTACGTGACAGTGCTGACGTGGTGGTGCCAATAAAATCAAGTTATTTTCAAGGTTATTTT
>CM075294.1:8264386-8432219 GCA_037672795.1 Lagerstroemia speciosa | reverse complement strand
CCGGGCGATGGGCCAGTCTGAAGCCATCGCGGAGCAGGGCGAGGTCTTCGCGCGCGCCCTGATCCCACAGCTCTATGCGTTCGCGATCTCATGCCCGATGCAGCGGTTCCTCCAGGCCCAGAACATCGTCAACCCGCTAGCCTACATGTCGGTTGGCGTGTTTGTGCTCCACATCCTCCTCACGTACGTCGTGGTCTACGTGCTCGACTACGGGCTCATTGGGGCGGCCCTGACACTGAGCTTCTCGTGGTGGCTCCTCGTCGTGCTGAACTGGCTCTACATCATCCTCAGCCCCTCGTGCCGGGAGACCTGGACCGGGCTCTCCGTCCAGGCCTTCAAGGGGATTTGGCCCTACTTCAGGCTAACAGTGGCCTCCGCCGTCATGCTCTGGTCAGCATCCAAATCATCTCCACCGATTCATATCGACAGTACTTTCATACTCGATTTTAATCTCAAATTCCGTGCCTTTAATGTGCAGTCTGGAGATCTGGTACAGCCAGGGACTCGTGCTTATCTCAGGACTCCTCCCGAACCCGACGATTTCTCTGGACTCTATCTCCATCTGGTACATGGACGCACAGAAAATTCCGTTTTTCTCCTCTTTTTCATGATCGTAGTAAGTTCTGTATTGCTAATATCCGTCCATTTTCAGCATGAACTACTGGAACTGGGACATGAACTTCATGCTCGGGCTAAGTGCTGCTGCCAGGTGAATCATCCGCTCGAAAACCCGATCCTGTATTGTCCTCGACCGTTTTCCCGGATTGTGCTAATGATAATAAATAAGTTCCTGGGCAATTGATATCTGGTTGCAGCGTTCGAGTGAGTAACGAGCTCGGAGCAGGGCACCCGAGCCTGACCAAGTTCTCGGTCTTTGTCGTGAACGGGACCAGCATCCTCATCAGCATTGTCTTCTCCGCGATCATCCTGATATTCCGGGTCGGGCTGAGCAAGCTCTTCACGTCTGATCCGAGGTCATCGACGCGGTCTCGGACTTGACTCCTCTGCTCGCAATCTCCGTCTTCCTCAACGGCATTCAGCCGATTCTCTCAGGTATCAGCTTCTACCTGAACTTTCAACTAATAATACACTGTCAACCGATGAGGATCGGGTTCTGGATTTGAACTCTCAGGTGTGGCGATCGGGAGCGGGTGGCAAGCATTGGTGGCCTACGTTAACCTCGCCACGTACTACATCATCGGACTCCCCATAGGATGCCTCCTCGGCTTCAAAACGAGCCTCGGAGTGGCGGTAACATTTAAACTCGCTATTCCTTTCACTAAAAATCGACTCTTCCGAAACTTAATCTGATAAGAAGTGGAGCTCTCGATCCTGCAAATTCTATTTCAAAACATGCTAATAAGTTGCGATTCGAACTCTTGCAGGGTGTCTGGTGGGGTATGATCATCGGAGTCGGTCTGCAAACCGTGACCCTCATCGTGCTAACGGCCAGAACGAATTGGACCGTCGAGGTAATGAAATTCACGAATATCTCCGGTCGATTAGGCTAATGCAACCTCTCGAACTCACATATGTGCATCCCTCGGTTTTGCTCTCCAGGTTGAGAAGGCCGTCACTCGGCTGAAGAGATCGGCAAATGAGGAGGTGACTCGGGACATTGTCGATAACATTTGAACGAAGAACAGGGACCGTAGAGGAGATCTCGCATCCTTTATACACGAGCGTTTCTTGTAAAACACGTGACCTAATACGAATGTGCACGTGTGGAATCATCTGCGCCTCCGAGATTTGCAAGGCCCTGACGACGAGCAGTCGATCTGCAGAGTTTTCATTCTACCAATCATTAATTCAGATCGAATTTAGCTAGAGATTCATCCTCGATGCCAATTGTTATGATCGCTACGACATTAGGATCCAGCCTGACTCAATTTGCAGGCATCTCCTCCTCGTGAGGGTGCACATTACGGACTTTGGATTAACACCGCCGATACTTTACCAATATAGCGATGCGTACGATACGAAAGAACTGATAAAACCCTCCCGTTACAAATCTTTGGCGAGATTTCCAAATTCGTTCGTTCGGTTCTTGAAACTCGATCGGCGGTAGAGGAGGAAGATAACTATGGAAAATGAAGATTGTTAACGAACATTTGGATCGATTTTGCGATTCATCACATCGCATTGCAATTGGGTTGCAAGGATACCAATTTTTTTTTTCAATTAATGGGGTCCACCCAATTAAATCTCCTGTCCGACTCAAGTTGCTGACATGTCTGCCATGGTAAGACAAATATTTAATTACGTGCGAAAATAATTATGAATTTCTTGAATTTTTTTAATTTAAAGTATTAATAAATTGTTGAAATAAGATGTTGAGTAATTCAGTTATTAAATAGAGAAGCATCTTTGATAGAACACGAGACTGAGAAAAGGAGTTTTTTTTTTTTTAATGCATAACATTATCCACATCCCTAAGATTGTGGAATGGCTCTCGGGGACGGATTTACTGGTAAGTTGACAATATGCAGTAGATCAGGTCTAAGGTCTGACTCTCTCGGGAGTCGTTATCTGGGGTTTAATGACGGCCCCGAACTATATAATACTAGTTAATACTCAGTGTGTAATATACAATGAGTTCGTTGTGTAAAACTCTCTCGAATCTTGACACCTGTCAAATTATCACAGTTTTCGAGATATAACTTTACACATGTCGAGATCTGAACGGTAGTTTATACAATAAAATCATTATGTATTATTACACGTTGAATACTTACTCATATAATATACCGTTCGATAAATTAGTCGATTATTGTGATGCTGGATACATCGATATCAAAACAAAGATTCTGGAATTAATTCCGACTTTATGGTATTTTTTTATCTTTTTATTATCTCTTTTCCCCTAAATTTTTATAAGTTAATATGAGAATTAAATTTTTCGTCAAAATATTTTATTTTAAAAAAACATTTTCATGTTTTGTTTTTTTCCCTTTCTTCCTCCTAGTTTCTCGTTGTCCGTCTTAAAACCGAACACGAAGCTCTCTGCATCGATCGATTACAGATCCATCTCTCTCTCTCTCTCTCTCTCTCTCACAATCTGCAGAGGAAACCACCTCACCTTTGTCGCCATTTGGGATTATTTCCTCCACGGTCGAGGCCGCCGGCGACCTCCGATTGACGCTGCCACCCACAGCTATCCTTCTCGATCAGTGGCAATTCTCACGTGTCAAGGTTAGAGCAACAATTGTGAATTAGGGCCGCAAGGACGAAAATTTCTGACATTTTGGGGTCTCCCTGATTGATTGAGAACCGGGTTTCGGATCCTCTTTCGACTCTCTTGTTGAAATTTTGATTTTTTGGTTCTCTGACGATCGAGATTCCTCTTTTTTCCTGTTCTTGACGTCCATGGATCTGAAAGTTTAAGAAGTCTTGCATACTTGCTGGTTGTGGGATTTCCTTTTTGTTCTTTGATCGCCAATAAATTGATGTTTGAGGGCTGTTGTTTCTTTTGGGACGCGCCAGAAAATTGTGCTTCAATTGCTTTTACCTTTTCTTCTTTTGTTTGTTTTACAATAATGTTTGACAGATCATAATTTCCTGTGGGGGCTCTGACTTTGTGAAGAGAGTCAAGTTGTTTACTTTAGGTTATGTTTGATAATCATTCCCATTTCATTTTCTCAGTTGGCTGAAAATGTCGTGTTGTGCGTTGAAATTGCTTTTTTCTTGAATCAGCTGCTAACTTCCTCATGCTTTGTGAACTATGAACTTTACATATTGATATAATTCCTTGCTATTCATCTCTACTGCCCTTTTCTATTAAGATTTTCCGCTATGGTATGACAGTGTCTTATGATTAACATCTCAGTAATATTCCGCCCTAGTTAGGTCCATCAAATCAACTTTCACACAAGCTCGTTGATGTAATGGTGCATGCGCATGTTTTCACGGATTTGCCTAAAGTGCCCTTTAACTACACCAGGTTCAGCTGAATAACACGAAGGTTGAGATTTTTGTGGTTAGTAAGTTACTATGAGAGCACTCAGCTACAGCTGCAGAGAATTGAAGCCTTTTCCTCATCCTACATAATATTGTGAGGCCATTGGTGTTGCATCTTTTCAGTGAAAAGATTCTGTTTTCTGGTTTGTAGGAAAAGCAGCATGGGAGCAGTGTGGGCAGATGGGATTGCTAGGAAGATAAGGAAAGATACCAAGTGAAATTGCATTGATAACAGGACAGATGGCACAGAGCCAATCTACAGAGTTCAGTGAGTCTGGGGATGAGCCGACAGAGCGTGAATTTCGTGCCAATGGACTGAGTATGAAGACTTCAGAAGTGGAAGCAAAACTTGATGAGGGAAATATTCAGGAGGCAGAATCTTCATTAAGAGAAGGGCTCTCTCTTAATTTTGAGGTTTGTTCTGGAAGGAATGCTAATTGACCTTTGTGGCTATTTAAGCATGCTTTAGTATTGTTTAAAATATTCCAAAAGACACTGTAGTTATTGATTAAGAAAAAGCACTGTAGTTACAAAGCTCCAACAAAATGTGTTACTGCAGCAGGCATGCATCGACTTGATGCTTCATGATTGTTTTACAAAAATTTGCAGGAAGCAAGAGCTCTTCTTGGGAGGTTGGAGTATCAAAGAGGAAATCTAGAGGGCGCTCTTCGAGTTTTTGAAGGAATTGATCTTCAGGCTGCTATACAGCGTTTGCAACCTACTATTGCTGAAAAACAACCTGCTAAGAAAACCCGATCACGAACAGAATCACTCTCTGGAGTTTCACAGCATGCTGCTAGCTTGGTGCTTGAAGCCATATACTTGAAAGCAAAGTCTCTTCAGAAGCTTGGTCGATTGAGTGGTATAGATTTCTTATTTTGATCACTGATTCTTGAGATATCTCTGATGAAAGTGAAGAGAAGATACTTCATAATATTTTTCTTTTTGGTTTCATTGGTCAATTACATGTGTTCATTGTTTTTTTCTAGAGTCTGCCAATGAATGTACAAGTGTGCTTGATGCCGTGGAAAAGATATTTCATCTTGGAATACCGGAGGCTCAGGTGGACAGCAAGTTGCAGGAGACAGTTAGTCATGCTGTGGAGCTACTCCCCGAGCTCTGGAAGCAGGCTGGTTGCTTTCCGGAAGCAATAGCTTCTTATAGACGTGCCCTTCTCAGTCAGTGGAATCTGGACAATGAGTGCTGTGGGAGGATTCAGAAAGCATTTGCTGTGTTTTTGTTGTACAGTGGAGTGGAGGCCACGCCACCCAGTTTAGCTGTTCAAGCTGATGGGTCATATATCCCGAGAAAGAATTTGGAAGAGGCCATCCTGCTTCTCCTGATTCTGGTGAGAAAATTCTGCCTCGGTGTCCTTAAGTGGGATCCCTCAGTTATGGAACACCTCTCATTTGCCCTCTCTCTGTGTGGCCAAACTTCTGATCTAGCTAAGCAGTTTGAAGAAATCGTGCCAGGAGTATATCATCGAATTGAGAGATGGAATACTTTGGCTCTTTGTTACAGTGCAGCAGGGCAGGGAAAAGTTGCCTTGAATCTGTTGAGAAAATCCTTACACAAACATGAGCGACCCATGACCTTATCGCATTGTTATTGGCTGCTAAAATCTGCTCTCATGATAGCCTCCTAGCTGCTGAGGGAGTGGGCTACGCAAAGAGGGCAGTTGATGCTGCTCAGGGAAAGGATGAGCATCTGAAGGGTGTGGGCCTTCGGGCATTGGGTCTCTGTCTTGGGAAGCAAGCCAAAGTGTCTCCCTCTGATTCTGAAAGGTCTCACCTCCAATCTGAGGCACTGAAATCATTAGATGCTGCATTGGCTCTGGAGCCGAGCAATGCAGATCTGATTTTCGAGCTGGGATTACAGTATGCCGAACACCGAAATTTGAATACTGCCTTGCGGTTTGCGAAGAGATTCATTCATGCAACTGGAGGCTCCATACTGAAGGGTTGGAGATTGCTTGCTCTGGTTTTATCTGCTCAGCAGCAATTTTCAGAGGCTGAAGTGGTCACAGATGCTGCTTTAGATGAGACAGCAAAATGGGATCAAGGTCCTCTGCTTAGATTGAAAGCTAAGCTGAAGATCTTGCAGTCACTGCCACTGGACGCTATTGATACTTATCGTTACCTCCTTGCATTGGTTCAAGCTCAGAAGAAATCTTCCGGGCCCATGCAAAATGTTTCCCAGGTTAGTTGATGTATCCAGTATGTGCTTTTGTCAATCGATCTTCTTCAGTAGAATCCTTTTCTGGTTGGTTTGTCTCAAGTCCTTAAAACTTTTCCGTTGGGGCTGTATATTTAAGATACCTGGTGTCAAAAGTGAGGATGTGCTCAGCATCATGGGAAAGAGTTTAGAATGTAAGTCAAGAGTTGTGATGTACTCATATCACGAGAAAAGAACTACAAACATTTGACTACAGGTTGAGAAAAAGATTTGTTATCAAGTGTAGGGCTTTTTACTGTGATATTCCTGTCTTACAAATTGATGGCACTGAAAGATTACCCGTCTATATACTTGGAATTTTCTAATGCTGCTCTCTCTTATCTGCCATCTTTTGTTATTAGTCGGAGGATGACAAAGATAATGAGTTTGAAGTTTGGCATGGTCTTGCAAATCTATATTCTAGCCTCTCCCACTGGAAGGACGCCGAGATATGCCTATCAAAAGCTAGAGAATCGAAAACATTCTCTGCCGAAGCACTGCACACAGAAGGTAAATTTCAGAACCCAGTCATGTCCGTTGATAGAGAATTTAAGAGGTGTCTCATTTATTGTCTTACTTGTACTAGGTATAATGCATGAAAGAAGGGGGCAGATTCACGAAGCTCTTGCTTCATACATTAATGCTCTCTTGCTAGAACCGTCTTATGTACCCTGCAAGATCTTGATTGGGGCTGTGATGTGCAAAATGGGGTCCACGGCATTGCCTGTTGCGAGAGGCTTGCTTGCTGATGCTCTGAGGATAGAACCCACCAACAGAATGGCTTGGTATTACTTGGGCCTGGTACATAAAGAGGATGGCCGGGTAGCTGATGCAGCAGACTGCTTCCAGGCTGCTTCCATGCTTGAAGAATCCGATCCTGTTGAAAGCTTCAGCTCCTTAAATTAATCAGCCCTTTTCCACTAAAGGTCCTTGATGCACTCACCTTTACTTTGGGTTAACTAGCTGAAAGTTTCCATACTTTCAAGTGCTCTTTAATCTGTCACATATAATTTTCAGCTGGGAAAATCCACTAGTCTGTTCAATTTTGTGATAATCTACCCTACAACTAAGAATCTGTTGTAATTTCCATTGATTGATTAATATTTATTGAGAGGAAATGCAGTGGACTACTGCTTGTGGGCTAGATTTGTTGCCAAGCGAAAAACGATGCCAAGGGGGTAGATTGGAAATAGACATTGAGTCGGAAATTTTCTGATAAGCCTTTCCTTTTAGCAGGAGAAGTGCTGATTTAGGTGTATCTTCTGATACTGCAGTTTAATTTGTAATGCAGCTTTCATCGGATGTGCAGTGCTTGAGATGGCATTGGGAAATATCCGAGTTGCTTCTTGTTTATGAATTGGTTAGTTCAAGTTTGTTGGTCCTATTCGTAGCCGTGAAGGAAGAGGCTGGGATGAGTTCTAGGGGATTTCCAGAAAAGCTGGATTGAAAAGAAGAGATGTGCATTAAGGTAAAAAGATGTGGGAAAGAAAGGAATTTGAAGTTTCTTGCTTTGACTGTTTAGAATTATACTGGTCATAGAACTGTCTGAGTTTCACAATGTCCTACTCACTTGATGTGCCATTGTTGCCCAGCTATGTAAATTCATTGTGCAGTTTATGCTGGAGAGGGACAGTAGTCAATTCATTTTTCTGGTATACCGAGATATCCATGGTTGATTGCATTAAATTGTATATTTCTTCATTGTTACGATGACAATGCAGATCACAGATTGTATAATCTTTAACATTAACATACTACACTGATGTTTCACTGTACGTTGCCTTTCGGTTTTGAGATACTACACATACTACACATCTCTGTTCTGAGTCAAGAGTCGAGACAACAGGAATAGCTGCAAAAATTCCATTGCATTACAGCAAACAGAATTCTTATTGTTGTAGAAATTCACAAGTCTAATGCTGCCCTTCTTGAAGAATCGAAAAACACACACATCACAGTACTAGAATAACACGAACTGGCAAACATTTCTGCGGTTCCGTTTTATTGTTGTCCTAAAATAAGCTCAACCATGCCAAATGGAAGAGGCAAGCGCACATTATTAAACCATATCCTTGATTGAATCACTTGGCAGAGAGCAGCAATTCTCAGCTACCCGACCAATAAAAAATCAGCAAATAGCAATGCATTTATCGCGCAGATCCTATGTCAGCATTTCTTGGGCATGACAAGTTATGCTAGCAAATATTATACCTAGTAGCTGGGAGGGACCAGTAGCAGCTTCTAGGCAATTTGATCACAGGCGGGAGATCTGCAGAGGGACGAGGATCTGCGAGGCCTCCCCATAAATTAAATGGTTCATGAGGTCTGACTCGCCATAGCGCTCCAGGACCCGCATCCTGCAATCTTCTGCAGCCATCAGTCCAGTTGAATAGGCACCATGGACTGAAGCAGGGTTGTTCACGCTCGTTGCCTCCCCAGCAAAGAATAAGTTATCTATCGGAGTCCTCAACCACTCATAGAGATCATGGGAACAGCCTACTTGGTCGTAGGTGTAAGCCCCGAGGGAGTTTGCATCCGTTCCCCAATGAGATACAAGAAACTGAATCTGCAACATCCAAACAAAGTTTATCACAACTTTGGGAAAAGAGAAATGGATATTATTAGGAGATGTCCTGAAAAATTGAATTAACTGCATTGCGAGATTTTAAAGGAAGCTGAATTTTACCGGGGGAGAAGCATCGGGAAGAATCTTCTTCAGCTGCGCGAAGGCAAATGCAGCAGCAGCTTCATCACACATCTTCTCCATGTCATTTGCAAGTCGCCCTGCTGGCATGTAAATGAGAACAGAGTGACCAGTTGCCTTGTGAAGATTCAGAAAGTAGCTGCACCCATAAGATGTGTCCGCAACCACCCCAAGAAACTCAACATTGGGCCAGAAAACCTTCTTGAAATGCAATACAATCTTGTTCTCATTTCCAACCGCAAGCTCGGAAATAGCCTTATCCTTCCAATCCGGAAGCTTGGGCTCGAATGTGATAGTCCTAGACTTCAGCACACCAAGAGGAACAGCGACAACAGCTGCATCTGCAGAGAATGTCTTGCCGCCTTCTACAGTCACCTTCACTCCGTTAAAACGCCTGACAATATTTGTGACCCTGTGGGAAAACCAAAAAGCACAATTTACAGGTTGTGTCCTGAGTAGATTTTCAAATAAAAGGCACAAAATGATAATGTTCAGAATTATATACCTATGACCCAGGTGGATATCGAGACCCTTAGCGAGGGTGTTAATAACTGGTAGGTAACCCCGGACCATAAGCCCATGTCCACCAGGAAGCAATTCCTCCTGTTTATAGTAACAGCAGCAAAGGGGATTTAGCTGTATGAAAATGTATTGATTATCACCCAACAGAAATGTGTACAGAAGGAACACCAAATTGGAACAAAATAGGCAATATTTATCAACTAGTTACTAGTTCACCTCATCCCACAATCTAACAGAGATCATGTCAGCATCTGCAGCAAACCAACCTTCCATCCTGCAAAGATACCACTGTAACACCTTGTGGGCAAGGCCCTCCAACCTGTAACATACATACAATTTCAATGAACGTTTCTAAGTAAATTAGAAATCTTTTTTTTAAAAAAAGCACAATCTAACTTCATCGTCATTCGAACCTTAAATCTGGTCTTCTTTCAAAAACAGTATCAATGGCCTGCTGTAAGGAAACGTCCTCCTCCAGCTCGTGCCTTACCTCATTTGTCTGCACAAAGAAAATGTTTGTAATAACGCCAAGAAACAGCACTTGACCCGTGCTGCATGATATTAGGAAAACAAAAACTAGACTTAGATGCACAGTAGGCATGCCTCCTTCAAGATCTCCTCAAATGCCTGACCAACTTGGGTAACCAATTTTTGAGGCACTTGATTACCATCGACATCAAAGAGGGCATAGCTGCAAAAGATTCAACTGACTAGTTAACACTTGATTACCGTTGATATCAAAGAGCGCATAGCTGTAGAAGATTCGGCTGGTTAATCAATGACTACGCATGAGAATGTAATAGATTTGATACAAAATACAAGCAAGTTATGGTCTTCTTTGTAAAATCACAGATATGTTAGCAAGGAAATGACCAGACAAACCACAAATTAAAAAAAAAATGTCTGACTAGTCTTCCAGACCAACCATATGTAATCCTTAATAAATCGCTTCACAGAGAGAATATTTACACAACTGAAAAATTAAGGTGGTCATACCTTTCCAAATCATGGTCATACAAGACAGAGTTGTCACCACTGGTCCTGTACAGAGGTAGTCCCAATTTACCAATAACCGGTGCCAACGGGTTCTCTTCGCATACGCCGTGCAGCCTGAAACATCAGGAACATAAACTCTGTACTTTTGCCCACAAAACAAGATTTCAAAATGTAAAATGCGAAGGGAAAACAATTTCAGAAATTGATTTTTACCATGAGGCACCGAGGTCTATAGGGAAACCAAATGAGTAATCAGTGTGAACTCGACCACCAATTCTATTGCGTGATTCCAACACGGTGACCTAGCAAAAAGGAAAGGAGCCAATAGAAAGGGATAAACAATCTCTGTTCACATCAGACATATTACTTTGCAATAGTGCGTACATATAGAAACATGCTTTCAAAACATAAATTTGACAATGTTATTACACAAATACCAAAGGGTTAACAAAAGCTAAGAGTAGGTAACAATTGCTAACAAAAATGTCTCTGGATTCCTTTTTAAAAGCATAGCCACTTGCCAGAACTGTTGAGCATCGGTATATGTTTCACAATTTCACGAAGTTAAGAGACATTATCGTAATGCTGGCTAGTAAAAGTTCCTTTGTCAAATCTGATGTTCACTGTGTCCTAAAAAGATGCAGGCTCTTTCAAAGCTTTCCTTCATAATAACTCATGCGCTTTGAGATATCTATCAGTCGCAATGTCATCCAGTTCTGAAGACTCTTCACTAATTTTCACCGTTTCATGCAAGAGGACCACAAAAATCTTAATTCAAAACCATAAACAATATCGGAAATAGAAAGATGCAATGTGATACTATAAGCATTACCATTGAAAATTAAACACGTTACCTGAAAAGATGCATCATGGAGAGAACGGGCAGCTGCAAGTCCAGCTATGCCACCACCTATCACAATAACAGATGGGGTCCTTGCTCGTCTTCTCTCCAAATTTGAATAGCTTACAGCTAAAATAGAAAACCAAAAAAAATATTAGGGAAAAAATCAGATCAACAGCATGCTAGAAATGTTGACCAGGAGCATTGACACAATAGTACCAGTTAAGAATCCATTTCGCTTGATGTTTTCACATAAAGTGGATAATGCTATACTTTGTCAGCAATAGCCGACAAATTTATTCTAGAAACATGCCAGTTGCTTGTAGGTATCATCCAATGATTTCTTAAACAACCGAAAGAAGCTAGGATTTTGTTGGGCTGAGACCTTCAAGCAGCTCCTACAGCTAGTCCATAAAACAAGAAAGTCTATGAAATATAAAGAAGACCGAAGCACATTATTAAACAACTAAGAACACTTCCGACAACCAAGGCTAGAGTTTCTTGCATGTGTCTCTGCTTCCATGAAACATGATCTCAGCATGACTCTCTCAAAATCAATTGTAATCCTGAATTCTCCATTTCCCCTTATTAAATAGCATTATAATCGGTATAAACTACCATTGTCTGATTTAATGGTGACACTACCCAATAATTGACATCCTGTCCCCAATTATGACCCATCTATATAAATAACCACATTGAACTTGTATAATGTTAACTCTTCATCAAGACAGTACACAAATAATTTCTGAAGAACTATAGTGCAATGTAAATTGTTTTAAGGAAAAAATAAAAAGGAAGATGATAAAAATTGGCTAAAAAATAAAAATCTGCATTCCACGGTCTGTGAAATTAGGATTCTGAAAAATCGAAAGGAAAAAAAGAGCGACCTTTGTGCAATTGGAGATTAATCTTGTTCCCGGACTCCATAATGCGACGCTTATCGGCGATTAAGACTACACCCACAATTACTACTGCAACTAATCGAGATTAAAAGCAATAATAACGGGTCCAGCTCCTCCTTGCGGAAATTAAGCGGTGTCCGGGACAATTGAGGGGAGAAGTGGAGGATAAAAATCAAAAGGCACGTGATGAAATGGTTCGTGTTCAGATTGACGAAACCCAGCTTCCCCAACCAGCTCATGCAGATTGATTGTTCTCTGATTCTCCTCTCTCTCTCTCTCTCTCTCTCTCTACTACTACTACTACTACGATTCGGCGTAAAACCTCCTGAATCGACGATCAATTCCCTCAAACGAATTCGCCGGTGGCTGAGTGAGACGTCTTCGATCCGGCGGGAAAAGGAAGAGAAATTTTAGAGAGAGAACGAAACGAGCAAAGGTTTCTGGAGAGAGAAAAGAGATCGCCGCCCGCCTTCGCCATTCTCCGCCTTTTCGAATTCCCTTTTATAAACGGACGCCTTGCACCCGACGAGGAAGAAATTAAATGCTCCGGCGAGCGAAATTACACTTCTAACCGCCACATTCGGTTGACGCGTGGGATACGTCGAGGGCAGTTATGGCAATTCGTACCGGCTGAACCTTAACGTAAATTTTTACAGTTAATACCTCTTATAACATTATTTTGAATATTTCTCTCTTAATTTTTTTTAAAAAAACAATTATGGAATCATTTTATTCATTAATAATTTGACCTAATGTGAAATAAATCGCTCAGAATTTATTATATTTCTAAACATGTAAATGTTAATCTCTGACAGATATTCATGCTTAATTTATATTACCAAATGTGGAAAAAAATTAATAAAGCACTGTTCAATTAAATAAAAAATTATTCACATTTGTTTTTTCCGAAAGTTTTCAAGCACAATTACGTGTGATTTATTTTTACTGGCATGTCAATCGATACGTAAAAGGGAAAAAAAACGATGGCAAAATTAATATGGCTAAATTGTTCCTTCTGAGTAAATCCAATATCTTGGCAAAAATAAAATAAAAAACCCCCAACATGGTAGTGTTTGGTTATTAATAATAACAAGATAATATGATTTTAATTGCACCTTCTAAATAAATATAATTATGGCAGTAATTGGTGCAGTGAGGTAAGATTTTTCACCAATTCCATGTTTAGAAATTTTCCTTTTTTTTTTTCTTACTTTCCTTCCTGTATTTGATGTTCCACCAGACAAAGGCACGTGATACATGCTCCCACTAGTGCCTTCCAATAACGTGGTGATGAATAATCGGTCAAATTATTTTAATTAGTATTAATTATGGTAACTGCTTAGTTGATTAGTACTAATTTACTCATTTATCATATTTTAATCGGTGTTTTCTCACGCCACGTGATGGTATAGGATTATTCAAGAATTTCTAGTGATGCACGTTAGTTTGTAACATCTTTTTTATTTTTTGGAAAAAAAAAAAAGAAATTTTCGATTAAAACTCTCCCACGATTGTCTCCAGAAAATATTCCGATCAGATCGTTCGTCACAATCTGATCGGTGTTTCCCTGTGTTACGTGATAAGGTATGATCGCGGAAGAGTTTCTCTTTCATTAGGGTTAACATACCTTGGTTTTCACGAAAGATCGTCATCCGAATTCTGATTGACTTCCACGTAGAAATTCTTTTTTTATCTGTACTACTTGTATCCAAAAACTTATTAGAATTTTGTCTGTTCACATGACTCGAATCGAGACCTCAATCGAGGAGAAGAGGCGTCCAGCGTCTCAGCCAATCCTCTTTGACTATCTACGTAGGAAACGACACTTTTTTTTCCGGTAAAGATCGGGGCGTATCTCGTAATGAATTAGATAAACTAATTAAACTGTACACAAGGAAAACGACACCCTAATCAACCGAACTCCTGCAATTTGATTTTTATATAATAGCGATTAATGTACATTAGTGCTCTGATTATGAGTCCCATTAATTATTTGTTTTTATTTTATATTTACCCCTTTTGGGACTCCCTTTAGCGTTAACAGTATTATGAGTGGAAAGAGGAGACTACGTCATCTGTTCTCGATCGAGAATCGTAATCCGATCCGTCACGACACGGCACAGAACTGTGATTAGGTTACCCGATCGGGGCACGATAGCGTGACTCGGTAGCACAAATTCGTCCCAATTCACCCATTTAAACTCGACGTCACCTCTCATTATCATTTACGCCCATTCCCCTTTTTATTTAAGAAAATAAGCATTAATTTATTCATCTCGAGCATCAATTCCGTCCTTATATTTTTCGTTACGGTTTTAAATGTTCTGATTTTATTCGATAATGGACCAAAGTGAATTGGTTGAGACGGTAAGGCACCTCCTCCCTTTAAATAAGGTCTCCGATTCGAATCTTATAAATGTAGAGAATTCACCTTGAGAGAGTATTACCCCCTAGTGGCTATCCGGTTCAAACTGAATTAATTATGACCCATTAAACTTCTGAACATTAGTGGTATAGATCGGAAAAAAAAAACATTGGTGGAAGAATCCAATCAATCTCAAATAATTTGGACGTGTGACCTAACAAAAACCTTTCTCGGAGGTAGGCCTGGCAATTATTGACACGACATGGTAACGCGACACGACACAACACGGAGTTAGGCGGGTTTGGGTCAAGCCTATTTAGACACGAACCTGTACAGACACGATAAATAAACGTGTTTAACTGGGTTTGAACCTGTATAACACGACACGACACGATTAAACACGTTTATTAAATGTATTAACTATTTTTTATACATATATTGACTCATTTAATACATTTATATATGAAAATTTTATGATATATAAAATATTACATGCATTACATGATCAATAATTGATTAATCTTACTTATTTATTGTACTAATTATCAATAAATATTATTATCTTAGTAATTACATCATATATTATTATAGTATAATTATATATTGTCGATATTTTACATTAAATGGGTCAACCCGGTTTAGACACGATTTAGACACGATTGTATATTATTTAAATATTATTATCTTAGTAACCCGTTCCGTCTCGGTATATTATATAATTCAATTATACATTTTTAAATTAAATTTTATTTAATTTGTAAATAACTTATCTTAATAAATTAAATAATAATCACTTCATTTTGTTAAAATTATTTTTATGTAATATTGAAATATTTTTTAATTAATCAGACCGACCGATGCCCCGCCTTGTTCGGGGTGCGGAGCGTGTCCGGGTTTTCAAAAACGTGTCCTGCCCCGTCCCATTGCTACGTCTAGTCTAAGCATGTGTGTAACTGTAACTCTTTGTAGTAGCATAAGCATTTCTTCTCTTTTTTTATTAAATTTTATTTTTTCCCTTTTATTTTTCTGGTGAAATTTTGCTGTTTGCTACCTGACCGTTCTTTTCTATGTATAAATAATGCTTGATGATGTTAATCTATATTTATGACGTCATCATGTTAAAGTATTTTCAAATTAGTTTTCTTTGCATGTTTATTATTCTTTAATTAAATTCAAACACGTAAAATGGCGTTTTTATTTATTCATCAATTAATACATCTAACATATGGGCCCATCTGACTGCCCTGAGTACGGTCGCGGATCCCATTGGGCTAAGCCCAACCAAAAGAATATGGGCCCATTGAACTATCAGGCCCAATTTCCTCTAGCCCATTGGGCCTGATTCAGTCATCCCCACACTGTCGTACATCTATAAGTGTTTTTACTGGGCCGATCTAGCTCGAAAGGGAAAAAGTTACGTAAGGAGTATATCACGGGACATATGTGACAAAGCATGACTCCCAAGGTCCACATCAACGGACCACGATGTTCGAGTTCCTGAAACCGAGTCCTAAACATACAGGGGACACCGATTGATGAACGGCCATGTCCTGGGGACACCCATTGCCATGTTGCCAGCGGCTGTATATTCCTTCAAGAAGGGGCATAAATACATCGGTCTACTTGATGGGGACGAGCACGACTAGCCACGAGATCTCGATTCCGAGCTCGCGGGCACGACAAGCAAAGAAATAGTATCGAACGGTGCGCTAAGTTCCACAGACACGACAGCAAGAGCGTGCAAAAAGGTTATGGTTAAAGAGAATATGATTAGAACTCTGAGTTGAGGTGCATTTGTCGTGATACACACTCTGCCCTTTTCACAGTCCACTTGGTAAAGACGAAGAGGAAAATATCGAGATGGATAAGGTCTTCTTCCCGTGCCCGTACTCTCGAGGCTACCTACCTACCCGAAAAGAATTAAGCACGGTATCAGAGTCGTGTCACATGTATACATGGATCCCGGTCGACCACCCGATGCAATGAGGCTACAGGAACAACTTGGTATAGTGTCTGCAGTGTTAGAGAATCTGTGAAGTACCAAGTTGCTGATAAGATTGCAAACTAGTGTTTGTCCAATCATGCAAACTAGTGTTTGTCCAATCATATGTCGTCAGAGAACACTAAGACTTCACAGTACGTGAGGGGGCCAAGAGATCAAAGATAAAACGGTGGTTTGAACTAACCCAGTGTCACTTCTTTTTAAGTAAGGTTTCGGATTTAAATTTTATGAATTGAGAGAATCCATGGCCGGAAGAACTTTTACTCTTAATTAAGCTGATGCCTCCGGCTCGAACGTGCACCGACTAGGACCCACTAGACTTCTCGATATCGGGTCGTGGAAACCGGAAAATGACAGTCCCTAAGAGTGATCAGCAGCAGTACCTCACCCACTATCAGATATCAACCAATTACATGATGGTTCCATTTGACTTGGGCCTCTCACTCTTTTTGCGTCTTTTGCTGTTGGAAGACGGCAAAAGTTGGATTCTTAACTGTTTGATTTGAATATTTTCAGGGGTCATGCAACGATCAACGGCCGTAATTGCACGGTTTGGTTCAGATCAGTGTATTTTCCAGTCCATTATCTTCACGGGCGAGATTTCTTCGGAAATGGTTTCCTGGAGTGGTCCAGAAGGCAAACAGCTTCCTAGTAGTGGAAAGATTTCTCAATGCAGATATCAGAAGTACTGATCATTTTCCAAGATGATTTCGCATTTCCGGCACTGCAATTCGACCAAAAACAAGAGCTTACCAGCTCTTCTGCAGGCTTAGTACTCGACGAATATCACTTCCAATCTCCAGGACAGCTGTTGGGGTCCCTTCTTTGACTGCGTATCTTATCGAACTTGCCTCGACTGCTGATCCCGAGCTGGTTTCTGGGATATTTCTTCAAAAAACTGCAGACTGCCATTGTTTCTTCCGAACATCCATGACAGAACATGTCCACATCGTATTTCCGGACTAGGCTCGTGTCTAGTCCCCACAGGATGTGTCTGTTCTCCGAGGTCCCCCACAAGAAATTACGTGGTACATGGAACCAAGACATGGAGACCATGAGGACCAAATTTAATACGGTCCGAGAAGATTGACACCGAAAAATTAAATGCAGCAGCAGCAGCAGCAACAACAACAACACGTACCATAATTATCGATGACTTTGAATGACAGTGAACCGGTACAATAATCGAGCTTTATCATTTCAATCATCGGGGCAGAACAGAACAGGCAAAACCGTACCGATCTTGCCGTGTATGTATGTTACTCTCATGTAAGTGAAATAAGAGAAGGTACATCTATAGCCTTGTCATGAGTGGCAATCACAATGATGAGCTGTGGCATTAAAACTCTGCCATCGGGTACTTAATCGATGGTAAGGTTGGACTCGAACACGACTTATCTGAAGAAGAGCATCGAGTCTCTGCCCGTGAAAGAATATACACTTCTACCGTGTCCTCGACAATCCGTGAAGACCTTTATAAAACGCATCATTTATAGCGGGCGTTGGCCTGGTTGAGTTTTAACCTGTCAAAATCAGAAGAAAATAAGGGATCAGAAGTCGGCGATGGCGAAAACTCAGGTTTGGCATGTGAAGAGCATAATGTCTATTCTGTATCGAAGCATGTAACATGCTCGGATTCCTACCTACGAGTCGGACAGGTCGGACCAAATTGACAGAAAACTTGGATGTGTTCAAATATTTGCACAAGGAATGATCTTGTGATTAAACCGAGATGTACTAAATGGTCAGGCCATGGTTGACCCCGGAAAACTGGGAAAGATAAAGATAATTTTACGAGTTTCCACTTTTTTGCCTGGCCGAGAAAGGGATTGACATGCGAAGAGAACATGGCGATTACTTACTCATCTTGCTACCGGAAGCATCATTGGTCGGCATTCCTCCACCGTGCTGCACCATGCTCGTTCCCGGGACTGCATTCATCTGGGGATTCTGCAAAGTCTGAGGACTGAATCTGAACATATTCATGGGCTGCAAGGCAACAACCGGCTCAATGATAACTTTCTCAGGCACAAAGACAACGGCAATACCTAAAAACATCTTTGACACGAAGTGGCCAGGGCAAGGATGAACCTGGGATGCAGCAGCAGCTTGCAGTTGTTGGATTCCCATGTACCGCACGAGCTGCTCGGGAAGACTTTGGTTCTGCATCTGGCTCTGAAAGTTCACTGGATTGAGGGCCGGTGCCTGGCACATCATGTTCTGGTTCACCGGGGCCATGGACATGGACTGATGGTCGACCACTGGGACTCGGGGCAGATGAAGGTTGCTGTGGACAGAAGCCAACGGGTGAGCTCCCATCCCAAGCCCCATCGGGGACATGTAGGGCTGCATCCCGGGAAACATCATCGGAGCTCCCATTCCACCTCCCATCCACATTACCTGAGGAAAAACCGATCAAGAAATGGTTTTCTGAATCAGTTAGTTGTGCTGCTTCTCCTTTCCCAACTTGCTTTCTCAGGGATGGACATGGAACTATCCGAAGAGACAGAACAATGTACCTGTAGCTGCAACTGCAGAGACTTCAAGTACTCGATCGCTTCGTCCAACATTGATGCTTTGTCTGTCTGCAAATATGAATTAAAATCGATTCAATGAAAGGCGTCATTCACAGCAACAGGAAAGCAGCTTAATCCGACGGTTCACGAACAACAAGTTAAACTGAAGAACCAACGACTTAATTGTCACTTTCCTGGACCGCTAAGGATTTCTACACAGCAACAATATTTACTTGACTTTTCAAGCATCGGGCTCAAAAGTTCGATGCGAGATTAAACTCACTTCTCAACAAATCTCAGTAACAATTGAAGGGCACATGGGATTGAGGAGGCAGAAACCTTGTTGCAGTGAGGTATGAGCTCCTGGAGCGCCCTCATTTTCTTATTGATCCGATCTCGACGCCTCTGCGTACAAGATTCAGAGCTGAACTCGATAAAAGGTTCCTCAACTTTCAATCATATTATCAAGTTGAAACCCGATATGACAAAAAGCATACCCTTTCTGATAGATTATGCACTTCTGCAGCACGACTCCTCCGTGTTGATCCAGACTGTCGAGAAGTCTTCTTCCCACTGTCCGTCTCGAGCTCAGCAGCCTAAAGCGGTAAAAATATCACCAGGAGAACATGAATATGATAACTTAGTCCGTGAAACTCATCCTCCACCTTTGTTGAAAGTTTGTTCCGAGTACTCAAAAACAAACCACGGTCCTCAGTTCTGGAAATCAAGCAATACCTCGCTTTGGCACTCGGTGTCCTCAAATTCTCGGCCCTTCCTCTTGAGGTTACTGGTACCCGCTGAATTCTTGTGGGTTCCACCGAAACTGCTTCCCGATCCACCGGAAGAAGAAGTAACAGTTGGCTCGAATTTATCCATCTTCTGAGGAACCATTTGCAGGATGTTATCTTCTGCTAAGAGCTGGGAAGTCAAGCCAATGGTACCCGTCCGATCGCTGGATGCCCGACTGAGATCAGTCTCGTTCCGGACAACTTGATTGCTCCCACAGTGGCTCGACCCAACTGTCACACCCGAACACTCCCGAACATCTCCTGCCCCTCCAAACTTCGAAAAGTTCGCGAACTTTGTCGGGCCATGGCTCTGCTGAAGGGCCGAGCCGGAGAATTGGACCCGTGGTGGCGGCAGCATCTGGTTCAGCTCCCGCGCAGTTTCGAGGCCAAATGAGTGCTTGCTGTTGGCTTGAACGGGGGCTGTCTCGAGAGGATGATCTGCGGATGGCAGCTCGGTGAAGAAGGGCGAGCAGAACTCCTTCTCAAAGGGATCATCGACCGGGTAATGGATCCACGAGATGGTCTCATCTTCATGAATCAGAGTACTCGAATTCCCGTGGGACCTTTCAACCGGGTTCTGATGATGATGAGTTTCAGGCTTCTGGGGCCTCCGATGAGTTTGGCTCTGCATCACAACCTGGCCGTTCTGCCATAGGAGCTCCACCAGCTCGTTGTTCGGGCTGAAGACCAGCATCAGTCAGAAAAAGCATAAAACTTGCAGCAAAATAAGAAGGAAAAAAAAAAAAGAAATCTTTTGAGATAGAGAGAGAGAGAGCAGACCATGGAGATTTCTTCTGGTTAGCGAAGGGGAGATCGCACTCAAAGTTCCAATCAGGAATACAGGGATTCATGGCGACTGAAGAGGGCACAGAGCCTCTTCTTCTCCTTTCTGTATGTGACTGAAAGCAAACAAGTGAGGACTGTACAAACTGTGTACAACTGCAGCAAGTGAATATAATAGGTTAAGCACAACTGTTGCACATCATAAAGAGGTCGTTAGTTGTCTGGCTTATTCCAATAAACAATCCAATTATATAACTAATCACCCGACTGACATATTCTCAACAGAGCTAAAAAGGGTAAGACTTCAATTAAGAAAGGTTGCCTCCCTTTTTATGGAAGTCAGACTACAGAAAGGCAAGAAATGGAATGAAACCCAATTTGGAACGGCGGTGTGAATACGAGGAAACTGTTCTGTTTTTTTTAATCAGTAAGCAATGATGCCATCACTTCTTAATTTGACTTAAAATAATCACCAGAAGATCAACATCACCCCCGGCTGCAAGCTTCTGTGAGGCCAGCCGAGGTGAAGCAGAACAGTTGAAGAATTGGAGAGAGAGAGAGAGAGGAACAGCAAGAGATGAAAAGTCCCCGGCAAGGACCTAGCTTTCCATTTAAAGAAACATCCCAGCCCACAGGACGGCGCAGATTAGAGCACCCAGCAGCCGGAAGCGGAATCTGGAAACAGAATCAGACTCACCTGAGGGGAACCCAGCTGCTTTTTCTCACATGAGCTGGAGAATTGCAGACTGCAACTGTCTCTCTGTCCCTCTCCCTCTCTCTCTCTCTCTCTCTCTCTCCCCCTCTCTCTCTGTTTCCCACTCTGCTCTCTCTCTCTCTCTCTCTCTCTCTCAACGTGAGTGGAGAGGATTAGAGGGAGAGTTGTAGGGGCAAATGGGTAAAAGGGAGGGCTTGGGAAAGCCATGAGCTCCAGAGCTTTAACTCCAGTTAGAACCCCTGACAGGGACAGCGGACAGAGAGGGAGGGAGGAAAAAGATTTTGGTGCGAAACAGAGCATTGAATTTTGGGTGCTGTGATCGCACCATGGACCCTTTCACATGGCAATTCAATGATAGTGTTCATCCCATAAAACCTCGAGTTTCAATCGGTCCATACCATTTTCTTATAAGAATTTCTACGATTTAGTTGTTAAATCATCAAACAGCCAGAAAAATGACAATTGACGGTTGCAGATTAAATCCTAGAACATAGTGACTGAACTGTCCAAAATTCTATTTTCTTGTACATCTTTCAGGTCGACCATGTTGGGCTTAGGAGTGATTCCCGACAATTCAACCGAGCTCGTAGAGAGGTGATACTACCATGCATTCTTCTATTCATAAGTTCCAGATCCGAAAAATTGTTTGAAATTGAAGGTAGAGCTGAGCTGGGATGTGGGAGATCTACAACGGCATCCCCATGGAAGACGCAATCCGAAATTTGCAAAGGGAAGCTGCCACGTGTCAGGGTCCACAATTTTTTCCTTGGCCAGCGATCGGAGGGACAAACTTGTCAGACTACAAAATAGGTTCTTGTCCGGACAACTCAGACCCCATAGAACCGGCCAGCCGGGCAGGTTTTATCCCCTCTCCATCCGGTCGGGCCGACCCCTCAGCCTCGAAACCGCCGGCCTCATGGCCACGACTCGCCGTTTTCGATGACAGGTGATACGGCACGCACGGGTTCGAGTCCTAGTTTGCACGGTCTCGTCCCGCTCGATGCTGGAATCAGTTCGATATCACCGTTTTATGCCGATTGAATAATGGGGTAGGGGCTTCCAAAAGAAGCTGTGTACTTTGCAGGGTGACAGAACCGGGGCTGAGGTGGCATGTTCTTCCTTATCATTGGAGTCAAGTGGGCAAAAAAAATGTTAGTGGAGATCAGACGGATGAAAAGTCACCGAGGCCATATTGGACGAACATGATTCATCTGCTATAAATAATTTATATTTAATTTAAATTTAATTTAAACGAGAGATTTAATAATAATACTGACCTGATATTTAATTTCACTTTTTGCACCTTATAATATCTCGGGGCTTCGACTTTCCCATATCCGATACCGTCGGTGTAAAATTGAGATTAATATCCGGTAGAAAAGTCAATTTTGCCCCCTTAAATTGAATTTTTACCTTTCTTAGTATTTATCTTTTTGAAACGGGATTGAAGAAGAATAATGGGTCTATATCGGCCATCAGTTACATCACAGCGAAATGACATAATTTTCCTTGGATCTAAAACTGGTATCGACTATCTGTTGAGTCATGTCGTGCCAGATACATGCAATCGGTGTTACCAGGGGATCGATTTTCTACCAGCGTACGTTATGTATCGTCGAATAATTAACAAGGCCTTGTTCCGTTCCAAAAGGGCGCCATCCCTCTCAGGACAGTCTCAACCCGTGCATGGTCAGCTCAGACCTAGTTAGCTAGGAGGCATCGGATGTCGTATATGTCGTTTCACCGCTTGTCAGGGTACAAAAAAGGAAAGGTACCGGTTGATAATGGAACACGAACAGGAACAGGAATCGGAATCGTTTTATATGTTCAGGGTGAGGTGAGGGTGCAGCCTAGAGAACATGATTTAAGGTTCTTGGATATGTTTTTTCTGTTATCATGTCAATCAGTGATCTCAACTAATGGCTGTCTAATACGTCAGGGAAAATAATCACGTGATCTGAAAAAACAGCACAAATCATCGACTGACAGAAAAATTTATAGCACTCATGATCGGGTTCACAGATGACGTGATTTGCTCAGGGTTGTCCGATAACCCTTCATCTTTTTCACATGAGTCAAGCTCTCCCAACAGGCAGGTCCCTCACATTAATGGCGATTGTCTCATAACCAAGAGATTCTCCTTGGAGTTTAGTGGGGGTTGTAGGGAGGGCTCATCCTATTGATTTCCGCAGCTTTGGACCAAGCAAAAAAACAAACAATAATTTGAATTTCCCCGAAAAGAAAAAATATACATGTCTTGTTGATGGGCATGTCATTTCTGCAGGAATAGATGTTTTGAGCTCGAAAAATGGGCCACGCTAAGGACGCAGGATGTCGGGATCGACACGGGTCGGCTGGAAATTTCAGGATACTGTGTTTTCTGGGTTTTGTTTCCCTCGTTTTACAGTTATGGAATCATTCGACTCCACGCTGATAAACAGTTCCGTGGAAGGAAGCAGAAATGGAGGAGGAAGAAGATTGGGAAGCAATTAACGTAGTGGAAAAGGAAGGGGCAGCAAGCAATGTCTGACTTCTGTTCTGCGTTTGTCAAGTGGAGATCTTATCGTTTGTCAAAAGTTGACTTCCGTGTCCGAGAAAGATGGATCCTTTGCTGGCTGACACGTGAATCTTATGCAGAAACATTCTCTTCGGGGATGCTCGGGTCCGAACATCCTCTCGGAACCTAGTCGTTACGGAAAACATGTCTACGACTTCTGTTAGATTTCCACAGAATCTGTACCAGAGAACACTCGGAACACCGACCATGAGAAAACCGAATGGTTTTAAGCTGTTCCCGACAAAATTTACAACTTCTCGACTGGGAACCCGATAACGGGCTTTATATCTGATGCGAGTGATCGGAGCTCTTCAACCTCTTCACCGTTGAGGCTCCACCCAAGCGCCCCTGCAAACTCCTTGGCCTGTTCTGCGTTTTTGGCTCCTGGTATCGGCACCACGTTGCCCTGGGCTACGAGCCAGTTCAGGACAACCTGAGGGAAAACAGTACAAGGTTTTATGTTCGGTATGGAGCAAGACGAGCGTAAAAGTGCTTCATGGAAGGAGGAATTTACTTGCCTGGGTGTTGGTTTTGCCGTACTTCTCACCGATCTGGGAGATCCTGTTCAGGAGAGGTTGGAGCTACAGAAAATAAGAATTCAAGTTAATGCAGCAGGAGATATGAGGTGCAAAACTCGAGAATTGACTATCGGCTGTAACTATAAGAACTCACTCTAGTCAAGAACTCGGGAGTGTATATCCCGCCCCGAGGCCCGGTCGGTGGATTTTCTGGCGTATACTTTCCTGTTAGAGCACCTGAATATATTCGAGAAGACGAGCACATAGGTATCCTCAAATAATTGGCAGCAATTCTTCAACTGAATCTGAAATTTCAAAATGATCTTGCATTTTCTCATGGTCCGACTGAACCGTGGTCCTGTAGCCCGGCCACAGTCTAAACGATCCCTGGACCGTCTTTTTAGATCAAGCTTATTAACAGCACATTACCCGAACGCCACAGATACCACAGGGATTTACCTTGAGCAATAGGGGAGTAAGCGATCAGGGCGATCCCGAGCTCATCACAAGTCGCCTTTACACCATTTTCCTCGGGCAGCCTGTATATGAGACTGTAATTCACCTGGTTCGAAGCCAGGGGAATGCCTCTCTTCTTAAGCCTCTGGTAAGCATCCCGAAGTCTCCTTTCTGTATGGAGGCGGGGCAAATGCATGAAAACCGAAGGTCGATATTTCCTTTTGTCATGGGCTTATCAATTACAGGAAGAAACCGAGACCTGATAAGATGTGGATACTCACCGCCGTAGTTTGAGACACCCACAGCTTTAACGAGACCCTGTTCAACTGCATCTCCAAGGCCATCGATGTACCCTGAAACACGGTGTTCCACAGTGTAAATCGTACTTTCAGCCATATTTAACTCGTCTTTACTAAGATACTCCAAACACAAGAGAATTGTGTGGCACGCAAGTAACCTTCATTTCCCCATATTCCGGGCCTGAGAAAAGAGAGCAATGCAGATTCCATAAGCTATTCTTGATAGTCGATGCCTCGATGGGCATCGGGCAACTACTTAGAAAGAATGTAATGGGGGATCATACCAGTGGAGCTGGTAGAGTTCCACCGAAGAAAGTCCCAGGCGATTGAGAGAATCTTTAAGGGCATTCACGACACTCTGACGGCCCAGTCTCCATGGCAAAGCTGCAAACTTCGTTGCAGTAGCAATCTCGACTTTCGGATCCTTTTCTTTCCGCTCCTTGATGAATCTACCGGATGTAAAAGTTGCCATAAGTAACTTAATTCATTCTCTCTGGAGATCAAGAAGCAAACATGGTACAATTACGGAACACACCTTCCTAGAAGAGTTTCCGAGTTTATGGCACCAAAAGAGAACTGCACATAAATCATGATTTCTATCAAGATTTCTTCCCCGTAAACTCCAATGGAGGAATGAAATAACAGAAGAGCACGGATTACTTCTTACACGAGAACCGTAGACCTCAGCAGTGTCGAAGAAGGTTATGCCACTGTCAACACTGGTATCAAACGCAGCCTTAGCAGCTTTCATCTTCCTATCTGTAATCAATAGTTATCCGAATACGTGACTGATCACCATATTTACTCTGAAATGCAAAAATCTTGCTTCCCCGCAGGGCCACAAACAGTATGTTCTCTTGGAGAAATGGCTCCTGCTACCCTGGGCTAGAATTTGAATGAAGCTAAAAAGACAAGGAAGCGAGGTAGAGCTAAAAAATTTTGATCAAGATCCCGAAAAAGGAACATTTAACAAACATGAATGCTCAATGAACTATCTGGGCAGGAATAAGCATCACAGACAGCAGCCAGCTGAAGTCCGGGAGCCTAATTAAACAAACGATAATAGCCACTGAGATCGATAAACAGTCTCGCCTCATGTCAAATAAATTTGGCAGGCAAATTGGATAAAAAACCCAACAATTCCTCCCCAAAAAACGACAAAGAAGTTCTATGTACTCGTCAGACACTCTTCCTATTATCTCCTGGAAATTTACAGGGCTCCTATACTATTGAAGTTATCATCATCTGAGTCAGATGTTGCTAATTGGTACTATGCTGACAATATCTTGGACAAGAATCTGTGGACCAATGGCAACAACTGCAGAGTACTTCCATAGCCCAGACAGACTCCTTTTCCTATACAGACAATATAGGTATAGATACAGCCAGGACAACCCAGAATGCTCTGGAGTCGAAGGTCGGCCACAACGCAGCATTGACATATTGTTGGCACTTGGCAATAAACCAACTTCTAGAGCAGTTGAAACTTGAAGCATCAATTGATTTAACAGCAACAAGACTACATCGGACTACAATTTCCATGAAGAAAGCATGTATCTAATCCTCAGAACCCACAGCAGAACAAATTTACAGACAAAGGCACCTTCTCGATAAGCATTTCAGGGAAGAGGAAGTGATGAACAGGCTAGACCATGGGGACTTGAGATATTACCATCCCATTCGAAGTTATTCCAGTAGCTGGTGTCCCCCCAGGACCAAGCTCCAATCCCAAGCCTCGTGACTGTCAAATCGGACCCACCCAACTTCACCTTCTCTTCCGCTTCTTTCAGCGTGGCGAAATCCTCCGACGCCACTGCCGTTATCTTGCTCGCCCTCACTCTCCTGCGTCCGAACCCGCTGATGCAGCAGGCGCTGCTCAGTTGCAGGGCCATTCTTGGGTGCGGCTGGAGAGCTTTCTGTGGCCCTGCAACTCACTCGACTCAACTGCTCGATCAAGTAGACCCAGAGAATGGAAGGACCCTGTGATCGTCGAACGAAGAAACTAGCGCAGCCGGTGAAGGAAACCGGGAAGCTGCACGATCCAGAATGGCGGGGAAAAGGTGAGAAGGATTTGGTGGGCTGGGAGAGAGAGGGGGAGGAAGTGGTCCTCCGTGTGTCCACGTAGGATTTATAGTTCACCGCTCGGCTGGACACTTAACGCAGAAACAGTGTCGTAGGGGTTCTAGGCGAGTCTTTTCATGTCAACGCCAAAACCTGAGATGGTTTAGTGGTGTAAACTTCTGTTTGATCAAGTCGAGCTTTCAAGTTTGAATGCTAGTACTCAGGAGCACACTCCTTGCTCTCGGCTTTTAGCGGATACTGACTTTTTAGACAACACTCATTCATTAATGTCAAGAGCAGGTACTTCAGTTTATCGTATATATATGTTTACATTGAATGTAAAAGTCCAAACATAACGAGATGCAACTTTCAAGTGCAAATTCTACAGCTTAGAAGCACACTCTTCGAGCTCTGTTTTGACTGTCAAGCGCTGGCGCACTTAAGGATTTACTGGTGAGCTTCCTTCTTTCAAACCGACTATGTAACACCATCATCCTCATTCGATCACGAAGCCGCAGCTCTGAGTCCGACCTGAGCGTGAGAATAACTACAAGTTGCTCGAACTGAGCACGACAAGAGCACACCCAATACCGAAACATCCACGACATCCTCAACCTCGTCCAGAATGAGTTGAAACCATCCATTCTCTCTAACGTTAGCCCTGGTATAAGGTTAGATAAGCATCAGGTAGATCATAAGCCTACGGACCGTCGATAATAACTCGAATTGTCGCAGATGCCGCAACGATATACTTCTTATCTTGCGTCGTTCTTCAGCTTTTGGTACAAACAGTTTCCATCAACAAGCAAGTTTTCCTACACTTGAATTGATGGCCTTGGGTAGATAAGATAACTCCTCCCGTTTTTTTCTTTTTCTTTTTTTGGTAGAATATGGAGCCGAAACTCGAGAAAGAAAATTAAATAATACAATAACGTGGTAAGTATCGCCTAAAATAAGCAATCCGATACCAGGAGTTGGGTCATCAAAGCGATGAATGTCATAAGGACTAAGATGAAAGGTCCAATGAACCAACTAATCTGCACACATGTTTCATTCTCTATAAACATGATGCATTATATTGACTTACCACTCCCGAGTCAAGAGACTTCTTATGGAATCTACCGATGAGGAGATAAAAGATGTACACACTCATGTACCTTATAATAATCTCCGCACAATATTGAATCTACCTCGAGAATTAGTTGTCGTATACCCAAAGACTGAGTATAATCTAAACATGAAAAGACTCCCCAAAGTTCTGGATTTGCTACAGTTGCTAAACCTATGTTACATGAAAAACCTACGTTACAAGAAAGCCTCTTTTTCAGTTCCCTGCACAATCTCTTAATAATCCGCCAGTTTCTACTGCCCCATGGGTTTCCACAAGATGCACCATCGATATTGAGTTTCATCCGGCCAACTCTGAGCTGCCTCCACCCTACCTCGAGAACGAGCTGTCATATACCCGAAAATCAGGTATAGTCTAAATCCGAAAAGACTCCCCAAAGTTCTGTACTTACTGCAATTGTCCACCTATATTATATGAGAAACTTCTCTTTCAGTTCCCTCTACAATCTCTCAATAATCTACCAGCTCCTGCCGCCCCTACGTTCCCATGAGATGCACCGTCGGTATCGAATTTCATCCGGCCAACTCCGGGCCGACTCCACCCTGCCCAACATAACTCTCTCCTTGGTTTCCTTATTGATTCGGGTAATAGTGTTCTTTACTAGATCAAAAGAGGCAGCCACTCTAAACGCAACTTCATACTTCACTTACTATGTACTGTCAACACTAAAGCTGGAACCTAGGCCTGTTACTTATCCTCAAAGCCTCTATACATAACTGGAACATACTTTCACGATATTCATTTATATTATATATGGATGCAGGTATGTATCATATATACGTATACACGTATATGAATACATATTGTATAGATCAAATGTGATCTACTTACCATGTCGGTGTAACCATCTCACTGTATTAAGAGCCGAATGCATAAACATGAAAATGGTTGAATTAATAAAAACACCAAGTATAACTTTTTCACCATTTTCATACTGTTCAAGAAAAACAAAATACCATTTTCATAGTCAACTTCCAATAATAAAATAAGTTATTATATATGATGTTTTATCAGACAATCTCGGTCAGTTCAAAAACCAGCCGAGCTCTCCGAACGCGGGCATAAATTTCTTGGACCGACCTTTTTACAATTCAGAAAACAATAGAAATTTATATAAGATCCCAAAAATTCCATCAAGATCTTCGAACATGGACATAAATTTACCATATCAATCATTTCATACTTCAAAAATCTATCAAAATATTTATATAAGAACCTAAAAGTCGGGCCCTTTTAAGGTGGGTTTAGTTTTTCCTTTTTCATTTATACCCTTATTTCACTAAAAGGAAAGGCCCGGGAAACGCGCCGGCATAGGAACCACGGGACCCAAACCTAGTAAAGGGAAAAGGGGAGTGCGCAAGATGCCAGCGGAATGATCGGCCGGACAGAAGCTAGGGCTGCTTCCTTCCGACCGCGTCCATCTTAAATTTAGTGAAAAGGCCCAACCTTTTCGCCAATGAAACATTGAAATGAAAAATGAGCCAATAGCCATTAATATGCCAATTTCTACGGCCAAGATTGAGAACAAATTTGTTGCTAGCTAGGGTTCTTATGCATCAGTTCAACCCTATTTTGTGGATACAGGTTAGTGAACTTAATCACATCGCAGGCAGATCCAGTGACTGAATCAACAAACAATACAAAAGATCCATTGGACAAACCCGTACGATCGAGACTCTAGTTGTGGCTCCGCAAATCGAACAGTACTGATCGCCGGAATTCTTGTTGGTATCTTTATAGACAACCCAGAAGTATTCCTTGGACTGTGCAGTCAGCTTAATCCCAGAAAAAGCTAATCAATGATAGTTTCCCTTCGCAAGGATTTCCCGGGTTTCAGGGTCGAAGTTGAGCACCGAAGCAGTAACAGGAAACCGACCGGGAAACTTCTTATATGACAACCTCCACACCACAAACAAGAGACTTTGATATTCATCTGAGAAGGAACCCATCGTTCTCCATACTGACGTCTGAAGACAGCACTTCCCAAGCAAGGTGCGTTAAAAAATTTATTTTGCTTCTATTTATGTTAATTTATCGGATTCTTTATGAACAAATTTTGTCAAAAAACAAGAACCGGAAACCATGAACACAAGACAAAGAGAGAAGGATGTGCTATATTGCTAATGGTAATGCATCTGTACGTAGCAGACGTCTTTATTGAAATTAATAGCATCTCGAACAGCCAGTTCCGGTATTCAGAAGTATATTAGCATAAGCATGTGGATGCGATTTTCCTCGCTGAATATTCATAAGCAGTACATGGATCAGTAGGTGTCCTTGAGTGCATTTGTACTATACTATAGTACTCATCCAGGTCGCATCTCCAGTATCTGTAAGTCTGGAACTATGCCGCCGGCGCCACGGTGGATGCATCGTCGTCGTCGTCGTCATCATCGTCATCACCATCTGCATCGTCTTCCCTGCAGATGCACAACTCAATACCAGCAATTCCGCTACTGGCATCGGCGAAGAAGGCGCTGAGAGAACTAGGGTTTTCAGCTACCACAACGACCACCATTTTTGCTGGGAAAAAGAAGAAGAAGAGAGGGCTGCTGAGATGAGGGCAATAGAAAGGCTAAGTGTACCGCTCACTTACTCCTTTGCTCGAGAGAGGAATGTGTGTGTTTGGGGGATGTGAGCAAATGAAGCTACACAGTGCTCCTATTTATAGGGATATGTCAGTTGTCTAAGTAAGGACCCAAAGATGAGTACATTGATTTCGTAGATGCTGTTAATGGTGGTCTGGTAGAGATATTTCGATGTTCGTCGCTTGCGATTGATGGAGAGATATCTCCAGCTACATGGGTAAATGGGACTATGAAGCCCGGCTCCAACATGGATTGGTGGACCTACCGAATTTTTAGATATTAAACAGTATATACTGAAAATACGGGATTGGAGAAGATTTGTATGCTAATTGGGAAGATAGGTTTTTTTTTTTTTTGGGTGTCGTTACAGGCGGAGAACAGGAGGAATGACATTGATGAATTGAATTCGGATTCTCTTCTATTCGAACTGAGAGACGAGTATTATTGTATCGAACCACATTCTCAAACAATGGTAATTATGCTAATTAAATTATCAATTTTAAGTGAACATTTCACTTGCTCAATCCAGTGATGATCAAATTGTGGAAGACCTTTTAAAGCAAATATTCAAGGAGAGCTCGTGCCTTAGGAAGGAATGTAACCCAAAAATCAATTTCTTTTTTATATTATAAAAAATGAGTATACGAAGAAGAAGATGAAAATGAAAAAGGCACATAAGTCTCCGATAGAAATGAAATGCAAAATCATTTCATCTTAGATCGAACATCATCCAGCCAGGGATTTGATTACATAAAGCAATTGTCAACAACGTGGTGGCATTTTCACATTGAGATTCGAATATCTGTCTTGTCCGACAATCAAAAGGGTCAATTCTTCATGGACTCCCCCTTTCCTTCCTCTCCATTTTACTGTTTCACATGTCTCCCTCTCATTTTCGTTGCCATTCTTTTTTTTTTTTTTGTGGAAATAATAATTTGAGAGATTTTTGCATTACTTTGAAAACGGCACATGGCAATTTTGAGACATGGGAAAGACACATGACATGGCCAAGCTACTTTCCATGTAATCAAAGGAATGGATGCCACGTGGAGCGTAATGGAAAACAATGGATTGAGAGAGCAGTAGCAAGAGACGCTCCTAAATCATGAACGAGTTTCTTTTTAATCCTACATGTTATTTAGATGTTCATTAGATCCTAATAATTCAGGTTTACGTAGGATCTGTTCGCTAATGGATTCTTCCCATTTTATACAATCAAAACTTGGGATTTTACTTAAGAGACACTAGACCATCTCGACCGGCACGTGACAGGTGGCTCTTCAAGGTCAGCGTCGGTCCCCCGAACCGGCGCTGGACACATGGAGGGATGGCGCTGGACACAATCCACGACAGGAGGCAACATTCCTGCACGCTCTCGATCCCCATTGGCACGTGCAATTTTGTTGCGACCGAGCTAGTGGATATGGATTCTCCCTCTGTCTACTGTCAGTCAACAGATTTCCAACATTCTGGTCAGTGTCTTTCCCTCTGGAGATAGGCCGTATGACATACTGATAACAATCCTCGTGTACGATGAATGTGAGAGAGATTTCAGTATGAAGAGATTCCGAAATTAATTTTCTGTTTGCTAGATTTCCAATAGGCAGAGAACCGCTCGTATTCTTGACCGAAAGAAGAAAAACAGTTTCGGAGAGGACAATGGTTCTAGGGTTTTTGTTATTTCTTGGGCCGATTCTCTTTACAGACAAACTTCAGGATCAATTCTACTGGCACTGTTGACTGGTCATCAGATGGTTTGACGATGTCGTCTCCTTTTGTTGAGTAATATCTCGTGTTCGACTCTCTTATAAATATGGAAAACTCATGTCGGAGAGAGATTTAACTTAATAGGTTGAAAGGACTCCAATATGGATAAGCCAAAGTCCACTGATTTTCTGAGCAGCAGATATCACTGAAAAAAGAAGAGTCGAGGAACACCTCAGTTTAGGTTAATGTGTTATGATGCAGGCATCTTCGTTTCACCGATGATAATCCTGTAAGATCCTGCGAATATGAGACGATTGTTACCTGCTCGGACCCGAACCGATCTCACCACTTCTACCTGCTTATTCTCAATTGCTGCATATAATGGAGAAAGTTACACATTTCTTAACGTCAGCACCTGATTCCATCTACACTTCTGCTGTACAGCAAGAACATTTGCTTTATGCAGTCTAGATCGATAATTGGCTGCCCCACGCATACAGATCCGAGCATCTGAGTTAAAAGAAAATTCACAGAAAGTCTTAGAATCGATCCTACCCCACCCACGAGGAACTTTCAGTTGAACTTCTTGGCGATGAACTTCCCCTTCGGGATCTTGCTGAGGAACCCGACGTCGACTTTGCGGTAGTGATGCTGAAACTTTTGTCCCATCTGGTAAATGAATCCGTCCACTTGATCCTCGTAGCGCTCGTAGAGAACAGGCAATGTGTGAGCAGCAACAAAACCTTTCAGCAGGAAAAGCAAGAGCTTAGGCTCCAGGGCAGGAACATAAACATTATACAACAGGATTATCGAGAACTTCGCAGAAGATTTGACAGGAAATAGGATTTTTTTACGAGAATTTCCTCAAAAATGTGAGAAAGTTCTTTAGGTAAACTTTGCACTTATGCCTGTTTATCATTAAGGAATACTTTACATGGTAAACCTCAGAAGAGAAAGTCAAAGGCCAAGTCTAAGCCTCATTTTGAAGCAGCCACCAACACTAAACAAGGGCACGGGGACACTAGCTCGAGGGATGTTGCTATGCATCGATTCCGCACTTTCAACCATCCACTTGACCAAGACACAGGTATGAAACTGGATTGTAACATGTAGGATACTCTTTATCGATATTGTGATAGAACTAAGAGTAATATCAAATCTACACATAACTGTCTATTTGACTCACCAATGTACAGGACGGTGAGAAAATTGCACCAGCTCCCAATCACTGCAGCAGCCCACAGACCTCCAACAACCTGCAAGGTATTCTCAGTAATTGAACTTAAGCATCTTACAGATTGTTATTTAAAACCTTAGTTGAATTTTGAATCTGAATATTTCCCATTGTGTGAGCGTCGTAAGATGATTGAACAGTCATTCAAATTTCTCAGAAATCTCATAGAGAATGCAAGGATTGTCCTTAAACTAGGACTTGTACTTACAAAAACTATAAATGCAACTGTTTCTTTCGTACCACGAGGAATTGTTTCAAGTTTCCATTTGATGCAACATCCTGAAGGAACTTCAACGCTCGGTTTACTTCAACACCAATTGACTTGCCAGCGTTGACAAATAACTCTTCAGGAAGAACAAGACGAGGGGGCCTAGAGGATGAACTGCAGTCACGAGAAAACTCGACTGTAATTTCAGCAGCAAAGTGAATCACGCATTAATCAAGCAGTAATCATTCTCTCCAGAAAAATAAGGACTAATGTATAGGTCAAGGAAAGGGAAAACAAAAAGCAAAGACTCCAGAAATGAGTGAACAAATCTATTGATTGATTTACCTCTTCAAGAGGCCAGCAGCATTCGACCACAGATATTGGGCGAGCATGCCCAGGATCAGGGCAAAAGCCATGAGAGTCAGAAAGTGATAGTCAAGCCATTCGAAGAGAATCCACATAGCTGTAGCAGTAGCCAAGACACCTGCCGAGATTTTCTTGTTCCTCCACAACAAAACATCAGCAGCTGCAAAATTTCAGAAGAGATTCAACAAATTAATCTGATTTATTTATAATTAACCTGTCAAAGCGAAGAAATGAAATTTCCTTACATTTCCCACCACCCAAAAGATTGTGCACGGGTTTTTGGCGCCCAAAAAGTCTATTAAACTGGGAAGCGACTGACTTCGGTTTATCCTCCTCAAAGAATGACACAGATTTCTGCCTCGGGACGCTCTCCTTGAGCGTTTCCACGACGTTGTTCAAGAAATCCTCGGCAGTTATTTTCTCAGGCATCTTTGTCTAAGCTTAAATACGCAGCATCATCTCATCAGCAGAAGAGCTTTATACTCATGTTGATGTTCAGAAATAACTCATAACAATAAGAGCCTGTCTTTACAATGATACTGTCGTGTAACCACACGGTGCTTCAAATGGGGTAAACATCAACAAAGAAGAGACAGTTGCATGTTTATGCCTTTGTAGTTTAATAAGGATTTATAATGGGAAAGGATCTATAAACTTCGAACAGTCGTTGTAATCTCAGTACAACTAGCAGAAACACAGAATACGATCAGCTGCTGAAAGAGCTTCATGGGAACCATCTATGCCAAAGAAAATGGATGAGATACGGCAGATACAGAGGCTGGAATACCCAAGAAATTAATTACATGTGCTGGCTGCCAAAGCCAATGTCGAACAATCATAGACATAAGCCAACTGAAATATGCACTACTGCACACTCTCATTACTTAGCACACAGATTTCATTTTCTTTTCATGAATTCCGAGATTTCCATGGATTACTGTTCTCTTTGAGTGCAACGAAATTACAGCGATGAGCAAGCTGAGAAAAAAGTTAGCACTGAAGGATCTGTAACGGATGACATGATCAGAAATCACAAACCTTAACTTCGATGATGCACAGATTCAGTTAGCTTAAGCAGTGGAAATAGACCTTGATGACACCAAAGAGCCCAATTTAAACAAAATTTCAGCAGATTATTATGGGTTAACTGAAAGCAAAATGCAGTAGATTCCCTTAGCTTCACGGATTTTGCTTGCTTTGCTTCTAAAATTAGGTTTTTTTTTTTTTTTATCAAATGCTTAAATTTGAAGGGGTCCTTTCCCAATGATCTGCAACCAACGTATCTTCAGGGTTCTGCGTTATCTTCAAGGGACAGCAGTGGCTCCGAACTAAGCACACACTGACAGAGATCAGAGTGGGAATGAAGTAAATTCTCCAGACAATCAAAGAAACAAGAAACCCCATCAAGAACGAAGACGCAACACATCCCAGGAACAAATCGATGACCCATAAAAACACGAATGCGGTAATCGATAAAGTGCAACTTTCAAGAACAATGCAGTGAACAGAAAGAGACGAGTGAAGTGCGTACTAAAGGGAGAAAAGGCCGAAACTTTGGAGCAGGATCACAGACGGAAAAGGGGAACCCGGCTTCGTCCTCTGAGAGTTTGCGATGACTGAGAAGATTTACTAGTGGGTTTGGCTGTCTCTGCAACTCGGTGAGCATCAAAGAGCAAAAGGACAGGCAAGATTTGACTGGAAATAGTAAAAAAAATCCTTTCTATGCTAGTTAACTATCACTTTAATTTCAAAATTTCTACTCGAGTAATACTTCAGTTCTTAACTTTTTTTTTTAATAATTAGGCTCAAACATCCGTATTTTTACTAATAACTTGGTTCGACCGCCAACTTGCCGTTAAAAACACTAATGTAGAGTTCGATTTATCACTTACGGCGTTATATTTACACCTTTTTATTGGTAAAATATTAAAACGACGTTATTTTACTGAATAGAAATGTGTAATAATTCTTTTATCTTTTAACTACTTATCATATTTCTAATGAATTACCATTGATTTAAAAATAAGACTCGCTGGAAATATGATCAATAGTTAATGATAAAACAGTCATTACACCTTTCTATTCAATAAAATAATGTTTTAATATTTTTCTAAACAAAAAGTATAAATCTAACGCTGTAAGTGACATATTGAACTCCAGGTCAGCATTTTTAACTGCGATCGGACCAAATTATGGGTAAAAATATAAATGTTTGAGCCTAATTATTAGTAAAAAAAGTTAGGAACTGTGATCGAGTATAAATTTATGGACCAAAGTGACTGTTTACTCTTTCTTTATTTTATTCATTTAGTGCCAATCGGCATGAGCATTTTATATTTAGCCAAAAGGAGAATCGCCCGACTCTCCGCTGCGGTTCAAGGGGCTGGCTTCCGTTGACTTTCTTTGACCAAGCAGAGAAGGAGGAGGGGATGCCATTTTCAGCGAAAGAGTGACGGCCTGATGTTGACATCCAGAAAGCAAGATCGATTTATTGAGCCGCGTGAACTTTCCCAAGGCATGCTAGTTAACAAGTTCCGTATCTGGATCCATTCATCAATCATGTCGATCACCATGCACGTCCTTTTTATAATGTACCTAGGAAAGTATCAGTGAGCAATGTCGGACCGGGAAATTCGACAGTACCCAGCGAACCTACAAAGCCAAGATTAAAATTTTCCCATTTTATGTGAGCAATAATTTTCACCGAGAAGATGAGCAACCCCTTGGCCACTATCCGTTTATGTTTTCTTTTTCTTGATTCATTTTTGATGCGACCTTACGATTGCAAATGAGAAGTTGCAACCGATCCTCAAAAACAGGTTCATGATACCCTCCACCAATCTGGTGGTCTGTAGTGGTCATTTCAACCGGAACCAAAACTGGTCACCGGGATTGCATTGCAGGATGAGCACCTTGCTTGTAAGTAACAAAGCCGAACAGAATAAACGAGTAGATTTATTACCAGGGAGTCGGTGAACGGGTGAGGTTCACAAGGTGAGTTCTGACATCAATGTTTTTCCCCTTCTGGCTTGAGATTGATTGATTGATGATGAAACATGAGAAGTATTTACACCAAAGCAATTGTCAATGAAAGCAGAGTGTATCAGTAACCAAAGACCGACTGGTTGAGTCAGTGGCCATATCAGAGCGTCGTTTTACCATCAAGTTCTCCCATTGCAGTAGTGAACCCCGTTGCAGTGGGTGGCAGGACCCTTGTGCTTCATCTTCAGGTCATTTAGGCCCCATATCCTAATTGTACGGTCGTCACTTGCCGATGCCAGCATGTGGGAGTTTGTCGGGTTCCATGCCACACAGTTGACCGCACCAGAGTGTCCAGGGAGCGCCTCGATCAGTTCCCCAGAACCTCTGTGCCAAACGTAAATCTAGAAGAGGGACCAGAAAGAAAAATTAGTGAGCCACATTGGCAGGAGAAATTCTTACTTAGATCCGGGATTTCTTGCATGAAATCGATCACAACCAATCCTCACAACAAGCATTATGGCAATAGCTGGCTAAGAATTTCAATGCACCAAGCCTAGAGGAATCTTACCGAGAAGACCCAGGTTTTTCTTTCTATATCCATACATGTAAGAGTGGTTACATCTCCGTCTGTGTCTTGGATTCATAACAAAACTTCCAAGGAAGCCGGGTCAGTCGCATATTGCGTAAAACCATATCAACTGGGGCCAACTATACTAAGTGAGGTCACTGGGAATTAAATTCGAGTAGTGTTGCCATGTTCCAATTCGTGCCTTGAAATATTTGAAAGCGGTTTCTCCTCTCCTTGGAGAGAGAGATGAGAGCAGAAAGGCCCAACAATCACCTTCTAGCAACTGCCATAAACATTTTCTGGACATCGATCGACCAGTTTGTGGTTTATCGATACGATATCTAAGCATTTTACGTGAAAGTGAGAATAGAGTAGGGCCCACAAACAAGACATGCATAATCCATGTACTAACGAGCCATAAGCACCCACTAGAATGCGACCATTAACGAGTTCAAGATCAGACTCGTGCATGCTGTAATTCAGATTAAGGCGAAAAAAGAGAAACGCATACCTGGGAGTCTTCACTGCCACTGGCAATAAATGCCTCTTCAAGGCCACCAAAGCAAGACCTTATCACAAAGCGACTCCTTTTATGCCCTTTATATTTTCCCACAAGCTTGACTTCACCCTGTATATCCCAGAGATGGATCTCCTGATTCAGAAGATTCACAAGCAAGTACCTATTATCCCTGGACAATGAGAAAGAAGTTATCGTCTGGTCCTCCTCAATCAGCCTCTCGACCTTTGCCTCCACATCAAGCAACAGTATCGCTGTTTCTCTGCAGATGCTTATTATCTGCTTCCCATCATTCGTGACTTCAAGATCAGAGATTCTTAGAGTCCTTTGGCCCTTCCAGCACTCGAGTTCTTTTCCTTCTAGATCCCACATGCAAATGCTCTTATCGTTGGTCCCGAAGCACAACCATTTCCCGTCCGGGAACCACCCGCAAGAGACAAATCCATTACCAGCTTTCTCGTAAACAGAGAGACATTCACCAGAGGAGACATCCCACCGCCTCACATTCTCTTCGACCCCACAGGTGATGAGATGGTGGTCGTCTGGGCTCCATGAGACGGAGGAAACCGGCTTCTGGTGCCCGCACAGTCTGTGTTTTAGAGAGAGCTCGCCATGCAAGTCAACCTGATAAGAGACAATTCAATCCATAATATCAACTCTCAAGAGAGAAAGTGCAACTACAAAAGAGTAAGCTGAGTTTACTTGTAAAGAACTTCCTTTACCTTCCAACTTTATGAAAGCTGGGAAAACTGGTCAGAAATTACTTTTCAAGAAAGCTCAATTTTTTGAAGACTTATTAGTCTTCAAATTTCCCTACTCCTCTTTCCCCTGATTTATAAGAAACCAGCCTATTTGTAGATCTAATTCTTTGTATCAACATGAGCTGTTAGAAGCACCCCCTCATTAGCGAAAAAGCTACTAAAATTTGGGAAAATAGGTCAAACAATTAGCATGAGGACATATTACTTCTTCAATAGAATTAAAAGTCAGAGTAGGGACAAAAAATAATTTTTAAAGGTAAACTCTTCCCTGAAGCACCGTTAAACATATGAACCCATAAAAAAACAAACAAATGCCTCAACAGATCAACAAAAGGTATCAAAAAACAAACAAATACCTCAACAGATCAACAAAAGGCAAAATAAAACAAACAGCCTCATAAAAGGTAAATGCGGATGGGGAAAAACTCCATTTGAACAGAAGGAGACCAGTATGAATATCATACTGAATAAAGCACATATGTCGAATTTCAGGTCAACTGTTTTACCTCCCAAATAATGGCTGTCCGGTCACTGGATGATGAAGCCAGATATTTACCATTGTGAGAAAATTGCAGAAACCATACTTCATCATTATGTGCTTGAAGTACCTGCTAACCAATCAGTAAGATATATAAGGTTAGAAGCCTGTACTTTAAGGGTTGCAATAGAGAGAATACACCTAGACAAGTGATATTAGTGTCAAACAAGGGCGATAAATGAATCTGAATACATGAACTTACAGATCTAGCTAAAAGAAGGATATATTAAAGGAGACGAAATTAAATGTCTTAGTAGCAAATGATACATATATTATGCAAAAGGATTTAAAGAGGAAAATCTGAACAGGATAGATTAATCTCAAAAGCTGTAAGAAGAGGGAATGAAAAGATTGAATGCAGGCCCTTAATTCAATCTCACTTTACTTGAAACATAACTCCTTTGGGAACACTTCCATCAGAAGAAAAACTAAACCAGAGACCCACCATAGACTCTCTCTATTATTATTTCTGGTGAAACTCATTCTCCAGTTTCATTCTTTTTACAAGAAATACTTCATTCAGTTGCCTAAACAAGAGATACAGGACAGAGATCTCTATAACTAGTCACAGCAACTTACTAGAGTAACATTTACCTCTATGCAGCAAGTGGTGTTTGAATGTGAAAAAAATCTCCAACATTCAAAGAAACAAAAATTCTTCGTTTGTGTTAGAGAAACCACCGATAATAGAGTTGCCTCTTACTGGCAAGCAAATGATCGGAGAACAATTTTATGGTGTGCCTCCTCCAATCTACCATTTTATTGTCACAACCTCAAAAGGATAGATGAGAGAGGACCTCCATCCTCTTTCAGAAAGCTTTAGCACAGCATCTGTAACAGTTTACTTTTCTCTCTACAGTTCCCATCTTTCCACTTTAATCTCATGACAGTATGCAAGAAGCTGTTCAAATTTGGAGGTATAGGCTTCTGAATGGATTCTTCCGCACTGTTTCATTTTGTAAGAGGGATCCAATTGCATTTCCATTTTGCAAGGTTTCAGCTTGATATATATACTCTGCCCTTTAGAGTATGGGTTTGTTTGAGTGCTTTCTAATATGGTCTTCACTGGCAACTGAGCTCAGATAATGAAACGTATGATCATAGCAAATATTCAAAAATCAAGAAAATGATCAGGCATCTGCAAATCTGCAATCAATCTCAAAACAAGAGAGCTTACTTAACATGATCATATTGGACACAGCTCATGTTCAGCAGGGACAGACAACTTCAACATATTACGCAAGCTGCTCATGCTCAAGCCTCTATTGAGAGGTTTTGTTCTAACCTGCAAAGTACGAGAGGGAATCTGATCTCTTCCACATTGGTGATCTTTGTATAACGACATCTCCTTGTCTTCAGAATTATGAAACATGCAAGAATCTCTCTGTCGAATAAGGGCCTGCTCCACTAAATGCTCCAACCTTCTCTCAGGTATCATTACAGTAGGAGGAAGCAACTTTTGAAGTTCCTCAAGTAACTTTGACCGAGACTTTGCCCTTTTGGCACTTTGATTGGAAGAACCAACATGAACAGATTTGGCAGGAGAGAGAATGGATGAAGAGAGATCACGTACTTGGGCATTATTAATAGACAGAGGTGTGATTTCCATTCTCAGAGTCTTCAAAGCGTCCATGACCTTATCCTCATCCAAGAATTCATAAAACTTCTGCTCCAATATCAAGAAAGAGGCTGACTTAACAATATTTTCATCTATGGGACCAATCTTTTTTAAAGAAGCCACACTCTCGTCCCACTGGCCATCAAGAACCTGCTGAATTAATAGGTTCACTACAGAGGAGTGTAATGGTATCCCAGATTCTTCCTCTAGGCGAGCGCCACTCTTTTCATAGCCAAGAGAATATAATGCCTTGGTGATTATGCGGACAAGTTCAACCCTTCTGATAACACCCTTTGAACCAACAACCTCTTCGTCCCCTTCAGTAGAAAGGGTGCGGGCCATTAAATCTCCTGAGAAGTCAAACACAGACCCAACACCAGATGAACCGTTTGCTAGACCTCTTAGAATCCCAGTTGATAGCTTCATGCGTTTCGTGGCTGGTTCTGTTTCATCCTCAACACCTCCCATGAAAAGCACCTCAGCCCATATATAATTGCACTCAGGAGGAAAACAACTGTTACTATGCGTCTTTTAGGTAAATAGAAATAGTTTCCTGCATAAAATTAAAAGAAATTATCAGAGTGCCCAAGCCCTTGGGAAGTACTGCATCTGAAGATCCTCATAGACAGCTCTTGCCATGAAAAACAAATATCAAACACCGACTTCCAAAGAGAGAAACAGTTAAAATAATGGAGTTATACACCTATGCTCCTGAGAGTTACACAGAGCTCAATATCACTACACTACTTGTCAGTTACAAGACCCAAGTCCTGTTCAAAATATCAATGAATAAAGTTGCAAACTCCCAAATGCTAAATCCTAGAATCTTTTATGCAATATCCAAGTTAAAAAATGATTCAGACACAGTGCAAAGTAGATTGACATTCAAATTGGGTTTAACCTACGCTTCTTTGGAAATGAATTTCTTGGCTCAAGATAGCTTGAACCATTTCAAAAGCACAACTAAGCAAGCTAAGGACTTGGCATTGGAAAATGCTAATAAAGATTGAGAAAACACAAGATGTCCATAAACAATTGCTTGGTCTGTACACGCCAGGAAAGAACAAGGAAAGAGCATATTTAGAACAATGGAGTGCTGTAAATCCCTTCAAGGAAATAAAATGGTTGACAAGGGTTAACAGAAACAAGCAGTCATATCTCATACATGAACACTGATAAGCACCATGGTGAAGGATGTTAATTCTTGCAGTAAACTTTACATGAATTTTTTCCTCGTTGGGAACATCACTCTACCGTTTTTTAGGTCCAAACAACTATCTAAGAAATGCACCAAAGCTCAACACTGTATTCGTCAAGACAACTGGATAATTGTTCAGCTTAAGAGTTTAGGACTTCCAGAAGAAAAATATCTAAAGCTCACTGAATAAAACCAGAAATACATAACCACCCAGCAATGCAAGTTGTCTAGTTCTCTCTCCTTCTTTTTAACTGACTCAAATGCAGAAACCATGGTGGACTAGACATTCAGTGCCAGCAGCAACCTGAGACAGTATACTCTAACCATAAATTAAAATCACTTTCTAATGTTTGCCCCAGGTGAAGCTACAAAAGTGAATATGACCTTTGAAGTATCACTCCTTACACTCTATGCAACAAGATATAGATTTTGCCAAGGTCATTTCATGAAACTATATCAATTGCAAATCAAATCTCAGGACCTGATCGAAGTTCCCTTCAAGTCCAACACTTTTAGATGGTTAAAAACAATGCAGTCAAACACAACGAGATTCTTATAATTTCGATGGACCACCCATGGAAAAACATCTGAACAACACTTTCAGCTGTTCTTCCCGAGTTTCAACCAAGAGGTCGTTTAGAAGCAACAACCTGACAAAGTCTCCTTATAGTAATGGATACCACGCAATCCACTGGGTAGGAAAAACAATGAATCTACTGAACCCACTGAAAATCGAAAACTCGTTCAGTGCCCTACATCTAAGTGAAAATCCGGTCTTGCCTAATTCCATATGGGGCACAACACGTATGGGAGGGGAATTCTTGAAAGTAAAAATAAATCTTTTATACTAAGTCCATATAGTTCGTGGCAAAAATACTGCAATCCTGCAAAGAGAGCAGTCAACAAATGGATAATCATGGAAAATGAACCGACGATGCATCAGAACAGCATAAATAGAGCAAGCACACCGACAGAACAAAACTTTGCAACTGAATCCTCCGAGCAAAAGTAAAGAGGTTACATTAAATTAGGTGCAGACCAGAAATCAAAGAATCGGTCGATATTTTAGGCCAGATGAAGTGGTCAAAACAACGAATCTGCAATAACCAGAGGCAGTTAAGCCCGATTCAGATCAAGAATGAAAGGATCCAGAAGGAGGGAGATTGGGTCGACGAGCGGCAGGTGAATGAATTCGATAAGCAAAGCAAGACAATCATCTTCCTCAGCTGCTTACGATGAGTAAAGGTGATTAAGATGCAAAGGACCAGAGAGCCCCCAGAACAAGGAGTCGCCCCCTTCCCTTTTCAATTATTCTTGTCAGCATAGTGAAGGAAGCGTGGGAAGGCAAGCGGCGGAATATTAATAACTAAAAAAGATAGAAACTTTGGATAAAGAAGGAAATGGGTAAACCATAATTAGATGTTGAAGGCGTGATGATGAGGTGATAAGAAACTCGCCGCCCCGGTGAAGGAGGAAAGTGTAGGAATACCTCTGGAGAGCGCGAGAAGGGGAAAGAGGTAGGAAGCACGGCTGGAAGACTCAAGAGACAAGAGGGTTTTCTCTTTCCGTGGAGGAAACCAACTCAATGTGGTTTATGCTGCCAGTGAGATAGAGTCATGGCGAAGAGAGGGGAGAGGATGGAGAGAGAGGGAGGGGGTGAGAGAGCAGGCGGGGCGGGGAGTGGGCCGGTTGCTTTGGTGGGCTTGGGATGATGAGTCCTGTTATTGCCAGCCTGGGCCTCTTCTTGGAGTAGATGGGCCGGCCCGGCCCGGCCCAATCATGCCTAGATTCGATCGCAGATGATTCTTGTTTCGATGTGGATGCTGTGAGCTGTGCGATGATGAATAATAACCGTTGCTTCTTTCGAGTAAGGTTCATTGATATGGTCCCGTAATTAAGCTATGGATGTTTCGTATCATGTCGTATGACTTGCTCGCCACCCCTGCTTGCCCAATCTGGAGTTAGCAAGGGAGAGGACTGACCTCGAAAGGTTGAGAATGTGAAGTTTCTGAGACATTTGGAAAACGGAAAATTGAGAATCCTCCTCGATTCAAATCCTTTGTGACCCAAAGGACCGTAAAAAAATATCAATGTTACAAAATGTTTAAACAATATTATAATATAGTATAAAATATTTAAAATGTTATAAAATGTACAAATTTTTGAAAAATTAACATCGATGGTACAAACCGTCAATTATCTTTCAACGCCATTTGCAGGTGCTGACATGAATCCTGCGTGGCTTCTTACTCGGCTATTGACACGGAAAATTGATTTACGTGGTAATAAAAACCTTTAAAAAAAGCATCAACTGTACCTTGACTAATATTATAATATAGTAAAAAATCTTTAAACATTCTAAAATCGTACAAATTCTTTATATTTTGTATTTTTGTTATATTTTTTAGTAAAAAATATTATACTCATTTTCTTTTTTCTTTTTTTTGCTTTATATCAAATAGTTTATTTCAATGTTGACTTTGTACATCATAAAAATGAAATTAATCTTATTAATAGCCAACAGCAAAATGAAATATATATACTAGAAGCATAACCACCAACAAACACATATATCAAAATCATATTCCAAAATTATTCCAAAATGATCTACATAATCACAATTATATTCATATCCCAAATTTTAAAATAAATATATATCCCAATAGATAAATAAGTCTAAGATTCACTCCTCAACACGATGAAACATTCCAGCAGTCTCTAGTTCTTCCAAAAGTTCATCATCATAATTATTATTGTCACTACCATCAAATTGATATTCAACATTAGAGCTATCACAATCACCCACTGGAGTGATCATTATCAATGAGTTGTTATTTCCAACGATCTGTAAAGTGACATGACAGCTAACTAAAAAAGTAATCCAGAAAAACAAAGATTGAAACTTTCAAATCCTAATGATAAAGATAACACTCACACTTAGATCATGCCACTAAATGTACTAATATTAAGTGACGGTAGAATATCAACATACCCTCTAAGGCAGGAAATTCATCTTCCTCATCTGTGACAATCCTACCTTCACGGGTAGTTAGCATAATGGTGATAGTCTCTCGATTTTCTAAGATGTATTAAGATGAAAGTCAATTGGCCATTATCACAAAAGGAAAGAATGGTTCGTGTGCGGCGAACTGCTAAATGAAAAGAAGACGATGAGAGCAAACAAAAGAAGAAATTGAGAGAAATGGATTGACACAAGTTTTTTTACCAACAAAATATAACAAAAATTAAAATATGAAGATTTTATACGATTTTGTAATATGTTAAAGATTTTGTACCACATTATAACATCAGTCATTTTTTTTTGTTTTTATTACTACATAAATTTAATTTTCCACGTCAACAGCCTCAAAACTAGCTACGTCAGCACTGTTGAATGGTGTCAATAGATAGTTGACAATTTTTGTACCATCGGTAATCACTTTTCAAAGATGTTATACCATTCTATAATATTTTAAAGATTTTATATTATATTATAATATTAGTCAAATTTTTTGTACTATTAGTGTTTTTTACCCCCAAAGAAGGAAGCTGGCACCCGAGCAATGACTAGATTCAACAAATGGATTGAGCACAACCTCGTAGACTAGCAAGAAAGATGGCAACTAATAACGAGAGCACAGCCCATGGACAACAATTTGGCGAAGTCATCTAAGAATAATTAAAATAGACTGTTTGACTCTGAACATTGATATATATTGATTTGTTAGACCATATTAGGTTTTTGGCAGTTTTACCTTAATGAATCAGAATTAGTACTGGTTATTTAGTTCGTCCGATATATTTTTAGTCGACTGGGTGGCTGGATCGCTACCACTACTAACTCATTTTTTAGGGTAAATTACATCAAAAAGCATAATGTTTGAACTTTTTTCCCAAATAAATCCGAAGGCTTAAATTTTGAAATAAAAACACAAATTTTTAATATGTTTTAAAGCAAGTTAAACATTTAAAAGTTTTTCCAGATTGAACAAAATCATTAAATTAACCATAAAGTGCCGATATTGACAAATCCTATGTGTCGCTATTATTCACATGGCATTCTACGATTGGTTTACAAATTTAAAAACCTAAAGATTAAACAAAAAAGAGAGATAGTCTATCTCCGTCACGACAACTAGAATTGAAATAGACCCACATTTAAGAACCTCATATGGAGGGTGGAGTTTGAAGATGGAGAAGGTGACCATGACCAAATAATTCGTCAAAAGCAATTATCAGACAACAAATGAATATGCAAAAAATGGAGGAGAGGTACATGAGACTTTCACTTTTTAAATTCTTTGCTGGAAAAAAAATGTAAATTTCGGGATTACCATGAGAAACAACTTAAAAATTCGAGTTAATCGCATTTTGAAGTTCAACGTCCTTGAAATTCGAGAAGCCACCTCATTGAGGGGATGGTCGCCACTGGCCCCTTTGTCGGATACATGCTCTCTCCTTTTTGTTTAATTTTTATCTTTTAAATTTGTAAACCAATCGTAAGATGTCACGTGTACAAATAGTGACACATAGAATGTGACTATATTAGTACCTAACAGTTAACTTAACGATTTTGTTCGATTTAAATTTTTTTTTTAATATTTTGGCTCAATTCTAAAAAATATTGAAAAATTGTGATTTTTTATATTAAAATTGAGACCTTTGATTTTATTTGGGAAAGTTATCAAATCTCATACTTTAGCTGTAATTTACCCTTTTTTTAAAATAAATTTTGGAAAAAGAAGATTGGAAAATGTGAAATTCACGAACTCCATAAGAAGTTACTTTTACCTCTGTATTAAGGCTGAGCCGCGTAGCTTGCAGCCATCCCGGGCTTGCCATCACCGCCTTCGAAACCCTAAACGGCACCACCAGCCCGTCCCGTGGCGTCCGCCTTCCCTTAAAACCGCCACTGCCGGTTTACGGCGAAGGCCGTACAGACAATCGCGGTAGAATCAGTAGAGAACGGGAGGTGCAACAGTGGAGGCGTTCCCGTTTCTCGTAAGAGCAGGGGCGGGTAGATAGTGGAGGCTGCCAGAGGTTTGATCGGTGGAGCTGAAGCTTTTCGGAGGAAGGCAGAGATGGGGAAGAAGAGATCGAGAAAGGGAGAGTCTGGGCCCGTGGCTGAGGAGACCAGAATTCGGATATCCAATATTCTGCAGTGGTTTCGCTTGTCAAACGATGAAGGTACTGGAATTTTGCCCTTTGTTTCTGATTCCAGATCACGGGGCTCTGCGTTGAGTTGTATTCCAATGGTTAAATGATGAGAAATGCTAGCACTCTTCCTTGCTGTTGAGCTTCTCAATTCAGTGATCAATGCATTTTTGTTTTAGCTAAGCTCCCGTATGAACAGAATATTATCATTGGAGTGAAGGGCACTGATTTTCCTAGAAAGAGGTGCGCCGTTACCAATAATGCATCTCGGTAGTTGTTTAACGGTCTCTCACGTGAAGGTCGAACTTTCCGAATAGACAGAACCGATTGTAGACAAAAAAAGCTTCTTGGCATGACTCAGAACCAGAACCGGAGAACTCCATGTTAACGAGCACCGGTGATCCTTAGAAGTTTAAGGCCGTGGGGACGTACAATACAGGGTGTATCTAGCTCTACAGCTGTTTGCGCAAGTTATAGCTAATGGCTGGTGTTCTTTTAGAATGAATGCCTTTGTTGGAGATCAGCTATCGCTCAGTTCCAGCACTATGCAGCAACTATGAACATCAGATCTTCTGAACTTAGGGAGTGATAGGCTGAGAGGGAGCATGCATAAATTTTAAACCATGGGTCACTTAGGCAGTTAAGCTTGATAAAAAGTGTCCTAAGGAGCTGCTTTGTCCAAGCATGAGCGAGTTCGGAGTGGTCTCCGTTGGAGAGAAGAAATATAGGGGATGCCTCAGGATGCAGAGATAGCCATTCATTCTCTTATTTTTCAATATCTGTTCAGTTTACCAAGAAATTACAAGTTAGGCCTGTCTACTCATCTGAAAACGAACCTAAATTCTGCAAAATTTTTAGTTATTCATCGCTGTTGGACGCTATGAAATGTATTTGACTGCTTCAGTTGAACATCTAGAGACTTGTAGTTGCACTTGCTATGAGTTCGTGGGTAAATGATGAGGAGCATTTCCAGCGTACTTAGCTGGAAAAAAAAAAGGCAGAAAGAACGAAAACAGTACAATCTGACATTTATGATAAGAATTTAAGGATGCAAAATAAAGCCTTATAATAAGATAATGGAATTATGACATTTTCCCTAATTGCATACTAGCAAGGTTGTCAAAAGCATGAGGCATATTTATGGTTCAAATATCCCATATTCGTTTGAGGGTAAGGTGCGAAAAAAGCTCGTCACTTACTGAAGTAAGGTGTGCATTTTTTAAAATAGTATGCATGTTATTCTCAAACAATAAGAAATATGACTGCATCATAAGAATTAGACTTTATAAGAGTTTTCATAATAAAAGAGCTTATAAGCAACTGCCACTCTCTATAAAGCACTATTGTTGCCGGAAGAGAAAATTTACTGTGCCCTAAGCTCTCTTTCTTCATTGATTCGAAAATATAATTAGTAGGTGAGCCTAGAAAACAATGCAAAACAATTGGCCCATCGCAAAGAAAATGCCCCCAAAAATTGATCTGGTTAGGTCTTCATAAAGGTGGAGAAAGCGCATGCCTTGCATGCTTAGATGTGCCTCATTGAAGGCATTGCACATTGGTCTAGTCGAGGCGCAGTTGCCTAACCATGTGTAAGAGATCTACGAAAAATTCAACATGGAGCTGAATTTCCACCAAAAAATCATGCGATATTTAATCTGGTCTTCTTCTTCTAGCTGCACAGAATAATCACGATTCATACTAAGCTGTTACTGCCTATACACGTTGATATTTTGGTCAGTGGTCAAAGATGCTCTGCATTCTGCTGTTAGTTGGTCAGATTTGCTGCTGAGAGATTGTTTGTTGTCCTTTTCCGTCAACTATTGAAACTAAGCTTCTGGAAAGATAATGTAATTGCTTAGATAAGTCATGGTAATTTTCTTCTTGAAGGGAGTGAATTTGAAGTCTGTCTGTTCATTCTGTACTTTCTTGGTTATTATCAAGTTTGTAAGTTGCTACCAATGATTATGCATATAAGAGATATAGTTTAGAGCGTCATCTGCCACTAAAGTGTTTTTTAATCCCATATACGTTAAGTATTTTGGTTTGATTTCTTAAAATAACAATCTCGTTTTAATACATTGTATTTGGTTGCATGTAGTTTACACATTCAATGAAGAATTGTCCAACCATGAACGTGCGGTTGTGCATGAAGTGTGCAGGAAGATGGGTATGAAATCTAAAAGCAGTGGGTAAGTACTGCTGACCACTGTTCTTTGTGAGCTTTAAATTTTTCTAAACTAACGAGCGATTCTGACACTCGGTTAAATAATTTGGTAGAGTAAATTATCACCACTTTTCCTTAAAATGTCTGGTTTATTCAATTTGCATTGGATTTTGTTACTTGAGTAGCATCCTTGTCTTGTAGGCGTGGAGAGCAGAGGCGTGTTTCTGTTTATAAATCTAAAAAAAAGCAGGAGAACAAAAAGGAAAATGGAACGTTGGCTTTTCTGGCGCTCTCAGAACAGTCAAAGGAGGTCTTGCAAGAGCTATTTACAACATACCCACCTGATGATGCTGCAAGAATTAATACAGTGGACAAACATCTAGAAAAGTTTGATGCCAGAATACGTAAGAAAGATGATATCTTTCAGAAGCCATCCATGAACAAAGCAGAAATTGCAAAAAAAGTGGAGTCGCTTTCTTTAAAATTGGAAAAGGCGGCCAACTTGAGAAAGGTTCTATTGAATGTTATCTGATATATGCTTAGAAGTCATTAATCATCTGGCTTTCCTTGATTAGTTTGATTTATGAAGCAATAATTTCTGATTTCATGCTTTTAGGTTACTGAAGAAAGGTTCAAGCTTCCAATCGCATCCTTCAGAGATGTGATCTTGTCAACTGTAGAATCACATCAGGTTATTTTGTGGACTTTCACTATCAAGTTCAGACCAGATGTTCCTTTCATGCTATAAATCGTTATGTATCATCTTTGTATGCGTTGCAATGTATTCAACTTTACATCTGTAAGGTTTTGACTAACATGTGAAGTCAAATCTGAATGCTGTCTCTCTCTTTTTGTGCTCAAAGCAGGTAGTTCTTGTATCTGGTGAGACTGGATGCGGAAAGACCACACAGGTTACTTGCTCTTACTTCCTTTTTCCTTTTGGTATTTTAGAAGTGGCTGTTGGTTTCTTCTTTAGAACTTCAACATTCTCTTCTTTGTATTTGCATATGTTTTCTCCAGAATCCATTTCTTTGCATGTTTCACTAATCTGCCGAAACTTAAAAGCGAATCAGTTCGTAATAACTTCATCAGAATTAACTGTTGTTTTGCTTTACTGGAGTTCCAAAACGTAACTTTTTAGTGCTTAAGTTCCTTGATATCTGTGGAATTCTATAATATTGAACCATGAACTGTCACTCTTTCCCCTGGGTTAAGGAAATTTGGATAATTTGGTGCATTTTGACAGCTCATGGTTCTATGCATTTTGTGATAATGTTTTCTTGAGTAATGAATTCATTCTACCAATTTTTCACTAACATATTTACTATGGATGAGCATGAATGTTGTATATATAAATGTGGATGATCACAGAACGATGGTGATGGCCCAATTTAATTACTAGTTAGTGTTATATATTTCAAAATATGGTAATAAAAAGAGTAATTATTTCTGTTCAGTATGCAAAAAATAGGAGCTGCATCTTCCTAAAATTGTCTGGGAGTGTTTTTGTGCAATTTCATAGCATGAAAATATTGTTCAAGTTGGTTGTGATCAAGTTAATCTGAAGTGACTGCCCTTGAGGATGACAAGAGAAAAGCCATTTTGGCAAGATGATTTGATGCTTTACTATTTCTATTGCACCATCCAGGTCCCACAATATATTCTCGACTCTATGTGGGCCAAGGAGAAGGCGTGTAAGATAGTATGTACTCAGCCTCGGCGAATCTCAGCAACATCAGGTGCATTAACAAGAGTAACTGAATATACTTCTTTCTGTTCCACATGGTTTAAATTGGCATTTCAAGAATTTTACTGTGGAAACTTATCCTGCTCTTGTTTTTATGTCTAGTTGCTGAGCGCATATGCTATGAACGGGGAGAAAAAATAGGGGATGACATTGGTTACAAGGTAATGAATGTAACATAATTGTGAAATTACTTTGAACTGCATATTTTGCTTTGGAGGAGAAAGGAATCACAGGGAAGAGAATGTGGCTCTATGAAAGTGGCTTGCCAATCATGTTAGATGGTGTTGGAGATTATGAGTGTGGTTCTCCGAGCATGTCGATTTTAGAGATACTACTTTGTTGGCAATTTTACAAATATATTAACTTAATTTTTATTGCATATCCATGATATAGGAACCATTAGATGTCCTGAGTGGTCAATTTGAAACGTGACTTTTTGTGTGATTACTTCGTTTTCTTTCAAATGAGCTGACCATCAACTTATATTTCTATTTGAATGCTAGATACGGTTGGAAAGCAAAGGTGGTAGGAATTCATCGATTGTCTTTTGCACAAATGGGGTCTTATTGAGGGTGTTGATTACTGGAGGTAACAATGGATTGAAGAAAGAAAATCTGGCGAAAAGGTCAAAGGATGTCGTTTCTGACATCACTCACATCATTGTGGTAGGTGTTCCTCATTGCAGTAGATCTTCTCATGTATTCTTTGCTATCTTGTTCTCAAAAGTATAGCTAAAGGTCTGTCAAGTTACGAATTTCCTAGATTAAGATGACTTGCCAAAAGTAAAATTTGCACGTGTTTATACAAACCTATCACTGTTAAAATAAATGATGGTCCTAGTGGATGAGCATTTCTATTGCTTCTTTATACTGCGGTTGATTTCTTCATCACATTAAATGTCATGAGGTAGATGTGTTTATAAAAATTTGCATTCCATGCCGGCTGTTGATGGAGGAAACTTCTTCAGAAATCACATCACAAATTAGTTTTAGCATCCATTAAACTAATTGTTGCTCATATCGTCCTAGCTAATGGATTAGTAGTTTTAATGGCTTCCTTTCACCATCAAATAGGCATCTCGACTTTCAGTTGTTCCTAGCAGTTGTGAAATGTAAACATGTGCTTTACTGGTACATTGCGGGGTCGAATCACTGAGGAAAAGTCCATTTTTTTCTCGGTTTTTTTAATCACAGCCGCTATTGTTGAGATTTTGACAAATTATCTACATGAAAGGAAATTGTCTTGGGATATTGCTTGTAGAGGGTTTTTCAATTGATGAGTTATGTCCCTTGATCTTTGTTTCACGTTTGCCTCTAGCAGTTAGATACTGCAGAAAATGGTATGAATCTTCTTTATTATGTCATTCTAGTAATTTTTTTTTCTTTCAACTGACTACTTGTGTTTGAGAACCAAATAGATTCAAAGTAAACTGAGGTTTTGAAAATAAATTAGTGTGCATGTGTGCTTGTCCATATACCTTTCTGGTGCTCGTTGATAAAATCCTTTATTAACCATTCTAAAAAAGTGTGGTGGTTCATAACTCTGGGTTAATACTTTCCTGTATGTTTTGAAAGTTGTGATTTCACCTTCACTTGCAGGATGAAATTCACGAACGGGACCGCTACTCTGATTTCATGTTGGCAATTTTAAGGTGCTCTTCATTTCATGTCAACATCTTATACATCCTTATCTTCCACGCAGATACTGATGTTTTTGTATGTGCTACTTGAGAAATATCCAAATATTATACAGTCCTTTTATAGGCATAACCATCAGTAAACGTTTACTTGATAAGGAAAGAGATGAAACACTATTTACTCTACCTGTATGGTAGGAGAGACTATAAATAATTGACTAGAGAATGATCTCATGCTTGCTTAAGGGTTACTCACTTGCAGTATCATTCTAACACTGTACTGATTGTGGTGATTTCCTTGCAGAGACATCCTTCCATCGTATCCACACCTGCGACTGGTTAGTGCACTTTGTCATGTTTGGTCTTTTTCATTTTTCTTTGATGAGACAATTATGATTAAAGACAGACAGCAGTATATTTTACAATTTAGGAGAGCGCATTTTTCTCAGAAGATTAACAAAAGCTTGAGAATAAACAGTAGGGATATTAAATTTTTTTTTTTTATGACAGTTAGGGTTATTACTAGTAGATGATGTAAACTTCATAAAATTTATGAAAAACACGTCTGGATCTGCATCTTTTTTACTCCCCTTTTTTTCCCTTTGGTTAATATTGCGAGTTCTAATTAAAGTATATTTCATGGCTTTGTTCCAATTTTTTTTTCAAACTAAGATCATTGGCCATTTTTTATTCCTTTACAGATATTAATGAGCGCTACTATTGATATTGAACGATTTTCTGCATATTTTGGCGGCTGCCCTGTCATCCGCGTACCAGGTTTCACTCATGCTGTTGAGTATTCTACTCCTAGTATCCATTACTCGTTTCTTTTCACACACTCATTTCTATTGGGTTGGTGAATTAACTAATAAATTTTTCTTTCAGGTCAAGGCATTCTATTTGGAGGATGTGCTTTCGATCCTTAAATCAGAACAGGGCAATCACCTCGATTCTACTTCATCAAGTGACCTTAATGAAGATATTGAACTCACTAAGGACAACAAGGCAGCCTTAGATGATGCTATCAATATCGCTTGGATGAATGATGATTTTGATCCACTGCTTGATTTCATCTCTTCTGAAGGGAACCCAAAGGTTTATAACTATCAGCACTCTGTGACTGGAATGACTCCCTTGATGGTTTTTGCTGGGAAGGGCAGGGCAGATGATGTCTGTATGCTCCTCTCTTTTGGAGCAGACTGCCATTTAAAGTCCAAGGATGGAGCAACAGCACTGGAGTGGGCCGAGCGCGAAAACCAGAATGAAGCTGCAGAATTGCTCAGAAAACAAGGAGAGAATGTCCATGCAAATTCCTTAGAAGAAAAGAAACTGCTTGATAAATATCTTGCGAAAATCAATCCAGAGTTCGTTGACGTGGTCCTCATAGAGAAGTTGTTGAAGAAAATATGTGAAGATTCAAAAGATGGAGCAATTCTGGTCTTCCTTCCTGGGTGGGACGATATTAATAAAACCCGGGATAGATTGCTTGCATCGCCATTTTTCAAAGACCCATCGAAGTTTATTATTATAGCTCTTCACTCAATGATCCCATCTGCTGATCAGAACAAGGTTTTCAAACGGCCACCTCCAGGTCGCCGCAAAATCATTTTGTCAACTAACATTGCTGAAACTTCCATTACTGTTGATGATGTTGTCTATGTCATAGACAGCGGTCGCATGAAAGAGAAGAGTTATGATCCTTATAATAATGTTTCAACCCTCCAATCTTCATGGGTCTCCAAGGCGAATGCAAAGCAACGAGAAGGAAGGGCTGGGCGGTGCCAGCCTGGAATTTGCTATCATCTTTACTCCAAAGTTCGAGCAGCTTCGTTGCCCGATTTCCAAGAGCCTGAGATTAAGAGAGTGCCAATTGAGGAGATCTGTTTGCAGGTGATCAGTTTGTATAGTTTTCTTGTTGTGTTGGATTGCGTTAGATTGGGAGGGGGTGGGGGGAGCCATGGTGACAGAGCTGGAGGATTTCATTGAGTACTGATTGGCTTGGAGATTGATAATTTTTTCTCATCAAATACGAACTGTTGGATCTTTTTTTATGATGCATGTTAGTATTAAGTATATCTTTTAAAAACCTGCATTTACCTGAGAAAAAAATTATGACACCCTTGCAAATAATAATACCTAATCAGTAAATTCTATAATGAGGGTGGCCACTAACTTAATTGTTGCTGCTTTTCTGTCAAAGATAGCATTGTTTTTAAAAGTATAAAAGTTGCTTGCTCTTTCCAATTTGATGACTAGAATCGCACATCTGGGAAGCTGTTTGTTTATTTCATTGGTGCTTCTTTTGCAGGTGAAGATGCTTGATCCTGATGGCAAGATAGAAGACTTCTTGCTGAGGACACTGGACCCTCCCGTTCCTGAAACTATACAAAATGCAATACTTCTCCTTCAAGATATTGGAGCCTTGTCATGTGATGAGAAACTTACGCGACTGGGGGAGAAGTTAGGAGCCCTACCAGTTCATCCCTTGACGAGCAAGATGCTCTTCTTTGCTATAATGATGAACTGCCTTGATCCTGCTCTAACTCTTGCCTGTGCTTCTGACTATAGAGACCCTTTTACTCTCCCAATGCTGCCAAATGAGAAGAAGAGAGCTGCTGCTGCTAAGGCTGAGCTTGCGTCTCTGTATAATGGGCAGGGTGACCATCTAGCAATAATAGCTGCTTTTGAGTGTTGGAAGAAAGCTAAGCACCGAGGCGAAGAAGGAAGGTTCTGTTCCCAGTACTTTGTTTCTTCCAGCACCATGAGCATGCTGTTTGGTATGAGAAAGCAGCTTGAGAGAGAGCTCTTTCATAATGGGCTTATTCCTGAAAATGCTTCAAACTGTAGTATAAATGCAATGGACCCAGGAATAGTTCATGCTGTACTTGTTGCTGGACTGTACCCAATGGTGGGGAAGCTACTCCCTCCTGGTAGAGGTAAACGATTGGTTGAAACTGCCAATGGCGAGAGAGTTCGTGTGCTCTCTCCATCTACTATGCCAGCATCCCCCAAGTTCAATGACCAATTGTTGGTTGTGTATGATGAGATAACCCGTGGAGGGGGGATGGGATACATAAGAAACTGTACAATTGTAGGCCCTCTTCCAGTCTTGCTGCTCGCGACCGAGATTGCCGTGGCTCCTGCTAAGGAGGGTGATGATGGAGGATTTGGTAATGAAAGCAATGAGGAAGATGATGAGGAATACGAAAGTGATGATGAAGATGAAATTGAGGTGAATAAAAATGGGTCAGCGGGAAGAAACGAGAAAATGGTGATGTCCTCTCCTGATTCATCTGTTACAGTAATTGCAGATGGGTGGCTCTATTTTGGGTCCACCTCGCTTGATACTGCTCGGATTTACTGCTTGAGAGAGCAACTACTGGAAGCTATGCTATTCAAGGTATTTATCTTCCTATACGCAACTAGGCCCGAATTTTTGTGATACTTACCCAAACATTTTCTTATGCAGGTCACAAATCCATCTAAAATTCTTCCTCCAGTTTTTGAGGCTTACGTACATTCAACAGCACAGATTCTATCATACGATGGTCTAACCGGAATCCCACCCATAACGATGGTCAACGAAGCTGAGTCCAATGAAGCTGCTGTAGCAAGATCAAAAGATCAGGAGAAGCGAATAGGGCCAGTTAAGTGGATAAGAGGCCCTATGAAGGATGGAAGCTCTAAAATTCCTGCTTGTAGAGATACCAATCCTTCATCTAAGGGGAGGCGGGAACGCTTTGGAGGATCAAATTATCCTATTCAACAGCAGTTTCATCCATCTTCGTCAAATTCAAAGTGGGGACCTCCATCCTATGGCCTACCAATTCAAAGTAAAAGACAGCCCGGACCTTCAGCTTCCCCGTTTCCCCAGCAGAGACCTCCATCTCAAGGCCATTCATCAGCTTGGTATCAGAAAAGCTCATCTAAACAAAGCAATGGCCTGCCAATACAATCAACCTCATCGGTTCCACATCAGAAGCCTATATCTCGAGAACCTTCTTTGGTTGGATATGGTTCCGGGACATATGGGCCTGGACTAAGAGGAGATGCTCTCAAGAAGCCAAGGTGAAACCTATCTGGGCAATACTAGGGTTAAGATGTGTATTCTATGTTTTAGCACAGCTCAGTAGAGTCGACCTATATAAGCAGTCAGAGCCCAGGGAATAGGATTATCTCCTAAATGCTAAAGCTCTCAGTACATGAAGAACCCAGGTATTATACTGCAGCAGCATCAAATCAATGACTGAAATTCCGGCATGGCAGTGTTTTTCAGACTGTGACAAGTAGTCTGGCAGAGATTTTCTGCTAAGGTCCTCCGCAGCAGTCAGTAATGGATCCTCAGACAAAATTTTTACCTGATTTACATGGTTATCAGGCCCGGTGATGCCTGAAGGCTGAGTTATCTGACCTCATGACACACTTTCATGTAAAGGTTAAGCATGGTTACATGGCATATTTTGCAGATAGATGATCATCCCTTTTGTTCAAGTATAGCTCGTATAGTTCTTGCAATTCCTTGTCCCGACCCAGGTACAAGGAGCTTCCTCTGATGTTGGATGGTTCAGCAAGTTTCGTTTTTTATCCTTTTTTTGATATGTTTTAACAAGTCTGTAGTTTAGATGATAAATATGCTCTGGTATGCTGCATAGTATTGAATTGTCGTAGGTCCGTTCAGGAAGTCCATGAAATGTCGGCGTTGTTGATTCTGGCATCTACTTTTCTATATTTAGTAGGAACATGATGATTACGGGGATTGATAATCTTTCAAGGAAGTAGCTGTTTCATTTCAGAACCGTGTTGATGTTTGAGCAAGCCCGAGCTACTGAGAATCAAGCTTAGAGATACTCAGATTCTCCGGCCTGGATCTGTTGGCTTGCATTACACAAATGACACGGGATGTGCTTTGAAATTTTGCCCGTACCATTTCTGAGAGTTGTGAAGGTTTGCAAGTATGAATTTCTGCTTTCACGTAGCAGATGGTATTTTGCACCTTCATGAATGAACTCTCTGTTTCTTCTACTCCTTTTCTCCCTCTTACCTTCACCTCTTCCTTCTTCTTTCCCTTCAAGAGGTGGTTACACCCTCTTGCTCTGTTTTCCTGCTTCAATGCGAAAAATGGTTCGTATGCGTGCCAGGATTGATGCGATATGGCAAGTCAACAATCTTATCAAAAGCAGGGTAGATTAAGGGAGTGAGATCGACTATGAAGCAGATTGTTTGGGTGACTGCTGGGTTCGAGCATATGTTCGACCGGGGGGGTGGGGCGTCTGGTGCTGCTGGTGCTCGTAGAAGAAGCAAGTGTGCCCAAGTTCAACCTCTGGAGTAAATGTTCTTTATCAAGTAGGATGATGGTAGATGAAGAAAGAAATCATGGCGGCCATTGGACAAGTAGGTGCCACATCCCGGCTTCTCAACAACCTATCCGAGGGTAACAGTAGTGGCGACTTCGTTAATCTCGCTATGTAACATTTGAAATTTATTTATCCTGCCAATACATCACCACCAAAGAATTGATACAGTTCAAGAAATCTATATCGGTCGAGCGAGTGACCGACCCAAAGGGTAGTAGTACACTTCTGGATGGTGCCCGTCAACACCATCAGTGACATCTCTGATTCAACTTTATTTGATGCATAATTGGTGCATTCATGGCCCCACCAAAAGTCTTTAGCTTCTTTGTTAAGGTTGATGATAAGGTCATGATGGCGACCGCACCGATCCCCTCCTCATTATTCGGTTTTAGAAGCTCTCCCACTAACTGTAAATATCCGCGTACCGTAAAATTATCCGTTCGCGTTCGTGGACCAAGAGCACGTGTCCAGCAACGGACGGCATACACCGATAACTGAAAGAACGAGGAGTTGTACACTGACAGCCCGAGTAAGCCCGCATCGAGACTCCTCCGTCCCGACCCTCTCGGGGCCCCCCACACGGTGTGAACGCGGGAGCTGCTCTAGGGAGAAATGGCCATTGCGGGGCAGCAAATTTCGTGCACGTGCCTTAAATGTGAAAAGCCCTTCTGGAGAAAAAGGGAGCGAGCGGCTGTCCAAGGGGAATGAACCTTCCAAGCGCACACAAAAGGAAAATTTGCAAAGCGACAATCGGTCAAATAATGCTCTCAAGCATTGACGACCAGTTAGTTAATGCAATTGGATTAGCTTTTCTTTTTATAACAATATTAAGGATTGGAGTAAAAATAATTTATCCTAATTTTTAAATATCGAACATTGTGTACTGGAGCGTGTGCTGGAACGTGATATATCAGACTTGTACGGTGGTAAAGTTATGAAAGGATAAAGAGGGAGGTTTGGCGTTGATTAGTCGTTGCTCGTTACTCATTGAAATTCAAGAACGTGGCTCTGCCTCTGAACGGCGCAGACAGCTTCCCTCCCCTTTCCTGGCGCGGTCAACACGGACTGGACCCAGAGAGCAGAGGGAGCAGAGCATCGTCGGGACGAAGATGAGGTGGGGACGGAGAAGGAGAGACTGACTTCTCCCTCTCGCTTCCGTTTCCAGCTCTAACCCTTCTGGGTCTTCGATCTTCCCCTCGCACCGTGCGGTGCAGCCATCCGGGTCCGAGACCCCTGATTTTCTTGGGATTGTTCTCCGGCCGTCCTTCGGTCTTCGCCTCCCGATCGGCTTTTCGCTTCTGAAATTTCTGCGAGCTTGGTCTCGTTTTCTGTTCTTTCGTGTTTCCTCGGCTGTCGTTTGTCGGGTCAATCTGAGATCCGCCCCCTTGTCGAGGGCTTTGGTAAAAGATGAAACTCCCAGTTGATTCTCTGGGTTTCTTTCTCCCCTAGTTCTTGATGAGCTAGAGTCGTTGCAGGCTAGAAAGATTATGGAGAACGAATTCGAGATTTCGTCGTCGTCCCTGAGCTTCGCGTCGTTGCCGGAAGTGGCAGCGAACGCGCAGTACCCCGATTTCGAGTCCACCCCTGATTACCTGAGCCTCAGCAAGCTCAGCTCGAGCCTCGAGAAGCTCCTCCTGGACCCTGGCTTCGGCTACACCGATGCTGATATCATGGTTGACGGGGTCCCCGTGGGGGTCCACCGCTGCCTGCTGGCGGCTCGGAGCGACTACTTCCATGGCCTCTTCAGCAAGCCCTGCGATGACAGTAGCATCACTGGCTGTGCTGCTGAAGAGAAAAATCTGGGCAATGGTAGTAATAAGAGGCCAAGGTACCACATGACTGATTTGCGCGGGTCGGTGGGGCTCGAGGCCTTCAACTTGGTGTTGAATTACTTGTACACGGGGAGGCTGAACCAGTCCCCGCCTGAGGTCTCGACCTGCGTCGACGATCAGTGCCTTCATGATGCCTGTCGGCCCGCGGTCGACTATGCTGTCGAGTTGATGTACGCTTCCACGACTTTCCAGATCATGGAGCTTGTCTTGCTTCTTCAGGTACTCTGTGATTCTTCCTCGAAATCGCTAGAAGTTGGAATTAGAGCTTGTTGCTGTTTATTACATGAATAGGGATACTAGAATCTGTACCTTTGAAACTTGTTAGGTTCAGTTCACTGCACTTGGAAAAGTCTGTGGTGGGCATTCATTATCTTCAATTGATATGAATTCTGTTTTCCCGGAATCTTGAACTGATAGGATTCTGCAGGTTGAGGAAGCTACTAGCTTCGACTGTTGAATATCTAATGTCTTGGGTCTTCTGCTGACTGTTTCCATTCAGTAGCATTAGTATTAGTCTGGCAGTTGCAAGTTACTACTTTTATTTCCATCCCATCTCACTTAGAAGTCGAACCATTCCATTGCAGCGCCGTCTTCTCTCTTTTGTCGATAAGGCTCTCATTGAAGACGTGATACCGATTCTTGTCACTGCCTTCCGGTGCAACTCAAATCAGCTTCTTTCTCACTGCATCCAACGGATCTCAGTGTCGAATCTCGACCCCGTGACACTGGAGAAAGAGATTCCCGGTGAAGTCTTGTCTGAGATAAAGCTTCTGGGCGATAGGCCTAGCCAAGGCCCGGGACTGGCACTGCACCAGTTAGAGCTGACAGATCATGAGAAGAGAGTTAGCAAGATCCACAAAGCACTGGACTCCGATGATGTGGAGCTGCTGGGACTCCTCCTGAGCGAACCAAATAAGGTCTCATTGAACGATGCCTTTGCGCTTCACTATGCTGCTGCTTACTCCGACCCGAAGACCTTCAAGAAGGTCCTCGACCTGAAGCAGGCCGACCTCAACCTCAAGAACTCCCGAGGACTCACAGTTCTCCATGTGGCTGCGAGGAGGAAGGTCCCCTCGATCCTCGTGGCCCTGCTTGACAATGGGGCCAGCATAGTAGAGCCCACATCAGATGGACAGACAGCTCTTGGAATCTGCAGAAGAATGACAAGACCAAAGGATTACAATGAGAACGTGGAAAGGGGGCAAGAAACCAACAAGGACAAGGTATGCGTTGATCTCCTTGAGAGACAGATGAAGAATGTCCCCTTGTCGGGGAGGAGATTGGTTCAACCGGCGGTTACAGCTGATGACCTTCATATGCTGGACTACCTCGAGAGCCGAGGTAAAAATTTGTTAACTACTTGACCATCTGCATTAAACCATTAAACATAGTACTGCAGCACTGGTTTGATCATGTATTTGGTCGATATATTCGATGTTCTTCTTGTTCTGCTTTGCTCCCACGTTTCTGTCTGCATAGGTTGAGCCCATACCTTCTTGCTGCAGTGAAAATGGCGGGGATGTTGTTTCCACATGAGGCGAAGATTGCAATGCAGATTGCTGGGGCAGATTCCAGCTGGCCTGCAACCATAAACGATTCCAGCTCGAACCAGGCAGCCTCGATGTCTGCCGAGCAGCTCCAGCAGAAACTGCAAGCCCTCCGCAAAACTGGTAAAAAATGATGCCAGCTTATTCCGAATCCTTTGTTCATTCTGTTCTTCTTTTCGAGTTATCTTCTCTTGCCTGGTTCAAAGAGATGTGCCTAACGTCTGGCCCTGTGGCCCGTGCAATGTGACTGGCAGTGGAGATCGGGCAGCACTACTTCCCAAGTTGCTCGGAGGAGATTGTGAAGTTCATTGACGATATGCCTGACGCATTCTACCTCGAGAAGGGCAGCGAGGAGGAGCAGAAGTTCAAGAAAATGCGGTTCATGGAGCTCCGGGACGACATCCAGAGGGCATTCTACAAGGACATCACCGGGAACAGAGTGCCCGCCCCCCTCTCTTCGTCGCCGTCCTCCTCCTCCTCGTCATCGTCTCCCAGGGGCAGAGCAAGGAACAAGATTAGGGTGAAGAGCTAGCCGTGGATCTCTCTCGTTCGTATCAATTGAGCAAGCTAGTTGGTGTCGTGAACTGAGGTTTTATCGACCGGAGTAACTCGGATGAATGTTTGTGCAATAATGCAGGACCTAGATGCCTAGATTTCAACGTGACAATCACTGTGTTGTATGGTTTGCTTGTTTTTCCTTCTCTGTCTCTCTTTTCCCCTTCCTGAACATGTCTTCTATTTCTTGTTACAAGTTGGTGTCTGGTGAATGTAGTGTGAATATAGCATTGGGTCATCCACACTGAGTTTAGCATCCCTTATCTTGAATAAGATTTCCTGTTCGAATATTACTAACAGAACACAATGATTAAAAAAAAATCACGATTAAGAGAATTTTATTCTTTAATAAGTTAAATCGGAGTAAAGGATTAGCTCGATTTCACTGGATTTTTTTGGCAGATCAACTACGCCATCGAGCGAGGATGAATTATCTATCCATACCGTTATCCGAAATTTTACATGATTTTAATGTATTCTTTTGTTCTCTTAAATTACCTATTGGTATATAGAATTTAACTTTATCCATCACTAAATTAAGAAAATGATGAAAGGACGTGATAGTAAATTCACTAATAAATTCACCTACTTTTCCTCTAATATGTTTTCTTCTTCGCCTCTCTTTCCTCAAACCTTTTCTTCCGAAATTTATTAACGATCTTTTTTTGTATTTAATTTATCAAAAATTTATATGCCCGGATTAAAACCATGCCTATTTATTCACATACTCGGCCTTTTTTTTATTTTAATTTTATTAAATGATAAAATCCGAGCGCAAGTAATATCAATACAAAGAATAACTTATAATATAGTAAGGGATTATTTGTTTAAAAATCACAAATTATTCAAGAATTTTCTAATTTACTAAGAATTATTTTTTTACGTAGAACATCACAAACTATTTAAGAATTTTCTAATCTATCATAAACTTTTTTTTACCCAGAAAATCACAAAGCTTGCCATTTTTCCTAATCTATGATATCGTTAATTTTGTTTGTTAATTATTGATGTGCACAATTAATTTTACAGATTGTGTAAATGAAATCCGACGTAACATCGCACGCGGCGTCCATCTGGACATAAAAATATGAACTGTTATTAAATTCTCTGTTTTATTATGAAAATAAATGTGCAAATGGATGTGCAAACTATTCTCAAATTCTCTATTTTATCACGATGATTGCTGTGTAAACAGATGTTCCCTATTTTTATAACCAGATAGATATCAAGTGTGATGTCACGTCAGACTTTATTAGCACAATCAGTAAAATCAACGGTGCATGTTAATAATTAATAGTCAAGATTAACGGCGTGATAAATTAGGAAAATGAAATATGGTTCGTGATTTTCTGAGCAAAAAAATAGTTCGTTGTAAATTAGAAAATTCTTGAATAGTTCATGATTTTTTGAAAAAAATAGTTCGTGGTAAGTTAGAAAATTCTTGAATAATTTGTAATTTTTTGAAAAAAAAAAGTTCATAATAGATTAAAAATTTTTTAAATAATTTGTGATTTTTCATACAATTCACCGTATAATAAAACATATTACGTAAGATCGAAGGATTGATCGAAAATGGAGGATTCTGTAGGAACCCCTCATTTCTCTCTGCTACAAAATCACCAGAAGCTTCTCTTCCCCTTCCCTCCCCCTCTCCCTCTCCCTCACCCACGGCGGTTTCCAGCGAGCTTCCCTCGGCGTCTCGAGAAACCTGCAACAGCCTGCGTGAGTGCGTCATTCTAACTGTCTGACTTCCTGATTAGTTTTCCGTGCGTAGTTCTCTCCACTGGCTAAGCATGTTTTGCATGTTTGGATGAGCATCCTTCTTCTTTGCCAGTGGAAAAGGCCATGCCTCTTCGGGGGTACACGCCGGCGGTTGTGTATAGGTTAGCATTGTCAATGGGTGCGCGTTGTACCAGTTTTTGCCTTGGATTAATTGGTTGGGCTGAATATTGATCACGCGAGCTCCGAATACAATGATTATTCTATGGTTGGGGGTGAAAAAGGAAGAATTTTCCCCGATGTTGCCTGCCAATGGATTGTTAAGCATTTTAGAACTTGTGCTATTGTCATATGAACAAATTTCATCCTTGTTGCGGTCGATTTTCATTAGCAGGTTTTTTTCCTTCTAAGTGCTTGTAACTGTTTGATGCTTGGATTGCTGCCTGTTGTTTGATGTCTTTGCTGGACCCGGGCAACAGGTGCTTTGGGGAATTTGAATTAACCATCAATTTCGTCTTCCCAGATATCTGCCTACTAAATTGTGAAGAGGAGCCCAAAGAACAGAAGGGTTAAGAATATTATATAAAGGGGAAGCGCATTATATATCCGTCAAGCCCCCTTTTTTCAATGTTGGATGCGAGAACTAGTATGGCGATTGAATCTTACCAAAATCAGGCAGAACAGCTGATGAAGGAATATCTCTTGGCAGATGCTTTTGTTCCATATACTTCTGTTGTTGGTGGCATCTTTGCATGCAAACTGGTACCTTTTTGTTCCTCTTACTGGTTCTTTTGCTATCTCTTCCACGTGAGCTGCTTCTTATTCATGTGTGTGAAAACATGGAGTGTATATTATGGATCCTGACCCCGAAGTTAGGCGAATGACTATATACTAGAGACTTTGTTGCTACTGATTCTGTTTGTTGTAATTCATTCTATCGTGCATCTTGGTTTTAACTGCAGGTATATGACCTCACCCAGTTACTCAGTGCTTTATATTTCAAAAGCTACTTGAGCCTCTCAAGCACAAAGCGGATTGAGTGGAATAATCGGTAATTGAAGGACTTCCATTGGTTCCATCTCTAATCCTCACTATATTGAGATTGAGACATTAATTTATTACGACTGCAGGGCCATATCAACTGTCCACGCCATCTTCATCACAGCTATATCACTATACCTTGTGTTTTGGTCAGATACCTATACCAATTATGAACTTCCAGGCTATATCACAAAACGAAGTTCTTCACTATCAACCTTTGCCTTGGGGGTAAGGTGTCTTCTCTTCGGTTAGCCCCCTCCCAATCTGCTCAGCACTTTTTCTCCTAGTGTAGCATCCCGAGTCCTGATTTATATTCTATATACTTAATTTGCTATGATAGTTGCGACTTGGAGGTTGCCTTATTTATTTTTTTGTTCACAGTTTGTCACTTCATAGGCAATAACTTCTGCTACCCTTGTTATCAGCTAATAGAATCATATGTAAAACCGCAACAAGTGATAATTTGCCAATTTCTTTGACATAGCTGTCTAATTTGAATACTTAAGATATCAGAGAATGCTGTTGTTCTTTGTCCTTCATTGATTCTATCCATTCTGGATGCTCACTGGGTACAGGGCTGCTGCATTTTGCTCCCTTTACAAAAGTATCTCAGAAACCCTCTTTTTTATAAGTACATGGTTTACTGACACTTTCTACATTTTCTCAATGGTTATGATCCTTATGGAAAAGGCAATCGATATATAGTTTAGTAAAAGGAAAAGAAAAACTTGGAGAAGTAATGCATGAATTTGATACCATATCCTGCATTGTTCTATTAATGCAAGTCAAAGCAGTTTTAAAACATCCAACCATCATTCGCAGTGCATTTTGCTTCTCCTTTGTCTCCAGACCACTCTGTAAAAGAGAGCTTAATGGACACTCTTGTACCTTTTCCTCATTGATATGGACCTGCACGGACCGATTTTGATATGTCCTCTTGGCAGGCTTCGGTTGGTTACTTTGTTGCTGACCTGGCGATGATTTTTTGGTTTTACCCCTCTCTTGGTGGATTGGAGTATGTAAGTAATTTTCTGTATAACTACTGGATCTTTCTCTCTGTCTTGCCTTCACTGTTAGTCCCTAGTTGGATAATCAACCTTGTAGGCTTTTTTGGGTGGAGGCACATGAATGCAGACCAGACCTGTCATTTAACTTGCACAGTCATTTTCATCCTTTTGGTTTTTATTGTTCTCACTGTAGAGCAGGTATCTTTTTGTGGTTTTAAGATGCTCATTAAATGGTAATAGTATCAAATTTCCAGGTATTCCATCATCTGCTATCTGTGTCAGCAATAGCATATTCTATGTTAACCGGGGAGGGGCAGCTCTATACGTTTATGGTTCTCATCTCAGAGACCACAACTCCGGGAATTAACTTGAGATGGTAATGCTCATATCAAAAGAGTATGAATTTGCAGGTATTAGTTTCTTGATTACTATAACAAATCTGTATTCCTGGTTTAAGGTATCTTGACACTGTGGGTTTGAAGAGGTCCAGAGCGTACCTTGTAAATGGAGTGGTTATATTTTTGGCATGGCTGGTGTGTGGACTCTGATTCTTAGACATTTATATATTTTTGGCATGGTTCATTAGTTTCTGCTTCCCCTATTAATTATCTATTACTCCAACACCCCGAGACATGCATTTTGAAATGAAATTTCCTGTGCAGGTTGCCAGAATACTCTTGTTCATTTACATGTTTTACCATGTGTTCTTGCACTTCGACCAGGTAACATTCTCTGGTGAGACGTTTTATTGACTATTTTATATCAAGATGTAGTCTTCTGTTAATTGGCAATGTGTTTAGTGAGTTTCCAATTAGAAAGCTAAAAGTTTTAAATTTCCTACGATCATCATCAATCACTCAAACCTATGTTGCCTTGGAGGGAATATTGGCCCGACAGGATAAGATGACTCAGTCTATGAAACACTTGCACCTTAAGCATGAGTTGACAGCAGAATGGCCTTTTCCAGTTATCAGTTATTTGAATTCAACCCGAAAACTGATTGCAAATGCCAGGAAAAACTGCCATGGACTAGCTGTATGTACATTACAGTTGAGAAAAATCGATTCCCGTGCCAGCAAGACCCTTTTAAGTATATTATATACCCCTTTGTGTAAAAAAACTATGAGATGGCACATCCAGCTTCATGTTTGAGAGTGATATATTTCTGCTGTTCTCGAAGCAGGTTAAGCAGATGCACGATTTTGGCAAGCTGCTCGTGTTCGGGGTACCGCTTGTGCTCTCGGTCATGAACCTGATGTGGTTCTGGAAGATCATCAAAGGCTTGAGGAAGACCTTGGCAAAGACGCAGTAAAGATGCGTGAGAGACCGGCCGGTGACTCGCGCCGGAAGCTGGAAATAGTCCTCTACCCCGTACAAGAAAAGTTCGAAGAAGTAGAGCTACGGACAGACTCGAGCAGACAAATTAAGATAGCTTGATCTCAGTCTCAGACCTTTGTACAGTGAAGACCTTAACCTTTCAGTTCCACTATATGCAAAGTGAAGGCTATACTTGGAAATTGAATTCATCATGTCATCTGTGCGAGCTCACCCCTCATCGAAATCTGTACTCGGAAATGTCCAGTATATTTGCAATGCTAAATGAACCCGACAACATTTTTGACCGGTAGCTAGGTGGGTCATCATTCTCTGGAGGCAAGGCCGTTGCTATTAACAATTTTACCATCGTTTAAACTCTCATCGTGATCTTAACATTTCGCGTAACTTAACGGTACTCGAACCAAACACTTTCTTAGGAGTGCGAGATATGTTAAAATGGTTGTAAAGTTCGGTTGTGAAGTTGGGTCAGAGTAGGATGAGAGAGTTGTAGAGCTTATCGCAGGTCAAGAATCTCTGTCTCGTCCATGAGCATTTCCGTTACGACACTGCAAGGCTGCAACTCAGATTTCAGTAAATTTTGTAATTAAAAATTGCAGTCTGCGACGCGAAATGAGATATGGTTTAGTGTTGTCTCACAAAGGATGGTCATGTCGTATGAAATTTACTGAATATCCTTGCTAATTTACACCATGTCTCCCATGCACGTACGTACTTTCTCCTATAAAAGTAATAATAACAGTAATTCATACACAATAATATATGTTACTAAAAATAATAATGTTATTGTAGAAAATTGATTACTGTTTAGATGGTTAATTCCAAATTTAAATTTATGTGAGTGGGGGGAGAAGGGGTTTCGAGAAATGGTTTTCTGGATGTGGCGGCCATGGCGACGGCTCTTTCTCTTCTTCTCCCTCTCCATCCCCTCCTCCGCTCTGCTGTCCCGCGGCCGAAGAGTTGAAGGAGGGTGAGAGTTCATGATTTTCGCTCAGCTCTCCCTCCCGGTACCTCTCTTCATCCTTAGAAGTACAGAAGATCTCTGCCTGCAGAAACATCCATCGAAGCTGAGCCGTGTGCGTACGAGGATTAATTATTAGGTCCAAGGAAGCAGCCTGACTCTGAAGATCGAGTATCGATCTTTAATAGGTATTGAAGAGTGCATCGAGCATACGTACCTCGAGTCCGGCATTAATGTCGATGTCGCCTTCTGCATAGGAGGACCGATCCCGACGTCTCAGAGAAATCGGAACTCCTGTCAGCTGGTAGTGCTGCATGTCATTCAGATTGTGATCATCTCCCACAAACCTGTCAATCCAAACAGGTTTGACTTAATTTACTAAAAAAAAAAAATCTTGTTAATCAGACACATTCATTAGCTTATGTAAACCAGTTTCAGATTTCTCACTCTTTAGGCTTCATGCATGTAAAGTACTAGAGATAAACCATTGCAAAGCAAACCCACTTTTCAATATTGTAATCCAGGATTCCTCTAATCTAAACCCTAATACAAGTATGGCATGATCCATGAAATGGGAGAGATTCTCAGACAGCAAGCTCGGCTCATCGTGGACTGCTGCACAGAGCGCACGTGTACTTTACATTGAGAATTTACAAAGTGCGTGTATTTTGCGTAATCAGTTTTTGGTAAAATGAGCACGTATGAAAATTTTCCATGAAATGCCAATGGGTATAGGAAAGGAATCACACATTAAATTTGTAAATGTAAACTAAGAAATTTTAAGTATACATAAAAAAATCACATATATTATTAAGTAATCTGAAAGAAAGTAACAACATTGTAGAAGTTTAATTAAATGTACATCGAAAAATGAAGCATTTCTTGTAGGTTTTCATTGCCATTCCTAGACTCATGGGGATGAATTTTTGTATAAATCGTTTCAGTATAAGAAAAATCATTTTTGGAACTTAGTCTATTTTTATTCAATTATTAATTAGAAAATGCTATACATAAATCTACTAAATCTATTTTTAAATATTTATATATAGAAATAGAATTACCCTAAATCTACTTATCAAAAGCTGGTCATAACTTGGCCACAATTACACATTGTATAATCTATAGGCTGTCAAGTATTCTAATTAATTCAACATTTTACACGAACATCTGTTATGTGCTCTGTGATTTCATATATTAATAATCTGAAGCGAACATGGGTTCATCAATTAAAGTTCATTAAATTTCTAAATATCGGACAATATATATCCATGAGAAAAAAAGGAAGAAATTAGATGGTTACATGCTAATTGATTTGATTGTATTAGTGAATTTAATTGACTCACCATGCCAAAAAAAAAACACAATATATAATTTTTGAAAACCATTCAGGAAATAAAATGAGTCAGTTTTTATTGTGTCATCTCAAATTAAAATGTTAAAAACTTACTCCGACTTCTAAAAAAAATTCTATACACAAGTTCAACGAAAAACACACCACACATCGAAGAAAATGCTTGTACAACGACGAATTCGGAAGTTACAATCAAGAGTTGAAACTCAATACAGAGTTAAATGGTGAATTTTCGATGGTGAGCAAAATTGATGAAATTTACATAGAGTTTTACAAGTTTTTTTGAGTTTGAGGGTGATCACCCCTGCATCCCGTAAATCCATCCCCAGGCTCATGTATGTTGCGAAGAGCAAGAGTTATAACATCAAATTTTAATTTGTCGACTGTCACTAAAAACATTGCTCATCAGAGCTACTGTGGGAAATTTCTTGACGGAGAATGCAGGGCAGATTCAAAAGGGTGAAAGATGCAGAAAGGAGACATGGAAAATCGAACCTGTGTTCGTTGCAATTTGTGATGATGCAGAGATGCTCCAACCCTGCAGTTCTTCCATGAAAGCACGGCCGGTCCTTCAACCGTGCAGGGGTATTCATGGCACTCGAAACCTTGCTGCTGCTGCTGCTCCGGTACATCTGTTGAACGATCAAGCAGTAGGTATAGAGAAGAAGATCGATCATCTCATCCATTTATTTTGAAAAAGAAGAAGAAGAAGAAGAAGTGAAAGTGCTGAATTCGACATCTATGGTCGGTGTTTTTTGAGTTTGAGTTACATAAATTTGAATCGATATGCATGAGAGGAACCCACAGATGGTTCTGGCTTAGGGTTTACGTACTCAGATTTTCATTAAAGATGGAAAATAATTTTTGGAAATATTTTATATGAAAGATTTATTGTGAAAGAGATGGATTTGAAGCCCTAATAGGAAAAGATTTTCTCCGGAATAAATACTAATACTTATTTCTTCCAAGCCCTATAAAATATCTACAATTTTTCTTATAGAGGGGGCAAATCGAGCTAGCTATACCTGCAGATGGCTCTTGATATGCGAAATATGCAGTCCATCCACCTTCATCACCTGCAGAATCCGCTTCGGAGTTGCATCTGGACGAAAACCGAATCGAACCCGAATCAGCTCCTTCTCTATGTACTACATATAATATCTCTTCTGTTTCTGCTTCTGCTTGTTCTGTGTATGCGTGATCAAACTTACTGTTCTTTCCACCGAGCCGATCCACGGCCTCGATGAAGTGGCTGTGGAGCTCAGGTGTCCACCGGAGACGGGGGTGGTCGGACTTCCTGTACCGGCGAACTGCCGTTCTCTGAGACAGCGCCCTTCTCCCCACCGATCCCGTGCTCATGATCGGGAGAGAATCCGAAAGTCGGGCTGATGATCACGACGGCGGAGACAGGAAGAGAGAGCTGCGCAAGTGCGGCTGGTCGCTATGTCCAAAGAGAGAGTATGTGGGAAGGAATATAATGGCAGCAATTATAAGCCGATGCAGTATAGATGACCCAAAGACTTTTGGCAAACACGTAAAAAGGTTTTCTTTAGACTTTTATATATATGTGTGTGTATATATATATATATGTATACATGTACATCCATTATCCTCTCTCTTCAAATTCGATTTGTACGTAAGAACATATATTACACTAAAGAATGTTGATTGGGCTACGTATTTTAATATTCCTTTCCCATGGAGTAAATATTTACCGTGTAATGCGTAACGATTTTGTCGTGTAAACTATCGTCCAAATCTTGACATGCATAAAGTTAATCCTTAAAAAATTGTGAAAAGTTCACCCTATCAAGATCTAAGAAAGATTTACGCAGCGAACCCGTTATGTATTATACAGTGAAAATTACTCTTTCCTATGAGCAGCGTTTCGTGTTCATGTATTATCTATATATTATGGAGCAAATCTACATCTAGAAGACTTTTACTCGTTCGTTTCTGAATTAGTCAGAGTTTATCGAACTTTTAAGGATATGCTCGCTGGAACCAATTGATTAAAAATGCGACAAGAAAAATGCATTTAGTGAAGAAGTTAAATCACGTGGAAGTTGAGAAACGTGGCTTATTCTAGTGACATCAATCATCGATTTGAAACTAAAATATCTTAAAATTCTATTTTCATTATACGTACGATTCACGAATCCTCTTTATTTTCTCTTTTTTTTTTCCTATCTCTTTTTATGCTTAATTACGTGTCTCTTTTAAATACTTGGAAAAAAGTATGTGCAAGTTAATGATTTATTACCGAGCAGCTGCTTCCCAGCTCATGAAAAGACGAATTTGTGGGAGATGATGAGCGGGGGGCTGTTGTACGCATCTAGGGGGCAGTTGGTCAAGATAAGGAAATTCTCTGCCCACAATTGGCTGTGGCCTGGACAATCGAATTGGGCAACGTTAGCATCAATCATATGCAACCAGTAGTTCTCTCTTGTCCTTTTTTTCCTTTTTTATATGTAGTAATCAAATAATTCTCTCCATTCTCCATTCTCCAACCCGAGCACATTACTACCTACATAGCTAGGCATTTGTTCTATATAGGTTCTAGAAAAAGTTACCGACGACTTTCGGGCACAGCCGATAGAGTCCGGGTAAATACGACCAGCTCCTCGGTGAATCGAGATGTGGTTCAACTTTAGCTTTCTTTGTTTTAATAAAGCCCCGTATTCACATGTTTGTGAATGGAGATAGTGGGCTGACCCGGTTCGAATCCGGATCGGAAGATCCATCCGTGACTCCTGGACAGCATCTCTTCACTGTACTAATTTCCAACCTACGTATCTCGACTCTTTTGGGGGAATCTCGTGTCCGAATCCACACATTTTCGAGACACGGAACTTGTAAGAACGGCGTCTTTCTCGAACAAGATATAAGTACCCTAGCGTGATGAGTTTTAAAGCATGTGCGAATTGTTGAATGTTCGGCCATGGGGGGATGTGAAGGAATTTGTGTAGTGGAGGGGGCATGCAACGTGCCTTTTTTGAAAAAGGAATTTGGAATGTGGGCTTGAGGGATTGAAGGAAAGGAAAGGAAAGGAAGGGAAAGGGAGACATGAAAATGTGCAGAAATTCTCCCGTTCGAGGAGAAGTCAAAGATAGGGATTGTCAAGTGACTGGACATGAGTGGAGACCCACATATGCATATGTACATGTGTATGTATGTATGTATGTGTGTGTGTATGTCTATATATATATATATATATTGAAAGATGGAATGATTTCTTCAATTCATTTCTCGTGTCAATAAAAGACGGTGCCTACTTTTGGACCAACCTAACCATCAATCTTTTGTATACTGCCGTGTACCACACTACATTCACATCTCTCAATTTCAATTCACAAGAAATTAAAATTAAAAAAAAAGTGTTTTAAGATCACAATGAAACCCTAGCTTGCCTTTCGCACGTGTCTCGGTTCGGTTCGGTTTTTCGTACGTGCGGAGTACAGTGTAGACTTCTGTAAACGCCAGTGATATGAGTCTGGAAATTCTGCAAAAGAGAGTAGAACTGAAAAGAAACTATAAAGAAGATCGAAGAAACGAGAAATAAAGGGCTACGGATAAGATACTTCGATAAAGAAATGGAAAAATAGGTGAAATTTATATTAATACTTACAGTTCTCCCGAGTCTAAACGAAGTTACCACTGTCACGCAGCTAAATTCATCCTTACGAGTGGAGGAAAGTAACAATTTCGAGAATTTTGTCATCAATGGGGTTGGGAATTGGATTTTTAGATATCGGGTAATGCGGATTGAGAAAAACTTGTAAAAAGAGAATCAAATTATGTGTATTTCTTAAGTCATGGTTGATGGTCGATTAATTCTGGCCGGGATAAGATGTTATCCTAATCGAATGACAGGAGCACGTGCATGAATTGAACATGATTCATTGATTGATTGATTGCATGGGGACAAAACACAATGTCAAAATAACAGGTGGACAAATTTAAGGAGGTGACTTCAAGACATGATCAACCACTTAATTATTATGATGTCACTAGCACAGTCATCGAAAGAAATTAATCTCGCCCGCATCAGTTTAACTGACGTGATCCGACATCTCTTTTCCTTTGATTAGAGTATCGGGGGTTCGAGCTTTGCGAGTCGAGAAAATTCGTTGATGTTGGGTGCATTTTATCAATCAATAGAACGATCTGATTCGAATTTAAATTAGTCACGATTTTTTAGTAACATATAATATATATTTAAAAAATAATCTTTTATCATTTAATTATTTGATAATACATACATTGGCATATATATGTGCATAAATAAAGATATTTTTTACGGGAGAGATTGATTAACAAGGTCCCACCACTGTTGACAATTCTCTGAGCATGCTCTGTTCAGTATTCAGAAATCGATGTACCGTGACTAATTTTTCAAATTAGTTGATTTGAAGTTTCCCTGCCCTTTTAAAATGAAATGGATCATCATTCTCATTAACATACACACTATATATACACACGCACATGTGTATGTACGTATGTATGAACACACGTGACTGAGCATGCCCTAATCGTAATTCACAAAACGTACCCTTTCGCCTCCCCGGAAAAACAAATACAATTCCTCCATCGACATGGTTGGTTAATATTGTTCCTCTCGTCTTCATGTAAACGTATCAGAATATTATATATGAATAAAAATTCACAATTTGAAGAGTTTTACATTTTAGTACACCGATACGCTTGGAACTTGTACTGATCATGACCAGTTAGGTTTCCCACTGTTAGTTAAGGTAGAAAAGAGGGAGACGAAACAAAAAAAAAAAAAAAACTCTCCGACACCATCAGTGATTTGTGTCTGGTTTCAAAATGGCATGGTTAGGGCTTGGAAAATCGAACTCCATGTAAAACAAGGAAGGAAGCCATACATATGCAGGCTTGCTCGTGTTTGTTCATATATCTCTGACCTCATTTAGTCTTCTATAACACATATATATATGTATATATATGTCTGTATACAGATCAGTTTGACCCTAGTAATCGAAAGTCTGTGGCTTCTCACCATCACCGGCTTTCAGTACGGTTCGTGGGTTCATCGGCTAGGTGCTTCGAAAATCTTTCTGAGATGACGAGATCTGGGAAGCCGAGAGTCGTCCTGAATGTACGATAAGTAATTGCTAGCTGCAGGTGCGTTAGAACCCGATCAAAGGCAAAAGGAGAATGGCAATTTATTTCATCTTTTTTCTATTCTCACTTTCGACTCATATTCGTTTTTTATACACCGAAAAAAGACGAAACGAGAACTGGGATACAGCTCTGCAGAGGCATATATCATATAGCAATCTTGGTTTGGTCAAACTTTGCAGCCGATGGGAGCCGATGGGATTAATTGCCTCCACACAACTCCCAAGTCACTAAAGAAGCTATCTAGATATACATATAACACACACACACACATATATATGTTTGAATGACTCCATTGTCTTTGGAAGACCCGACATGCATTGTTTCATATATTTTGATGCCCTCTCTCCGAAAATATTGTTAAATTCGAATCTTATAAATAGAGAATACTTATAATAAGAATAATTTTACTTGTTAGTAGAGACGGATTAAATCAAACATAGTAGAGGCAGATCAAATCAAACACGAATTGGCTAGCGTACATTGATTGGGTTTCTGGTGTACGCAGAAATTAATTAAAAAAGACATTCACTTAAAAGTTCTGCATGTTTTTTCTATTAAACTCAATGGGAAACCTAACTTTCTAGCTACTCTTTGCAGCCATAACATTTGCGTTCATCTAGGGTTGGACCTAGAGAAAAAATCAGCTCCTCAGAGATCATGCAGCTCCAGGAACAGCAAAATTACAAGATGGAGAAAAAGCACTGATCATCGACTCGCTCGAAGAAGTCTTCTGATATTCATCGGGAACTCGGGAACATTATCGCTAGTTGTTCGACAATCTCTGTCTCGTTTTGTAGCTCGGGATTGTGTATGGATTCCTAGGTCAGAGAACTGCGGTACACCCACAATTTAGGTCAATCTATGGCATATGCTGGCAACTACTTTCGAGCATGTGTAATTAATTCCTGGCGACAAGCTACTGGCCTTTTCGATTATTCAAGTGGAAAAAAAAATTAAAATTCGTGTTCATCTTCAATTTCACTGAACCACCAAATCATTGAGCGAGTGGTTGGATGCGTTTGCACCAAACACGTTTTCCTTAGCTCTATATTAATTAAACCTAATTTACCTATGGAGAAAGGCGTCTTGTAGGGTTGGGCATGGTTGGATTCTATCAATCAATTTTCTAATCCGAAAAGGCAATCGAACTGTCATCTTTGAGGTATTATCAGTAGAGGCTGAATAGGGATTCCTTCGGTTAATTCTTCCGGTTCCGGATTGTCCTCGGTTCTAGTTCGAGCCTAGGATAATTCGGTTCGATCCGATTTCTGAACGAGAATCGCATCAAATTTTCCATGCTTCACGCACGCAAGCTCGCTTTTCTAATTACTACAAATTTAAAATGGTGTTAATGATTTCATTCACCATTAGGTTAATATACAGTGAATTATTTAAACGAAATTCACACGTGTTCATGAACTCTTTGTGTGACACTCAGTTTTCTCTTTGTTTTCTATATATGCACATCAATCGACTACCTCACCTTAATTAAAACCATTGTACGTTCAACTTACAGAATTATTGAAATAATTCGACATCTCTTTCTGTCAAACAAGTTCTCGGTTCGGGTGCTGTTAATATATAAACTTCATATTATAAGAGTTTTTATCGTTAGTAGACTGGTCTAATTCGAAGCTGAATCAGTCGAAATCTATGAAGTTCGTAAGTTTCAAATCATCTGCGTTTTGATGATTACGATCTATCCCAATTCGAAGCCAGCGAAGGAGTAAAACTCTTTCGGGCGTGGATCTTCACAATTTAGACTGCTCGAACCCAAGACCTCTTTGAGGGTGAGAAGCACCGGACAGGCCGACCCAATTCACACTGCTAACACCACATCTCAATTATTGGAGAAGTTTGAGAAATTAAACGGATTGATACGGTGGCATCACCGTCGTCGTATATTCGATTCTCATACGCGAAACTCTCTCTACCCTAACAAGAATTATTAGAGAAATTTTGTAATTGAATTGTGAAGATTTAAAGTTACTCATTTTCTTCACTGCCAAGCATGACTGTGTCAAGTTGCTTTTTTTTTTTCCTTTTTTCCCCCATGTGAATGATCCCTGCAAGGGCAAACTGGGACAGCATTTGAAAATGAAGTTGTCTGAAAAGTTTGAAGTCAAGTATTCCGTGGGAGTTGTTGTTGGAAAATGGAGGGTACGAACGAATTGTCACCACAAGATATTGACGATGCCGACGTCTCGGCCGCAACCCTAGTCTCGATTGCATTTTTTTTGACACGACTCGACACATAATTTAACATTACCTTTCCGTCCTCCGCGTAGAGCATGTCCTACACGTTACTAGAACGAACGTATCCAGAAGCCAGATAAAAATGTAGCCTTCAAGATAAACTTAATAATATGTATGTCAGCTTCTTTTTCTTCTTTTTCTTTTTCAAAATCTATAATTTTCTGAATTTATTACAATAAATTTTGATTAAAAAATAAAATTTTCTAAATTCGATTTCAGAATTTAGTAAACTAAAAGAAGAAGAAGAAAGGCTTAAAATCTCATATTATTTATAATAATAATAAAATAATAATAATAATCTAGATTTTTTTGGTTTAAAATAATATTCTTCTAAATTATTCGTCGGTGGAACGGAAGGAATTAGAGGGGAATAACTAACGGGGTAGTAACCGGGCAGATCAAAAAGTTGGGCCGACCCATTACCACCAGGCCCAATTAAAGGCCCAAATTAAGTACATTTCGTGCACTCCTAGCCGTCCGATCATTCTGGGTGGTTCTCAAGCCCACCAGGGAAGTTGATCCGACTGCCGGAAAATGATTAGTCGTAGTCTCTTGAAGTGTTTCCCTGACCTGGACAAGAGCTGTCATCCTCGACTCAGGACAAAGATTTCCCCGTCCTGTTCTTACTAGTGAACTCCATGTGACCATTTTGCCCACGACACTCTTTGTAATTGAAAAACAGCGTCCTATGGAAGGATTTCACCTGCGATTCTTAGAAGTAATATCATCCTCGACTTAGAATGAATAGCTCTCAATTCAGTTTTTACTTGTGAACTTCATGGGATCCTTTGTTTACAACCCACTTTGTAACCGAAAACAGTGTCCTATGGAAGGACTTCCCATGCGATTCTTTCAAGTAATCCCTGAGATCAAACCGAGTGGCGGATCTGTTGTACAGCCTCCATCATCCAGTACCAGTCGAGTCTGCAGGGAGAAAACTTTCAGGGACGAGAGCGAGAAGAAAGTGAAACATTTGCACAGCATGTGGAACAGAATAGAGGGCATTTACAGAGGTTTAATGTTTCAGTCGAGGTTTTCTGTCCTGCAGTTAGCGAACACGGAGAAGTTCCGTGCTAACTCGGCTAATTTACTAGGCCCCATGAGAGCTCTTCCATAGGCGATGGGGAGCGTGACGAGTTTCTTGGCTCTCCCGACATAAGCCCTCTTTGTGAAGTTGTTGTAGTCATTGGCTTCTATGGCATCGAGGATCTGCTTGTAGAGCAACAGGGAGGCCCAGACTGGCCACCTGCTGGCGGCATTCAGCTCCGTGACACCCTTCTCGGCCTCGCAGTAGAACTTCCTCGCCCGCTTTATCTGCTCCTTCATGAAACTCCGCCATTTGTCAGTCACCTCCCCCCGGAATATGTCCTCGTCCGACAGTCCTGCCTGGGCGAGCTCATCCTGGGGGAGGTATATTCTTCCCCTCCTTGCACTGAGCCGAACAGGCCAAAGAACTTAGTGTAAGCACAAAAATGATTCGTAAAACTGCAAGTCGACCTATTTCTCATCGATACCATAATCACTATGATCTATTCCATTCAATTGCTTTCAGTCTAATAAAGCAGACCAGACCACACGTGCTTGCTTAAACAGCCAGAAGTACAGCAACTAAGCATGGCAGTGTGCTTGTGTTTGAAGGAAGACTCACTCTTCACCGACATCTCGGAGTATGTTCGTGAGCTGGTTGGCGATCCCAAGGGCTAATGCGGCATTGTAGACACTCTCCGTGGTGGACTTAGATTCTGGGGCAATCCCCATCACAGGAAAGCTCATCAGCCCCACGGCCCCAGCCACGTAGTAGCAGTAAAGATACAGCTCGTCGAAGTTCTGGTATCTCGACTTTCTCAGGTCCAGTCTCATTCCTTCAATCATGTCTTTGAAAGGCTACAAGGGATGAGATTGTGAAAACACTATCAGTACAACGTAATGAATTTTCGACGAGGTAGGCGTAGATTTTGCAACAAGTAAGATGGAGTAGTGCACATGTAGTGCCCTTATACCTGTACGTCTACGGGGTATTTGGATACTGTGTGGGCGAGAGCAGCATCGTACATATCGTAAGGTCGACCATTGAAAAGGTCATCCACCCTTTGCTCCCACCGGTCGAGAGCTTCGGGGGTTACCAGCGGAGCGTTTGGCCCGTCCACGAGCTCATCCGTCCTCGTGCACCACACTGCAAAGACGACAACACAAGGAAGATCTCCAAGCTTATGAAGCTTGCATTTGCAGGCCCATCTTAGAACTGAATAGAAAGGACGTATCCGAGCATTTATCAAATTATTTGCTTCCTCCATGCGGATAGACAGGGACGGGCAATGCTCAATTCGTCTTCAACTTTGCAGTTGAACGATATTGAAAGTTAAATCCCACATCGACTAGAGAATTTGGTCTCACCATCCGATAGCTTAAACTTTTAAGTGGATACAAACTCAATACTCTTGTAAGCTCAAGTGGAGAATTTAACATTGTATCATCCAATTGTGTGGGCTCGCATCACGTCAGGCACGAGTATGAAACTCGTGGCCCGTTAATTCCTAGACGAGAAGAAAAATGTCCGGGTTGCGGTCAATTGTCCTCTCCTCGCTCGAGTGTGAAAGAAAAAAAATACTTGGTTCGAGGTCAGTTATTGAGGGTAGGCGTTTAAAGGCACGCGTCAAGTGTGAACATATTACCATATGAAAGCGGATGTTAAGGATGAATCCCACATCAAACAATAAATGAAAACGATCCTGGTGCGAGTACTACCATCCTATTAGTTTACCTCCTGTGGATTAGGTGAAAATTTCACACTATATTAAAGCGAATTGTTCCTAAACTCACACCACGTCAAGCCCGAGTATAGAGCTCATGGTCCGTAGGCCCGAGACAGGAAGAAAAATGTTCGGCTCGAAGTCAATTGTTGAGACCGGGTATTTAAGTGCACGTGTTAAGTTGGATAACACCACCCTTTTTTTTCTTTTTGCCACAGATAACACCACCTAATAACTTAAATTTTTACGTGAAAATAGGGTCAACACTCTTATAAGGCCGGGTGGAGAATTTAACAGATGAAAATAACATCATACCACAGATGGACCAGACAGCGCTCCTTCGCTCAGGCGTCATGAGTAAGGTAGCTGAAGAAGTTTTGAGAGAGAACACAATGAATAAGTGAAAAATGGAAGTTCAGCACCCGACAAAAACCTAAGAGGAATCCCTCCCAGAAAAAAAAAAAATGGGGGCGTCCCAGTTGAGATGGAGGAAGAGAAGAGAGTGGATGGTGGCTACCCAAGTAAAAGGTCTTGGAACACTCAGCAGAGACCTCGCCGCACCGATCGTAGGCCTCATTTAGAAGGTCCCAGTCGGACAGTCCACCCATCTCCACCGCCCTCTTCCTCTCCTCCCTCACCAGCGCCGCCTGCTTCAGCACCACCTCCTGCACCATCTCCTTCGAAGTCCTCGCCCCCTGGTTAGCCAAAGCGCTCGACGTCAGCGCCCTAACCCTCGCCGCCGCCGGCACACTCACCCTCGGCTGCCTCCTTAGCTTCCCGCCCCCGAATCCGAACACTGAAGCAGCGGCATTCCCTTCGGGGCACACAGGTCTAAGAAGAACGCCAGCCATGTCCGAACGAGAGCCCGGAGACCCCAAGAATCCAAGCCTGCAGCCGAGGTACGAAAGACCACCTCGTTCCCGGGTCTTGTTTTCCGCCCAGAGCTGTTCTCCAAGGAGTTTGCAGGCAGGGCGTGGAGTGCGGTGGAGATGAAGAAGAGAAGAGGGGGAGAAATTGAGGAGTAAGGTGGGAAAATGTGCGAGTAAGCAGGAGTAAAATACTAAGTTTTACAATAAATTTTTTCATTTATAATATTGAAATTCATCTTAAATTGAATTAATCAGAATTCGTTGAATTTCTGAATACTAATGTAAAAAAAAAAATATTCAGCTATAGGCAGGAAGGTAAGGAACTTGTTATTATTGGTAGAATTCTTGCATTATTATATTAAAATCACATCAACTATTAAGGCATTAAAAATTATCAATAAAAATTTAAATTAAAATTTTTGAATCGAAAATAATATTATTATAGTAAATTCAGTTTCTCAATGTGATGTCAATACCCTTTTTCCCCGGATCCTGTTCGTTAGGTTGTCCGCGCCAAAATTCCTAATTACTCCACATGCCACATGATGCACATGTGTGTATATATATGGATATATATATATATATATATATATATAAAGATTAGGTCCCTTGTTTCTTAGCTCATTTAGGGTTACTCATGTAAATTGAGTATTTTGACCCAAACCGATCACGATTGATTTTTATTTTACAATGGGACGGGAGTCCCGGCAGCCCATCCCATCTCTCTCTCTCTCTCTCTCTAGTAAGGCAGAAAGCTATGTTCGGTAGCACCCGTGCGTTACTTCCACCACACGGCGACACCAAAGTGACTGCCGTTAATTTTGATGTGTCAAAATTGACAAATGCTAATCTTTTGTTCGGCGGAAAGTACTACACCGGCACCCATGTGTACTTTCGATCCCCACTGGCTTTTGCTCTTATTCTGCGACCTGCTTTTTCTCATCCCTGCCGTTAATCAAGAAGTTTGATGGAAAGGTTAAGATCAAATTTGACCACTGCCATGTTGTGAGCCTTCAACTCCACCGTTCTTCCCAATGATGTTCATGATGCATCCATGGTATTCTAATGGCAAAGGCCCTACTAACATGCCACTTGTCCATTCTTTCAAGGATAATGGATGTCCGGTATACTATTTCAAAGATCTTGATGGACCTGGACATTGTTGCTGCGATGAGTGTGACTGTTAGTTCTATATTTCCCACAACACACTAGAAGATGATGAGGTATGCAATTGCGGTTTCTATTTCTCCGGGCCAAAGAAGACACCAAAGAAGAAGACCCAATGGGATGAGGATTCCAAGGACCTCCTTTCTTATTCTATTCTATTATGTTCTCTTTTCCTTCTCTTTCCCTCCCGCCCGGAATTTTATGTATAGTTTATTGCTAAGTTCCTACTGAACCTTCCCTACAAGCATTTCCCTTCCTTTATTTGCAAGGGGACTCTCCAAGACTCTCTTCATTAAGTATATACTGCGTAAGACAATGTTGATGTGGAATGCCCATCCAGTTAGGGTTCACTGTTTGCTGTGATTTTCATATATTTTTAGAAATTTTTAAAATTTGATAATTATAATTATATAATTATTGATTACATGTTAAATTCTAATGGGCAAATACACTGTGTAAACATTGACATGTAACATGACTGCTCTGTTGAAAAATTTATTGTTTCGGCCATTCTCTTCGTTGTCATTTTAAACTCGGATCGAGATGAGATTTCCGAGGAATTGAAGAAGAAGAAGAAGAATGTCTTACTTGAGAGTTTTATAAAATAAGCATGGTCTCGGTTATCTTATTCTTAAAATTTTAAAAATTAAAAATATAAAAATGAGAAAAAAAGAAGAGAAATATTTCTGTTGGGAAGTTGATCCAACGGCCAGAAAAGGATTAGCAATAGCACTTGAAGTGTTATCATCATCGACTTAGGATGAAGCGCTTCCAGTTTAACTCTTACTAGTGGAATCGATGCGACCCTTTGCTCACGAACCTCTTTACAACCGAAAAACAGTGTCTAATGGAAGGCTTTCACCTGCGATTCTTTCAAGCAATCCCGGAGATCAAACCAAACGTTGGATCTGTTGTACACCCTCGATCATCCAGTCGAGTCTGCAAGGAGAAAACTTTCAGGGACGAGAGCCGTGAAACATTGCATAGCATGTGGAACAGAATTGAACTGGGGATGTTTCATTTGAGTATTAGGAGATAAAAGAGTACAGTTGCTTGAACATGATGAGGAGATATCATCACTGACATGGCCCACGATTCTGCATTTATTTGGTGCAACTACACAAGAATTGCATTGTATCTTCTATACCATCAGCTGCAGATTCTTCAGTCTCCTAAACAGATCTGTCTAGATTCTATTGAAAATGGAGGAATAAACAGAAAAAAAAAGGGGAGGGCATGTACAGGGGTTTAATGTTTCAGTCGAGGTTCTGTTTCCTGCATCAAGCGAACACGGGATAATTTCCGTGCTAACGGTCAACTCCTCGTTAACTCGGCTACTTTAGAAGTCGTAGGCCCCACGAGAGCTCTTCCATAGGCAATGGGTAGCGAGACGAGTTTCTTGGCTTTCCCAACATAAGCCCTCTTTGTGAAATTGTCGTAGTCATTGGCTTCTATGGCGTCGAGGATCTGCTTGTAGAGCATCAGGGAGGCCCAGACTGGCCACCTGCTGGCGGCATTTAGCTCTGTGACGCCCTTCTCGGCTTCGTCGAAGAACTTCCTCGCCCGCTTTATCTGCTCCTTCATGAAACTCCGCCATCTGTCAGTCACCTGCCCCCGGAATATGTCCTCGTCCGACAGTCCTGCCCGGGCGAGCTCATCCTGGGGGAGGTATATTCTTCCCCTCCTTGCACTGAGCCAGACAGATCCAAAGAACTTAGTATGAGCATAAAAATGATTGATAAAATTGCAAGTCGACCTGACCTAGTGTTTATCAATACCGTAATCACCATGTTCTGCTCCATTTCGATTGCTTTCAGTCTAATAAAGCAGACCACTTACCTAAACAACCACAAGTACAGTAACTAAGCATAACAGTGTACTTTGTGTTTGAAGGAAAACTTACTCTTCACCGACATCTCGGAGTATATTCGTGAGCTGGTTCGCGATCCCGAGGGCTAAAGCGGCATTGTACACACTCTCTGTGGTGGACTTCGACTCGGGGGCAATTCCCATCACAGGAACGCTCATCAGCCCCACGGTCCCAGCCACGTAGTAGCAGTAAAGATACAGCTCATCGAAGTTCTCGTATCTCGACTTTCTCAGGTCCAGTCTCATTCCTTCAACCATATCTTTAAAAGGCTACAAGGAATGAGCGAGTCAGCACAGCACTGTGGCTTCGACAAGGTAGCCAGAGATTGCAACCGAATAGACTTGTACTGTACTGTCCAAGGAGTTATACCTGTATGTCGACAGGGTATTTTGACACGGTGTGGGCGAGAGCAGCGTCATACATATCGTAAGGTCGACCGTTGAAAAGGTCACTCAGCCTCTGCTCCCATCGGTCCAGAGCTTTGGGGGTTATGTGCGATGCGTTTGGCCCGTCCACGAGCTCATCCGTCCTCCTGCACCACACTGCAAAAGATAACAACACAAGGAAGATCTCCGAGATTATGAAGCCGAACAATCTAATATTGCAGACCACCATAATTTGAAGAGAAAGAAGGACACATTTGCTTCCTCCATATGGATAGAAACATATATAAAATCATACCATAGATAGCCCACACAGCTCTTCGTCGCTCCGGCGTCATGAGTAAGGTACCTGAAGAAATTTTGAGAGGAAACACGTTCAGCTGAGCAATTGCTTCCCTTCTACATTGTACACAATCAAGAACAGAACGCTGATTCAGACTGGCAGGCATTCAAGAACACAACCACAAAATGAAACAGGAAAATTTCATTTCCAGCACCCAACAAAAACATAAGAGAAATCGAAAATGGGGGCAAAAGGAAAAAGGCGTGCAATTGAGATGGAGGAAGAGAGCGGATGGTGGCTACCCAAGTAAAAGGTCTTGGCATACTCAGCACAGACCTCACCGCACCGATCATAGGCCTCATTCAGAAGATCCCAGTTGGACAGCCCGCCCGTCTCCACCGCCTTCTTCCTCTCACCCCGGCGCTCCCTCACCAGCGCCGCCTGCTTCAGCACCACCTCGTACACCATCTCCTCCGAGGTCCGCGCGGCCGGGCTCGCCAGAGCGCTCGAGAGCGCCGTTACCCTCGCAGCCGCCGCCACCCTTGACCCCTGCTGCCTCCCGGGCTTCCTGCTCCCGAAACCGAACACTGAAGCAGCGGCATTCCCCTTGGGGCACACCACCCAGAGCAGAACGCCCGCCATGCCAGAACGACACCACGGAGACCCCAGAATCCCTGCCGCCGGGCTACGGAAGAACACCCCGCCTCTGGGTCTTCGTTTTCCAACAGGACTCTTCTCCAAAGACGTTGCTGCAGGCAGTGTGTGGAGGAGAGCGGAGGAGATGAAGAAGAGCAGAGAAGAGAAGAGTAGTTGAGGAGTGAGGTGGCAAAATGAGTGACCAATAGCCGTTGTTGTATCTTTCAAGGCCTTTTTCCCACTTCCTGGCCATTGGGTGGTCCACGTCATTCGAGCAATTTAAAGTTTTTGTAATTTTTAAGGTCAACTGTACATATGTTAAGATCTAAATAGTAATTTATATTATGAACTCAATGTAACACTTACCCTTCATCGTGTCATTCGGGCCTCTATGCTCAACTGCGATGAAGTGAACGGACAGCATTTAGCATCAGTTTCACCAATGTAGCACCGTTGAAAATTTAACATAGTTAAAGAAGTCAATATCGGTCAAAACCCAACTTCAAAAAGCGCACTTCTAACAAATGTTTGGATACAAGTCTATTTTTAATCTCAACGAATCGTATGGCAACTATCCATCTTTCTTTCCCTATGAGCTCGGTTGATCCTCAGAAGGTACGGTTCGGTTCGATTAGTCATCCAAGGAGGACTGCCCCAGTTGGTTTCTCCTTTGCCACCTTGTCATATCGTTTGACATTTTCCCGAGCACAGAGGAGTCGACGGAGAAACTTCTGGGGGAATGCATGAGTTGGACTTCCATGGCATGAACCAACGTACGTTCCATATAAAATTGCACCATTCAACCACTGCCTCCCACCATAGCCACACACGTCGAAAGGGCCAACAAATCTGAGTGGAGGAGGCAAAAATGACACCGGCTTTGTTTATCTGTTTGTTCTGTATCGTAATATCGGAGTTTATTGTCCGATTGATAAATGCACCTATCGAGATAAATTCAGAGGCATCGACTGATTCTAATGAGATTCGAATATAGGACGGTGGGATAGTGGCACTCTTTGTATTCAATAAATTAAAATTTTAATTTAATAAGAAAAAGAAAATAAAGAAGGTCAAAAACAGATTTTTTTAAAAAATAAAAGTCTTTCTTAAATGAATTGAAGTTTAATTTTTCCGACATCCCTTTAAGAAAGTGGGTGTGAGTTGAAAAACACGGCCAATTGGCTCATGCGTCCCAGTGCTCCTTCCACAGTTCCCACCACTTAGAATTTGCATTCCCCACTTCGATAAACGGTCGAATATTTTCGGTTACAAATGAAGTTCGCGAATGTATAATTGGATATATGCTTTTAAGAGGAGTTTTATTGGCGAGAATTGAAACAGTCACTCAGTCGCAGAACTGCGCGAAACTCAAAAACCATCGAATTGAATGTCGAGCCGGCACGACCCCTTTTTTTTTTTGGGTTTTCGAGTGGAGGACACGGGTGGTCAATTAAGGTTGTCGAAGATGGTCCCTGCAAATTGTTCTTATCTTTGTTTGCGACTGAGAAGCATGTTGGGGCAGAAGATCCCGGAAGATTCCCCATGTGCCGTGTGCAATGGGGAAGGTTGTCATTTTATGTCACAAACATCTGCAGAGAGGAAAAGGCCTGGGGCCAGATCCTGACATGTACGTGCCCGCCGGTTTCAATCCCATGACCTGCGACCACCCTTCTCTGATGTGATGCCGACAAGGATCGAAAACAGAATCGGGCGGGATACCGGAAGAAGTAACTAGGTCCATCGGTATTCGCTCTCCAACCGTTCAATTATTTTTCGATCTCCGCATAGGCTTTTCACGCTTCTGTCTCGTGTTACATTTCTTAACTTGAGTTTAATCGGATGGATCTAAGAGGAGAGAAATAGAACAAGAGTTCACAGCTGTGAAAATCGGGCTTATCGGATAAAATGCTCCACGTGAAAGCCACGGGGGGTTAAATCGTTAACCTCGGAAGACTTTGGGGGTTGTTGCACGATCAAAATAAGTTCGAGTGGTAAAAAACAACCTTAAAAATTGCAGATCACAAAGATAATTCACATTAATAATGAGTTAATGTGCGATATCTCATTATTTATTGGAAGCATATTATATGGAATAATGATTATTAAATAAACATTTCCTAGAAATAATAACGCGTCGTGATACCAAATATTTAAAGAGAAAAAGAAAAAGAAAGTGTGATGGACCTTCAATCACGATATATCATCATTAAATTAGCCATAATTAGTAAAATCCGACAATTTGATAATTTTTTTAAATTATTCCACCTCGTAATTGTACAGTGATAAAAAATAATATATAATTTCAATTAATTTTTTGCGCCACTTGAGGGATGAATATTCCATCACAGTTTATAGTAATTTTGCAAGTATTTTTTTCATGCTCATATAGAAATATGATCACCAAATATTTAATTCTTTTATAATATTCATTTATTACGGATATGGATAATCTTTTTAATATTAAAATAATATGGATAATATTTTTTATCATTAATATTATAAAATTATCTGTCAATAAATTTATTCAGTAAATTGCCAGAGCCCTCATAGTTTTAGGAGGCATTTAAGCAGCCATATTTTTTTTTTAAGATTTATACATTTTTTTTAAATTTTGGCTGAAAAAGAAATTCGAAATATGTTCAATTGCGGCCCATAGGAAGTTGAAACACATGCCCCTTTCTGATGGGTGTAGATGTAACACACGTACTTCTATCAGGGCCAAATTGGAAAGAAGGTAAAGCTACTGGGTGAAACCAAAAAGCCGCGAGTAGGTAACGGTAGCATATTTTGATTTTCCCTCTCCCCAGCAGGTTCAAATTTCCGGCGTGGAAGACGAAGGAGGCCTTCCAAACCCTTCTCCCACTCCCGAAACCCTCTTCCTCCGTCGACTCACCGACCGGCGATCGATCCTTCCGCCGGGGAGAATCGGTAGAGTTTCATGCGACCGTTGAATCCACACCTGAGATCGGTGCTGAGGTTCCTGTACAGGACAGTGTCGATAGCCATGGGATGCTTCTTCGCCTGTTTCCGCATCAAGAACGACGACTGCCTTCCTCGATCGCGAGGCGTTCGCTCCAAGAATCACCCTGTAAGATTCCGGATCTGGATCCTGTTTCTTTCGCTCTGGGAACCCGATTCTTGTCAGCCTGTTGTTGATTTCTTGCTGTTGGTTCGGGGAATTTTGCGGTTTCGTTTCCTGATTTGTATTTACTAGCTGAGAAAATCGGGGTTGAGAAGGCAGTTCGTGAACTGCTCAACTTTTTGTTTCGGCAGTGTGAAAGGAATTGGAGATTGAGCAGATATAGGCCACGTACTGTCGGATTAGACCTATGTTCTTCGTTTTGATATCATCCGTGGAGAAAATTCATGAAGCTTCTGATTGTAGTCTCTTTTTCTTCTATGTTGTTGGTGAAACGAATCCCCATAATCTAGTTTTTGATGCCCTTTAGCATTTGGTGATCAATTATCACAAAGTTGAACAGTGTGGGTGATTTGTAAGCCCGTTTCAATCTCTTCTTGTCTTTTCAGGAACTGGTGGTGTCACAGAATCCTTTGTCATCACTATTTCAATATGAAGGTAACAATCAGGATTTTCAGTTTTCTAAGGTGTCACATTCCTCCATAGGACGGTAACACATACTTTCTGTTATTATTGAATATGGATTTGTTAATTGCTTTGTTGGTTTGTTAATTTGGATATCCAAAGAAACAGAGGATCACAAGTATGAGGAACAGGGAAACGGTAGTTTGAAATCTCCCTCCACTATGAACAAGGAGCTCAGAGAAGAGGTACGTTAACCTGAGCCTGTTAGTTTGCTTCTCTTAATCTGGACATAGTCTCCTATGGACCGGATTGTTATGCCACCTACTTCAAATATATAGTCATATCACGGAGCAAGCAAAGAACGCAAAGTTCAACCTGTCAAAACTGGTACTCTTGTCCCTGTCGATTAACATTTAACATGACAGCAAATAAATTTCTTTGTGGCTTATGTTTTGATAACATTGCCAAATTATATGAACAGGATGAATGTAGACTAAGTTACGGTGGCAGTGACAAAGTTAACCATAATTTTTTTGCATTACCGTAACTTGTTTTGTTACATGTAATCTGTGGCTGGCTTCTCATGTTATAGCTCTATGCAACAGGCTAAATTCCTTAAAGCTTGTGGAACCTTGAATGAGACCCCTTATGAAATACGAAAAGCAGCTAGGAAGCTGAAAGCTTCTCCACCTGAAGATGCAGATTTGGACAGGTCAAAATTCCATTCATGGCTTCCTGATGAAGCTATACAGAAACTTCAGCCTGGCAAACCTTCTGATCTGCCTCCAACGCCTCTAAAACTTACTGAAATGCTAGGGGGTGATTTGAATTCCCAAGAGCATTCACCTAGCAGGTTGAACCTTTGAACTTTGCACTGGTACCTTGTCAATGTTTCAACACCATTAAAGGAGAGTAGATTAAGCTATAATGCTTATGTGACTCAGTTCAGCTAAATAGGTGGTGTGGAACTAGGCAGTTTCTTTTACCATTTAAGTTCAGCTAAATAGTTACTGTGGAACTAGGCAGTTTCTTTAAGCATTTACTGTCCTGCAAGAAATGTTTTCCTTTCCCTTTGTTTCAGGAAAGGGGAAAGCTTCTATGAATCATCAGCAGTTACTTATCATTTTCCTAACATGTTCTCAAATTTGTTTTTCTTGACGAGAATTGTTTCACTATTGAATCCTTTTCTGCGTTTTATTTTGATGCAGCTGTATATCAGATGTGGAGAATACAAGAACCTCTTCCATTAGCTCAACTATGGCCAGTGGAGAAGTCTCTGTCGATATGCCTCCCAAGTATCAAAATAAAGTGTCGGACAACTGTAGAACTCCACTTTCACCTCCCCGTTCTGTCACAGATGCTCGTCAGAAGAGCAAGTCAGTGAGATTTGAATGCGAGATAGATATGTTTTCCTCTGAAAATGACAACCACAACTTGAAGATATGTGAAACACCAGTTTATCAGATTGCATCGAAGAATGCGCCTCATCCAACGCCATTAAAGTTGTCCGGTGATATGCAAACTCCTGGAACTGTTTTTCCTGCAAGTGTGGAGAATTTAACAAATGGGAGGGCAAGAATCAGGTCCCAGTATGCCTATCCAGTGCTGAACCCTGTACAGAATGTACTCCAGTGGAAGGCGTTAAAGGAGGACCAGTTTACTAGCAACCAATCTTCAGATAAGCTGAGGGACACTCCTGAGCAAGAAAATCCACAGGCGAAACAAGAAAGGCATTTCAAAAAAGCTTCTGGGGGGGAAGGGCTGAACGTTGAAGCAAGCTTGTCTTCCTGGCTGAAACAACCCGCATTCCAAAAGGACGAGAGAAGAATTCAATTGTACAGAACACCTGGAGACAGGCCAATTGTTGGGCTTGTTGCCACCCACTGGCACGATGATGAGTGGGCCGATAACTTTCCCAGGGGTTGGGATGGAAATGGAATCCCAAATTCAACTAACAAGTATAAGGAGGTATACCCCTGTTGCCCTCTTCTAACCAATGACAGTGAAGCATTGAGCTAACTCTAAGTGCCTTTTGTTCTCAGGATCAAAAAGTTAGATGGCATGCCACACCATTTGAGGAGAGGTTGGAAAAGGCATTGTCAGAGGAGAGTTTTGTCCCTCAAAGGTATTCGTGCTTTTCAGCTTCACTGTTGTTACTAGCCAGTTTAGTCCATGATTTTTTTGTCCTGATCTTTTGAACTGTAATCCATATTCACATTGTAGCCTTGTTTGATTCTGACAGTACTCCAAACTCTCTGTCTTCTGTTCTTCGGGAACGAAGAAAATAACAAAAATGTTTTTCATAGCACCTGGGGGGTTCACAAACTATTCCAATACATCTAGCAAAGTGCCTCCCATTGCACCTTTTCCTATTGTCTTTGTTTTTCAAGAAGACAGAAGCTGACACGAGGAAAAACTTTCCCAGTCTTCCAGAATTAAAACAAAGCTACCCGTTCTTTTTCTTGTGGAATATGTATCCGCCCTGTCCTTACACCTTACCCCCTAAGCTGATGACTGTTAATGATTTCCTGTTCAAATGGCAGGAAGAATCTTAATGGAACTCCAATTGCTTTCGATGAGAATGAGGAATGTGATACTGCTCTCTCTCAGCTGCAACCTTCGGTCCCTCCCGTTGCTAAGTCAATGGCTTCATGTTGAGAAGCATGACTCCCCCAAGGCACTTTTGGTTTGTTTGGTATGTTGGAGTGTTCTCCAGAAGTTAGGAGTTGAAAGTCAGACATGGAGGAGCCACGGCATATCTGGCAACTCATTGTCGACATGGAGGAACAAAGCGGCTCTTTCAGCCTTCATTACTGCTGCTTTAGCAGCATGGCAGCAGCTATACAATGCGAATAACTAAAATCCTATTAGTCGAATCTCATTCGGTTCCCGAGCTTCGATCCGTAAACCGGCCCTGGTTTCTCCTGGACTATGAAGTTATATGCTTCTGTGTTGATCTGTGCCCGCAGATGAATGGGAGCATTTCAAATTTCTGTCTCGTTGATGAGCGCCTCGTTGGCTGGCTTAATCTGCAGCGCAAAGAGTTTGCCGGTCAGAGGAAATGACATGCTTAGCAGACAAGATGATTTTGCGGGCTAATTCACGCAGCACTTGAAACATGACAATTATAAGAGAGATACGATAACGTGTTTTGATATCATTTTAAATATCTACCTGACCTATAAGAAGATTGACATCATATTCACTTAAAAACCGAATTGGTCACGATCCATCAAAGTTCTATAGCTGTTGGGAAGTGGGAAAGTTTTGGGCTTACAATATTTTCATGCACGTGTTTTGGGTAAGTTGACAAGAATGATAATATGAAACATGTAACGTAGATGTCATGTCGGCCCCTCATATGAAGGTGTCAAAGTCATCACCGAGAATATCACGTAACTTGGCTTGAATTTTCCGTGCTGGGAGAATGACTAGTGAGTTTTTGAAATAGTCTGTGATACCTTGACGATATGGCATCGTCCACTCACAATTCAGTTAAAAAAACGATAATCCTAATTCAGGGAGTTAAAACACTCGTCCTGTCAACGTGTCACCACCAAAATTTTAATATGATCTGAGGAGTCAGTGTCAGATTATGGTTGGAGCTCAAAGAGCCCTTAATTTCCTCATAATTTTTCTTAGACGGGGACTTGAACCTGAGATCCAGATTTCACAATACAGTATAAGAGTGAGTTTTGGACCGCTTGTCTGCAAGGCACTTGCTCGGAATTCTTGCACGACGAGGTATGGAATATCTAGTAAACTAGAGCTAAATGTGACTAAGATAATGAGGGAACTATTAGCATCATACATGAGATCAGATAGTTAAGCCGATTACGGAAATTTTCAATCCCAGGTGAGGACGGTTGCCTGGTTCGAGCATCAGAGGGTCGAATCGCACTCTCACATAAGGTGCGACTTCTTCTTGTATTTCAAGTTCAATGAGCTTGGAGTTGCCGGCGATTTAGCTCGTACCTCGAGACATGACATCGCTATCGGTTCATGACCACGTCACCCTTCCATTTTTATCAAGGGTTCTCAAGCCTTGACCTAGCAAATCGGGCATCTCCTTTTAGAAGGAACGCGAGGACTTTGACTTTTTCTCCCCGAATGTCTGCTTTCTCTGACACCCGTGACTCGAGGCCTGATCTGGCCGACCAATATAATGAGACGTTGCACAACCCTAATAATGTCCAAGTTGCAAAGATGTTGAGTGAGTCCGGCCGATCGAAAGACCAAGAATCGAGCGGTCGCAAACCACCCGAATACCGAAAAATCTTCGGCCATCCTACGCACATCTACTGTCTGCGAGGAGGCACCGACGGGATTGCAACCAACAGAGGAATCAGCCGATTATCACACGAGCAAAGGGCCGTAAGGCCGTAAATTTGTGAGGCAAAAAGTGTCACCGATTCTTTTTCACCACGTTGCTGTATAGAATTACCGGTTCGAGGTTTTTTTCTTCTCTTTCTGGCCATGTTACAATTTCTCATTTCACTTCTCTTTATTTTTAATAGCATGTATTTATTTCATGACGACGATGTGTTCGTAATAAATGGATCGTGACTTTGTGTGGGTGATTGAGTATTGAATTGACGCGATGATAATTAATACCGACCGCGGGACGTTTCAGTAATTCAAGAAATCTCAGCGTTCGTACGTATTCCTGATGGGCACCGGTGGATCTACAGTGAATGCCGTACAACCAGTTGCATGACGTTAGGGCTATTTGACTACTGCAGTATTTCTTGGGATGCAAGGGAGGCTGATGGGACTCGGTACAGTAATATGAAGCTGAAGTCTCTTAGTCGTTCTACTGCAACACCAATGATTGTCGAAACTGATGAATTGCATGGCCCCTAATGCCGATTACTTTGTCCCGGAAAGTTCTAGAGGAAGATCGATCGATCGATTGACCCCCTTCTAGTGTCATCTCTCCAGGTCATTAGAAACGACTGTGTCCCTTTCCAATTGCAAGAATTGAGGTTGTGAAGAGGAACCCTACCAATTTGAAAAAGTCATGATTTATTGAGAGTGATAAAGCAATGAATCACTTTGCCATCTAAAAGGTTAAACCTATAACTCATCAAATGGTTGTACACCTCTTTTCCTAGAACATTTACGGGGTTTGGGTCCTATAAACCGAGAGAGTTTACGATGAAGAGCTTTGGCCCCTTGTAAACTGACCAGATCAAAAAGCTGCATCAGCTGGACTTCCCAAACTTATGAATACCGAAAGGTGCATGTCAAAAGATGACAGTTTACACCAATATGAGTTGATTCGAATGGTAAGACATTTGCTCCCATTGATCAAAGGTTTTGGGTTCGAGCCTTTCTGAATGAATAAAACTCATGCTGAGATAGTTTTGTACTTTAATAGACAGACCTAACTCGAATCAAATTAGTCAGTAGTACAACAAATCTATAGATACCAGTGGTGTACACCTAAAAAGATAACGGTTTATCGTGCAATATCGAAATGATTTACTATTTACTATTTATTGAAGTAAAAGGTTTAACCTTCCTGGACAATAGAATGATCCATTAGAAAAGGTTTATGAATTCTTTAATCTTCATCCCAAATCCCTTTTTTTTTTTTAAACATTCTCTACCATTTTCGCTTTAGGATGAAAACGAAAAAGACAGTAAAGATCGAGGATCGGATCCGATGTTTTCCCTTTTATTGCCAAGCACACGTACTAATTCACGAGTGAGGAGGATACGTACGTGGCCACGACAATGATGCATGGCTCGTTTTCGTACGTTCGAATGTACGGAATGAAACGAGCGGTTACTGCTTTAATCTGGGATGGAATTGGTAGAGAAAACTGTTCTCAAGATGTCTGGAATAATTATCAGATTCCTGAAGATTTGGGGAGGCTCAAGTCAACAGGAGCCGACTTCTTCTGTTGTTTAAGTGCTTTCCTTGACAAACGATAAGACAGTAACGGATTGATTCCTACGGAGGCGTTGGGTTGACTCCTGCGCTCCGATGATTTAATGCCGAGGAAAGAGCTCTAGACAAGCAAAGTTGATTGCAGGGAGGATCTGACAATGTACAATCTCACAATCGATTACATCAAAAAGAAAATTCTTAGGTTTTTGTGTGATGGATTGTGTTTCTTGTAAGACTCACCGATGACCTTAACAACCTCTGAAGTCGTAAGCCTGGATCCGCCTCCCGGTAGTCTCATCACTGACGTAAGCTCGAATCTAATATCATAAGAGTCTAGCTCGAGCACGTTGAATCAGACAAAAATGAACACAAAAGAACACTAACGGTAGAATCTCCAGTAATGCCCGGAGGTTTGGGTATCCATGGCCTTGGCCAAGGGCTCTACTCATTAACAAGTCAACGAGAATTTTCTCCGGTCAAATATGGTTTTTAATTGATTAATTAATTTAAAAAAAAAGTTGCGATTGATATCGTAGATTACATGGGTGATGGTTGCCTGTCTAGTCTTCAGAATCTCATATAGTTCTTCATAGTTAAAGATGTCGTTTGAATTTTTCCCGTTGCAAAGGACGGAATTAGTCAAACACACGAGGCCACTGGGGTTGACTTTGTCTTGTGGTGATACTTGATGGACTAACCGAAAAATTCTACGGTTGAGACTTGAAAGTTATAATTTAACGTGGGAAATTTTAATAAAAAATCCCGAGAAAATAAAATTCAACATTTCTAGGAATTTTTTACGTAGTTTTAAAAACAAAAAATAATAATAATATCAGAAAATAGCCGAATTTGTTTAGTCAGTGTCATAGCGTGAGGCACGGTCGTGTAATGACACCGTTGCACACAAGACTCTCTCACGGAATAGCCGGTAGTTCAAATTTGACATGTATTAATGTGGCCTACGTCCTTCCGTCGTGTACGGTGGATCGGAGAGAGACCGATGATAACGGTACATTTTTATTTTATTTCAAGTGATACGAAAGTGACTTTTCACGCCTTCATTTTACGAACTGCGCCGGTCATGTACAATTCGTAAAAATAAAAGACGTGAAGAGGGCTAGTCACGCAATTTTATTTTTGGTCTATGGGGACCAGTTGAATGTTCTGCGAGAAAAATTCTCAAAAGTCAATGTTTCTTACGTATCTACTTCGTGCTGCTGAATTATTACCAGTCATTATATCAATAGAAGTTCTTGGAGGGAAAAGATCCTATACGGTGGTACGTCACATCAATATAGTGAAGAACGACCAATCAAATTGCTCTATTTTTGTGGGTTATCGTGATCTGTTCATATTTAGTTTGTTTAGGTAGTGTTGTGCGATGTATTGCTTTCATTATTTTCTACTTATCAAAAAGAGCACAACTGCCCGGATGATTAACTCCAATTTACACACTTGTCACAATCTCATTAGTATTTTCTCACGTCGTATGACAGATTGGGATTATCTAAGAATTTCTCCGGTCTTGGTGCATTGATTTTTCTTTTTCCCGTCTTGAAAAAAAAATAATTATTCGCGCAGGAAAAAAAACCCTAATCATAAAAATCGTTAAGCAAATTCTTATATTTAAATATTGTAAATAGAGAAAACTTATGTCGGGAGAATTTTACCCTTTTGGCGGGCAAACATTGCTAGAAAGTGAACTAATTTTTTTTACAGGCGAAAAGGAGGGCAGCAGTAGTAACGACGCGGCCACCCCACTATTTAATGTTCAGGTTTTCGTGTTTAACCGCGAACATATCAGATGAGCCGAATAGTCAACACTAACATTGGCCAGCCCGCCAACGTAGCGCCACCAGAGGCAAGACTCAAACCTGTGACCTCAACCTCGCCAGATCACGTGATCATGTGGGAATGAGTTTTAAATCATTAGGATACCACCATTGGTGGTCGAACTTGAATTAATTAATTAAGGTCCATTAGATCTCTTAATATCGGAAATATGTGAGGACAAGGACCCATGGCTTCTCGGAGACTTGATCTAATTTCTTGCCAGTAAATTGGTCAACTTTCCAGACTTTGACCAACGTATATAGATCGAGCCCATGGCATGTTGAAGGAGTTCGACGTCGTCTCCAACAATATATAAAGAAAGCTTCTACTTCGAGACTTTTAATGAATGAAAACGTATGGAGAGGGAGAGGGAGAGGGAGAGGGAGAGGGAGAAGAGGGAGATGGAGGTGGCAAAGATAAGGATGAGCGGAGAAAACGAGGAGGAAGAAGAAGGAACGGCAAATTTGCCCGGGTTTAGGTTTCACCCGACGGATGAAGAGCTCGTCTCGTTCTATCTGAAGAGGAAGGTGGAGGAGAAGCCGATGGAAGTCATCAAGCCGATCGACGTGTACAAATACGATCCCTGGGATCTTCCAAGTAAGCCTAGCTAGCTCGTGCTTTTGCATATATTCATTCCTCAGTGATCTATTGTTTTGAGTTCGAGGTAGTAGTAGTGACGGCTATTGTTTTTCGATTTCATGGGAAGATTTTACCGAGGTATGAACGGTGTCAGTTATTGTTGTCCGGCCTAGGTCGCAAGATCATCGGCATTCGAGCATCTGCCGAGCATCTTATCGATAATAGCTTTGGATGATTGCTCATGAGTCAAAAGAGAAAAGTGCAGAATTGTGAGGTTGACATTGTGATTTCCTCACTAAATCCTTAAATCAGTTATTCTAGGATCGATCTCTAGGTTAGGAAGGTTGACGGAAATTTTCTCAGAAATTCCGGTCCGACCTCAGATTATTCTTGAGATGAGCTTTGGCTGGTCTGGGGATGTTGCTAGTGCAAACCCAAAAAAAAAAATTGCTCATTTTCTGTTACAAGGTTTCCTTGCATAAGCGTACTGCTGCATCCTTTTTGATTTAGTAAACATCAAAATTAATCCGAGAAAGTCTCTGGCGGCCGTGGGACACTACGTCCGCTATGGTTCTTCTGCTAGGGTTTAAAGACTAAATATTGTAGTAAACCGATCATTCGGTGTCGAGAACATGACGAATCGATTCCTTTATGTGTGTGCGCGCGCGCATAACTTACTTGCGGCCGTAGTATGGCACTTCCTTTCCTTTTTTGTTGGGGATGACGGCGACGATCAATGATGAAGAAGCTGGCAACGTCGGGGAGGAAGAGTTGTATTTCTTCTGCAAGAGAGGGAGGAAGTACAGGAACAGCGAGAGGCCGAACCGGGTCACCGGCTCGGGTTTCTGGAAAGCCACAGGGATCGACAAGCCGGTACACACGACCGGCCAGGAGCCCCACGAGTGCATCGGCCTCAAGAAATCCCTCGTCTACTACCGAGGGAATGCGGGGAAAGGCACCAAGACCGACTGGATGATGCACGAGTTCAGGCTCCCTCCGACAACCAGAGACCTCGGCCATCATTCCAAGGACGCTGCTCGGGAGGAAGCGGTACGATTCCTCGTATCTCCATGTCCCCTTTCCTTCATCGAGGCAGATGAATGCGGATTTTCCAGTTAGGGTTTCTCAGGTGATCAAGATTATAATTTATCTCATGTTATACCTATTAGGGTTTTAAGGTCGTAGTAATTTGGCAAGCACCGGTAGTTCAACTTGCACGAGTCAAGAGAAAATTTACATATATCTAGGAAAATGGAAAAAGTAAACCTATGGGAGAGGGACAGGAGCAATTGGTGCCATTCTCGGCCTAATATCAAGAGGTATCGGGCTCGATTATCGCATGCGGCAAAACTTTCAAGAGTTTTACATAGTTAGTACTCGAGCTCTGCATTGCACTAGACCGATTTTTTAGACTTTGGATCTCGACCTGACCGTGTTGAACTGTGAATCAAACTCTAGACAGTAGTTGTACTATTATACCACAATTATAGGAATCATGTAGAGTTATTTAAAAAAAAATATTCCATGTGATTAATTGTTATTTAGTAATGAAATTTTGAAAATTTTCATGATTTTGTAAGTTTAGTATAGTTGTTTTATCATAATTAATTATATTATAGTTAATTTTATGTATATTTTTAGTATATTTGATTACTCCAGTTATTTCTTCTAATTTATTGCGATACTTTTTTTTTTTTTACAAAAAACTCATTAAATATGTAAAACTGCAATGTCAAATAAAAACCCATCGAGTTAGGAATATAATACAACATACAGCCGGTAGGAGAATTAGAATTTAAGAACGTTTGTAGTTAACTGTATGAACTAATTTCCTTTCTAGCAGTTTCTAAATTCTAAGTACCACTGTGTCAGAATAGAAATGAGAACATATTCCAACCGGTTCATGGATTTCTTACCCCAAATTTCATCAGGATCTACCATGATTTGGAATCTATCTTGTAACCCTGTACAATCAGGTTCGGATTCTTCAATTTTTAATGATCTAAATCTCCCGTTTTAAACCCTAATGTAATAAATTGACAGATTCGAGATAGATCGCATAACAAATCTATATATCAGTGACAAATATTCTTAATATGCGAGGGCTAGCTTGATACCATGATACGTAAAAGTACGTACAATACCTAGAAAAAGATCGGGGGTAATGTTATGGATCTGAACTGACATTAAAAAAATAATAATAATCTTGAATTCAATTCCCTCGGAAAAACTCTCTGTAATCCTTGATTCATTCTTCATCTTGTTCACTAAACTTTTGCAATTAAAAAGTACAAAATTAGCTATGGCAGGCTTGAATAACAATCTGCATACTCTCTTCATTATCATTGCACAATGAGGTGACCAGTTTTTCTCATTGGAGTTTTACTTCATATTCCGTCTGGTAATCGAGTTCGATTTCAAGTTTTCTTAAAATCCAAACCGAAAAATCCTAATAATTTATTCTCTCTTATTTCCATTCCATTCTAAGTTCGGACAAAAAAAGCTTTCTTCTATTGTTTTGGCAGGAAGTTTGGACCCTGTGCAGGATTTTCAAGAGACTCCCATCCCCCAGGAAGCACACCCCGGATCCAAAGCCAAACACGACCACCGCTTCCGTGAAGCACAGCAACCCCGCCGACTCCTCTTCCAAGGCCGGCAGCAGCTTCGAGTCCGAGCACAGCAGCGAGCAGCACACGAGCTTCAGGGATTCGACAATTGGAGGACTGAGGAGGGGACCGACGATATTGCCGGCCATGGACAGTGGTGCTCTTGTCGATGACAAGAGCTTCTCGTTTCCCGAAGGTTATTTGAACTCCACTGCCCATCAACAGCCACCACTTCTGGGCGATCATCCCGGCTTCTGGAATCCGAACAGCGACAAGCTGGTGACTTACGGGGTTAGCTGGGATGAGCTGGGATCGGTCGTCGAGCAAGCTGCCAATCACAAGTCGCATGATTTGGACCGTACATAGAATAAGCCATGTAGCTCGTGTTCACTGATTGATTAGTCAGCGCATTGTATCTTGCGCGCGAAAATAAAAGGTCGGTCCATCTTATTTTCTATCGATGGGCTATGACTAGTCCTCGGGTGTAATAAATGGTTTGACTAATACGTTATGTGAGGGCATTAATGTAATTTCACCATGCCTCGGTTGGTCTCGGTCGGCTTGTGGGCAGTTCCATCTGAACGGAGAAAAGGTCAAACTCGTATCGACGTTTTATAACCCTCATGGAAAAGTCAAAACATTGCATGTGACTTCTTCAGGATCCTGTCACGGGTCCTTCACACCTCACAAACAAAGTGTAACACCACATGCTTTTCAATTGATCACCTGAAGGAGCCGGGGTCATGTCCGCATACAAGTCCTGGCCTCCAGTATTGCTCGGCCGGTTGAAGGATTTACATTATATACCAAAGTTACCACAAAGGCCCGGTGCTTACACACGTATCTCGAGCAGCGGCTTACTATAAGGGCTCTAGGGTACACACGGAAGATAAAACCAAAAGCATCCTGGGACAGGTTGTAGCTGGATAGTATTTGATGGAGCAAGTAAAAAAACTTGACAGATCAATCAGGTCACAAGAAGATCAAATCATCCTTCGACTAACTTCACCACTGCCTGCGGTTAAATTCTTCGGTGGCTCCGGTGTTGGGTTGAAATTCAAGGTTGATGGTACGGCAAAGTTCCCTGATCTTGAGTGTCATTTACCACGGAAATGTCCAAGCTGCCTGCTTCAGCCTGAGGAGGGCCCACCTCTCGGACATCGGCTATCGTTGCCTCGGTTGCCTGGATATCACTCCACTCACTTTCCTGAACTGGCCGGGTGTTGGCCTGGTCTTCAGAGATGTGGATCACGCTCTCCCCAGATGAGTCCACATGTTTAGTCATGTCTGAGCAGGACTCAACCTTCTCCTCAAATACTTGCTCCGAATCCATGTGCTGTCTGTTGAAAAGGCATATAAAGTTTCATTATCTATGAAACCAAAGGGCTGAACAGCTACAATAAAAATGTTGCCGACACATTTCTTAGGTAATGATACCTATTTCTACAATAAGGGAGAACCGAACCATGGTACCCCCACTGGAACCCAAATTATCAACTAAGTTGAAAGTGATGGATCGCAAGTCTACAATTCCAATAATGGAATTTCAGAATTTAATGAAGAAGCAAGAATAAGGGATGCTGAGGCTATATGATACGGTGGAAGCAATTATAAATCTGGAAGACATGCCAGTCATAACAAGATACCAACATCTGCCTAGGTTATCTTATGGCACAGTTCTAGAGAAGAAGATAGAAACATTCAGCTGTAATATCTGGTGTGAACATTAGACAAGAAAAAATTAAGGGTACTGTGAACTCTAGAACATGTGAACAACATTGCTCAATCATACTAGTTTTTAGAAACAAAGAAATGGCAAGATGACCTTTTAAGTTGTGTCTGAAGCATATTAACATATGCCAGAAGCTCTTGCTTGTCCTTTGCAGCTGCAGATTCTTTCTGTTCAGCATCCTTTATTCTAGCTTCAGTATCTGCTTCTGTTACCCTCACCTTCTCCTCAGCTCGTACAACAGCTGCTTCCAGTATAACAGCACGTTCCCTAGCTTTTGCAAGTTCTGATCGCCATAGCTGTGCCTCTTGAAGTGCCGAGTCCTTTTGCTTAATCAACGGATCCCTTTCTCTCAATAGGGCTTCAATCTTGCTCTCAGACTCTTTAAGCTGCTCATACAAAACCAAACACATCAAGGACAAATGAAATCTCAAACTATTGATAATAAAACAAGTTTTCATCAGCAAAATAAATAGTCCCCACAGTGGCATAATGCAGGTTTGTAGGATATTCAAAAGAAAACATACAAATTTATTCTACCTTTGTTTTCGATAACTGCGATAACTTCTCATAATTTTGTGTCAAGCGTTCAAATTCTGCACAAGCTATTCGCCTTTGTTCATCCATTGTATGAGCTGCAGATGCCGCAGCCTCAGCAGCTTCGGCAGTCTCTGAGAGTTTCTCGGCAATCTCCTTAATAGTTGAATCACGTGCACGGAGGTCTCTCGCTAAATTCTGCAGTTCTTCATCCTTAACACGAAGTGTTTCCTGCAGAAACAATTATATATTAGAACATCATAGAAAGTAAATAAGAAAATTGATGTCTTTCCCATCAAACACGAAAAGCAGGTGATAGCAGCAATGTCCACCAAGTCAACAGACAAGGAGGCCTCTAACAGCATAATCTAACAAGGAAACCATAGGCATTGTAGCATATTTCATGAAACTGTAACAATGGAACTTTAATATCAAGAACTGAAAACCTTATTTCAGGCCAAAGAACACTAAAAAGGTGACGGGTTGAGGATTTGGATCAGAGTCACTCAAGTTGAAATGATGAAATGACTTGACTCAACCATTATTGAGTATTAAAAAAATACATGGTAAAAATATGGCATGCAAAATGACCCTGAAAGGTGTGTCATGCAATTGAAACTCTCTCCATCTCATTCTCATATATAACCTCTCAAACATATATTTATTTTCTCTGCATCAAGATGATTAAAAATGTGCATTTCATGCTCAATCAATATCCATGTCTACGAATGCTAAAAGAAGTAACTGCATCTGTACCTTCATGATTGTTAAATCATCCATTGGCCCATCGATTGGTTTATTTGTCATCATTCCAAGAGCATTTCTCATTGAGACCTGCATAGCTGCCTCGATTTCTTTTGAGCACTCTACCGCTGTCGAATTAGCTGCGGCAACTACAGTTGCCACAGTTCCCAATTTTGTGGGACCATTTCCACCCAAGGAGTTCACAGCTTCTTTATGAGCTTTCAAAACCAACTGTGATGCTCTAATATGGAAAAGGGAAAGGAAGAGAAATAAGAATATTGATATGTTGATTGTAAAATAACAACAGAGAGAGAAGATAGTGGATTTTGCAACAGTTTTAGAGACATGGTTACAAATATATGATGAAATACCATCAACTTAACATTCTTTTCTCAGCTTGGCCAAATTCTTATTCTTCTAAGTAAAGTTGAAACTGTTTAAAGCCTCCTCTCTTTTCCAAGCCTTATTGTCATCCATAAGATAAGGCATGAACAGAATTTGAGCGGCTTGAAATAAAAAACTTACTGTAGTGTAGAGACCCAAGCTCTAGCTGCCCCAGGAGTTTCAGCACAAAGAAAATAATCTTTCTTTGACGGGGTGCCAATATCTACCAAGTGAAGGAGTCTGCCCTTTCATGGAAGAGTTCCATTAAAACATGATACTTTGAAGAGATACACATATAGGCCAATTGCCAAAAGAACTTAATGAAATGTAACCATAAGGATACAGAAACAGCAGCCATCATACTTCGGTAGTCCACTGAAATACAATTGACAAAGAAGAGGGAGAAACAATATTAATCAATAAATCAAATCCTCTATCAAAAGAAAAAAAATGGCAGAAGATCATGAAACTAGTGCAATATCCAAAGCTAAATCTTACTGAAAGTTCACAGGAGATACTGTGATGGTGCTGTTTGCATCAAATATAATGGTTCCCTTGACTGCAGGTTCATTTCTCCTAATCCTGATAAATGGAAAAATAAGAAAAAAAAGTTAATATCCAGCATTTTGGAGATAAATAGAGAATGATGGAAATCTAATGGACAGCAAGCCTACTTGTATTCCATTCTCCCTGTAGTGGGGTCAAGGATCACCCATCGCTCATTCCACTTTCTTAGCTATTAAGACAAAACAAAGTGCAACAGCTATTTACCAGCGCAGAGAATTATTAAACGCAAAGACTGGTCATGGATTTACAGGATATATATGACCACAACATGCAGATCCAAAAAGGTATATAGTTCAATCCAAGGGAGGACCTTATAGAGCTACTTCAATCCAAGGGAGGACCTAATAGAGCACACCTCTCATAAAATATTAACCAACTCTATCATTCATGTCCAGGCCAGACCATCAAATTCATATTAGCATTTCATTTACTTTCCTTCAAACTGCAAAGAGCATATAACCCAGTCCCAATTTCCTTTTCCTTTTCTTGTTTCTGGACAAGCATATATAAGTGTTTAAATAGCAAAATCCTACATTCTAAATTCGCATTTGACTATTATCCCAGAATCTGTTCCATCCTTCTACTAGTCAATCACTTCATATAATCTTCATGAGACCAGGCCACCCAGCAGCGGCACACACATACACATACATAGAGAGGGAGAGCGAGAGAGGGCAAGCCGTAAACCAAATCAATATTAAGGATCAAACTAGGCATTAGTAAATTCACTCACAAAAATCAAGAAAGCCTCATCATTTCTATAAAATAAAAAATAATAAAAAATAAAAAAACTCTTAACGAACTCATTTCTATCGTGTTGATACACACATTTCAGCTCAACAGATACTTTGTCCAAACAGTAAAGGATGCTAACTATCTATCTGCCCCACTGGATCCATAATACCAAACAGCATACTTCATGAAATTTCACCTAAACGATATGCTCACGGCTCATGATTATGAAAGAAACACTACTGAAACTCAGCTTTTGAATGTTGCTATGTAATGCCATCCATCAATTCATTAATTATAAAATGGACTAAATCTCAGCAAAGGCTCAATCTTCCTCTCGGGGAGCCACTCTGATAAACCCCATTCACCAGTGTGTCCGTAACTAAACACGGCGGCTCAAATGTCAGAGCTTTCAATTGACATCCAAGAAGCTATAGATCATTGAGAGACAGTCACTAGATCCTAGAAGCAACTCACAGTTTCAGATCGCTTAAGGAGTGGTCCCTGCAGCAGGTTCCTGCCGGAGCCAGACGCCAGCTGTCGCTTAATCTTCTCCAGGCTGTCATCTACAGCTCTCTGCAGCAGAAACGGTCACCATAAACCCCCAGAACCCCCGGCGCAACGAGAAAACAGGGCACAGTGCAGAAATCTTCGTGTGCAAGTGCTGACAGGGGACAGAAAAACTGACCGTGGAAGCGCCATTGGAGGCCATGCTGCGAGATCAGAGAGATCGAGTGGCTGAATCAGCTGAAGAGAGAGATGGATTCCGACGCCGACGGAGTCTGCGAGATCGCTAGTCTTTCCTCCTATCTGCGGAGGCCGGTAGGTTTCGATTTCTTGACTGGCAAGTGCAGGTGACAGTCATAAATGATCAATTTTTTTAAATTTATTATCAATTTTCTCTGGAAAAATTAGGTGGAAAATATTAATTAAAATATAATAGACAAATAAATCAGTATTAATAGTGAGAGTTGTTACTATAATACTAATTAAAATAATTTAATTGATCATAATTATTAATAATTAAAATAATTTAATTTGTCATAATTATTACTACTCAAAATAATTTAATTGATTTTTTCTTACTACATTATTACGATATACAATCTTTTAACATTTTTTTGATATAGGGATATGAACTAAAGAAAAATAAAGGACTAAATAACCATCGCATTAAGAATCAAACTTAGAATCTATTAATTATAAGTCGAAATATTGCGACACTGTATTAGTAGGAAGAGGAAAGAAATAAAGGAATACGATAAGTAGCACAGGTGGGAATGAACCCGAGACCTCTAGGTTAGGCCCGGTAAACTGTGTAGTGTCGTGTTTAAACGTGTTCGAGTTAGAAACCTCGATGATCTGGACATGACAAATTTATTTTATCATATCTAAACGAATTCATGTCTAAACAGTTGTATCTAAACCGAGTTGACCCATTTAATCAGAAATGTTAACAAAATATAATTAACTCTAATAATATAAGATATGATTACTAAAATAATAATAGTTATTGATAATTAGTATACTGAATAAGTAAGATTAATAAATTATTGATCATATAACATGATTTTAACAATAATGATATATGCAATGCATGTAATATTTCATATATCATAAAATTTTCATATATAAATGTGTTAAATGATTCAATATATATAAATAGTGAATATTTAATAAACGTATTTAAACGTGTTGTGTCGTGTTATACAGATTCAAACCCAGTTAAACACGTTTATTTATCGTGTTTGTACAGGTTCGTATCTAAAAGGGCTCGTGTCTAAATAGGTTTGATCCAAACTCGCCTAAATCTACATCGTGTCGTATCGGGTTATCATGTCGTATAAAAAATTACCATGCTTATTTTAGGTCAGAGGATAAGAGCAGTGCGTAACTGTAATAATTCTTCCCGTTCGAACGTACACTTTGTTCCCGATGCGGCTGGTCATTACATGCCCTGAGTAATTACAGAATCTGCATACCAACAAGTTGCTCGATGTTTTTTTTTTTGGTCACCAGCCACGGTATCCAAGCAGGGCCCACCAACTGTGAGACGACATTTTTCAGCCAATTATACTTGACTAATCCGTTAGTCGTCCCGGGTCGCATGTCTGGTAATGGCGGGTAAGACTCTAACTGGGTGTCTGCGTACGTGAGGTCTCGACGAGGAACATAAATATATATAGGATAAATTCTTAGTGCACGTCTAGTTCGCTGGAAATAGAATAATTGTTCCTTAAAGGTATCTATTCCGCACGGAATTACTGCTCAAGCATTTAGTTAGTATATAATTAATACCTACTTCAGATCAATTTAATCGATACTTTTTTACCATGTCGTTATAAGATAAAATTATTTAAAATTTTCTCGATACGGATGCTCACTGTCTTAAGACCATATGAAATTAGGTTCGACGAGGAAGTTTCTGCGTACTAATAAGGAACATGCCAGTGTTGCTATTTTTGAGTAATGATACATTATGAAGGTTCCTTGTATAAAGCAAGAAAATACGGTCCCAATGCAGTCAAAACGGACTTTTCACCGTTACAATCCTAAGTTAAAATTACCGCTCCATTCGAGGTTAGCCTAGTGGTACATAATTCTTTTATGACTAACTTGAGGTTGATCTAGTAATTCTTTCATTTACTGGATTCAGTTTACTGTTTACCGTTCAAGGTCAATTATGTCTTTACCTTCCGAGATTAATCCGCCCCATGCCCTTCTGCGGGACCAGCGGCGGCGACCCATAGACTTTCGCCACTTTAAATCCGCACTGAGCGAAGAACTCATCCTCTGCCTCGCGGTCCACCCCACTGCCATGCTCCAGCTGACAAGCACCGCGGCGATCAGCTCTCCACGTCAGCACGCTATCCCAACGCTGACCAATCCCCGTAAGCGATCTTACGTGGTGACTTCCATGTCTACCAGTCCACACTATTCTCCACTCACCGTCCTCCACGTGTCTCCCTTCCGACGTCTCTCACACGTCTCCCCTTCCCTCTTCCTCCACCGTATCCGTATAGATAGCCCGCCACCGGGACGGTGCGCGCCGAGTTCTTCGGTGTCCTGTCCAGCGGCGGCGAAGAGTGAGAAGAGGAGCTGCGAAGGAGAGACACAGTCCCAGATGGGGAAAGCCGACGGAGGAGCGGAGTTCAAGCTTGTCGGGTTCAAGAACTTCGTCCGGGTCAACCCACTCTCCGAACGGTTCCGGGTCCTCCGGTTCCACCACGTGGAGTTCTGGTGCACCGACGCCACCAACACCTCCCGACGCTTCTCCTGGGGGCTGGGCATGCCGATCGTGGCCAAGTCCGACCTCTCCACCGGCAACCCCGTCCACGCCTCCTACCTGTGCCGCTCCGGCAGCCTCTGCTTCCTTTTCAGTGCACCTTACTCCCCCTCGATCTCCGCCTCCGAACCCGCCTCCGTCGCCTCCATCCCATCCTTCTCCCACCACGCCTCCCGCGAATTCGCCGCCACTCACGGCCTCGGGGTCCGTGCCATCGCCGTGGAGGTCGAGGACGCCGAGGTGGCTTTCGGCACCAGCGTGGCCCACGGGGCGAAGCCCGTGTACCCGCCGGTGGTCCTCGATGGCCGTGCTGTGATGGCGGAGGTTCACCTATATGGCGACGTCGTTCTGAGGTACATCAGCTACAAGAACAGGGAACAGCTCCCGGACCCATCTCGACCCGATTCGTGGTTCCTTCCTGGGTTCGAGCAGATGGATGGCTCCTCGGCCTACCCGGTGGATTATGGGCTCAGGAGGCTCGATCACGCGGTGGGTAACGTGCCCGAGCTGGGCCCTGCAGTGTCGTACGTGAAGCAGTTCACGGGGTTCCATGAATTCGCAGAGTTCACCACGGAGGACGTGGGGACATCTGAGAGTGGCCTGAACTCGGTTGTGTTGGCCAACAACGACGAGACTGTTCTCTTGCCTTTGAATGAGCCGGTTTTCGGGACTAAGCGGAAGAGTCAGATACAGACCTACTTGGAGCACAATGAAGGTGCCGGGGTTCAGCACTTGGCCCTCATGACTGAGGACATTTTCCGGACTCTGAGGGAGATGAGGAGGAGGAGTGGGGTTGGTGGATTCGAGTTCATGCCATCTCCACCTCCGACATATTATAAGAACTTGAAGAACCGGGCTGGGGATGTTCTGTCGGACGAGCAGATAAAGGAGTGCGAGGAGCTCGGTATTTTGGTGGATAGGGATGATCAGGGCACTCTTCTGCAAATTTTTACCAAGCCGGTCGGTGATCGGTATGTGTCTTGCTAAATCTTTCCTATGTCATGGTTGATGATGATTGTTACTATTATATGATGTAGCTTGATCCAGATGATCCGTAACCATGTGGAAGATAGCAACTTGTGACCGTGTCGTCGGGAAATGAATTGGATAAGTTTAGGCTCATCTGATAGCAAAAATGCCTGCTAGTCTGTCTGCATTTGGATTTTCTAACTTTAACCCTGTGAGAGGTCCAGGTTTGTTGCAGACTAAGTCGAGATTAAGTAGGGAATTAATGCTCGCTCTCACGTGGTTTAGTGAATCAATGGTGTGAGGTTCGAATCCCTTCTATGTATTTTGTCAAAAGCTTTTTAGATCTATACCCTTTGCGCTTGAGCTTACTTATAATATCTTTGATGATGGTACTCTGCGGAAATACTGGTTCCTTCAACTAGGCAATGCTTGTCTAAAATGTGCTTCTGCACTTTTCTCGAGATATTGTTTCGGGTTTCTTGCAAACAGAGTCAGTATTAAGCATAGACCTTTGCTTCTGCTCTTTCACTTGTTCTGCTTCTCGCCCGACTTGCAATTGTTCTATGATCAGCAAACTTACATATTTTTACTCTGATCTTCTGTTTTGATAGTCCAGATATAGTATCTAGTTGCTCTATCTAACCAGCTCGAATTGCTCCGGTTATTTGACCGACAGGCCAACCATATTTATAGAGATCATCCAGCGGATAGGGTGCATGCTCAAGGATGAGCAAGGGAAGGAGTACCAGAAGGGAGGATGTGGTGGGTTTGGGAAGGGGAACTTCTCGGAGCTCTTCAAGTCCATCGAGGAGTACGAGAAGACCCTTGAAGCCAGACACATCATAGAATCAGCCGAATAAGGCCTCTAGGAAAAGGGTCCAGTGTGACAAATGCATATGAAATGTAACCAAGCAATGGAATGACAACTACCATGTCCCTAATAAGGCAGTCAAACCCCACAGTTGCTATGTTGTCTCTTATTTGTAATGCTTTGAAATGGACAGCTAGCTGCAGTAACTTGGTAATCCATTGACATGCTCTTTGGCCTCTAACAGCGGTTTACCTTGTGATTGAACTGCATTTGCACCTGTCTGCACTCAAATTCTGAATAATGCAGATGATCGATCGGGAAATGATCAGAGTCAAAGGTGAAGAGCCAAGAAAGTCAAAGAATGATAGCAAAGCTCTTCACTGTTGCAAAATATTGTTCAGTTCATCCAGATTATACTTTATAGTAATGCATTAGCAGCAACTTCAATCCCTGTAATGGACCGGGACAGTTGATTGAGATGGCTTAACCTCGTTTTTCATTAAACAGGATCTTGGGTTGCAATTCAAGAAATTCGGCAACATGTTCTATCAGGTTCCGAAGTATCTGAAGTTGGTAAAGGAGCTTGCTGAGAAATTTGGATTGCATCAGCTTTTTTTGGGATCTGCAGATCGTGGGATGTACTTAAGAAGAGCCTCCCCTTTCTCCTGGATTCATCGGCGCAAGCCTCTTCAGATGGACAGTAGCCTGTGGAATGGCAGAAGAAGATCCGTATTATGAGGATTGCACTGAATGGTGAAAGAAGCAGGTCCAAGAACTTCATTCTCTCCAGTATCTTCTTGCTGCACTCTGAACCAAAAGCACAAACAACTTGCCAAATCCATCTCTGTCAAATTGTTCTCTAAAGCAAGTTCGCACACCGGAGCGAAAAAGAGGTTGGTTTCCATGCATATTTTGATTCTTGGATAATGAAGAGCAGATAATCCTAAGTTATATGCAGATCTTTGCAGTATGTGCCATCGATAGAAGGCAAAGACCGGTTTTCCCAACACCAAAGATGATCGGATAATCAAAGAGCAGAACAGGATGATTTCCTGAACCGAAACCGAGAGCTCCATCAACTAGTCAGTGGTTAGATACCGAGCATTGACAAAAGAGACACTGTTACCAACCGAGAATTGATCTGTGGACTGTACCTTCTCCACACAGTCTCTTTGGATTGCCATTTTCAATTTGTCAGGGTGTCCAAAGTTTCGTATTGGGTGGTTGAAGACAACCATTATACAAATTTGCTCGTAGGAGTAGAGTCCTAAAGCTTGTCTGACTTTTGTAACCAAATCATTGGCTGTCGTATTACTCAGCGTCAATTTGGTCTTCGACAATCACGATTGTCATTGTCGGGCCATTCGCATTGCAAGAAGATCGGATGGGTGCAACAGATTCATATCTTGTATTCGTTTCAAAAGATCAATATCCGAGTTTCACGATACCATGTGAAACCATAATATACGAACCTAAACATCCAATGATCTGACGGAAAAACATCTTTGTATAGTCGATTTTTCCTCAAACAAAAGTTGTTTATCTGTTTTCTATCCTCCATCCTGTTGCTGATAATACTGGTTATCTCTTCTTGGTCCCTTCTTCAATCAAGATCTCCTTCAATCATGAAATAGAGAGGGTTGTTATGGGAGGAGGTTGATTCCAATCGAGTGCTCTCGATTATACCCTCTGCAAAGCCAAATATCTGTCAAGCATGAAAAATTAAAACTACCGTTATTGTTGAGATCAAATTGTATATTGAAAAGAAGATAAAAAGAATTCCACAGCATAAGAGGACTATATACAATCACCTATCAGTTTAAGCTTTTAAATGGATATAAATCAAATATTTTATAGGTCCACTGGAAAGATTATCAACGACATAAGTGTCAACCATGTTGCCAGTTTGGACTTAACACGTGGATATGGGCCAACCTGGGGTGATAATTGCAATAACTTACAATATTCACAACAGTTCAACAGCCCATCTATATAATAAAATTGGCTACTTCTTAATTATAACTTTTTCATGGCTTTTAAGATTCATCCGCTCTCCAAGATAGATAAGCTACAGTGAAATCATGATTATCTTGTTTGCCTAATTGATTTGTGCATCATGGCAGTTCATAAAGACCCCCCTCGATTTTCTCTCATGTTGATGATTGGATGGAGGAAACTTCGCTCCTGGGAGGGACATAACGTGACATGCTAACCAACCTTACAAATTGTCCTTGTTTGGGATGCTACCTTGGGGAAGGGGTTGAAATCGTCGACTGGGAACTTTTCCATTTCGGACCCCGTACTCATATGTAGCTTGGACTCCTGTTCTTTTCCCTATTCCAGAAGATGTTTTGGCACATGTGACTTCACAGGGAATGGCGGCTTGTCTCCATATTTTGATTGCCTGTACCTGCCGATCGTAATTTAGGTAGCTTCCTGCAATCAACCTTGGTTGAGTCCCAGGATTTGGTTTTGCAGAAGTTGCAGGACAGTGCAAGAAACCAGACAGCTCAACAAGGATGTGGAGGTAGCTCGATGCCAGCATATCTGGCCTCAGGCCTACTCCCGGATTCGGGTCAGCCAAGGACAAATCTATGTCTACCAAAAGTCGAATTAGCTGGCCGGGATTAAGGGTGTCGACTAGGGTCTCCTCGAACGGGTTTCTCTGATGCTAACCGGTGACCTCTACTGACCATTTCATTGAACTATGCTCCGGTTGATGGCAACAGCAACGGTATTGGCTCGGTAGCGTCAGCAACAGCAGGAGCGGTGAAAACGGGGTTGGTTTCGCACACCTTATGTCATGCTCTAGAACCCGATCCGTAAAAGCTTTGCCAGGAAAATCATCTTCACCCGACTTTTTCCAGCTGATTGAAAATGATTGCCCCTGAGCAAAAGATTTCAAAGTCTGCTTTCATGAGATAACAACTCCTCAACGACCTTAAAGGATGAAAATTAATGAAAGATCAACCTATAATCCGTCAGCACTTGTGCATCCGATTCGAATCGAAACTTCATGTTCTTGCCAATATGAAGGATTCAGATCAAGGACTAAGGTTTGATCAAATTCGATGTGATCCCGTGAGGAAGAACACTGTTTGAGGATAAGTATCTGTTCTTCTGTTGCTAACATAAATTACGCTAAAGTTGACGAGGAAAGCCGCTATCATGAACTGGAGGACTCTAAGGAAAGCATTTGATGGGCGAGAGGGTCCACAGCTTTACTGAAAGTCCTCCGCCATTTGAAACATGAAACCAGAAGCTGCACTTTTGCTTTTCTACTTCTGCCATGAAAAGTCTGTAGGTACACACGTTACTGTGTTTCATGTTCCTTGCTGCGTAACGGAAGGGTAATGGGAATAGTTGGAGCCAAGGTGACATAATGGCATAGGCAAGCCTGACAACTCTATTCACTTGACCCTCTGTTTGACTTCCCAACTGATCTTCTAATGAACCATTTGAGCCAGTAAAGAGGTGGATGCATCAATTTCTTCCTTTTACGTCTGTCCTTTCTAACTCACTGTCGTTTCCTTGTATCCCTGGAAAGCGCAGGACAACTTCAGCATTCTGTCTTGCTGTAGTAGCGTAAGCAACGCATTGATACTCCTATTTTTCCTTGGCTGTTTCAGATGTACAAAGCTTGGCTTCATCTTCTCACTGAAGCAACATTTATGGTGGTGTGATCACTTGTTACCCAATGAGCTCTTTCAAGAAAATTAAAGAAAAGAAAAAGAAAAAAAAAACTATGGACAGTGCACTTACAACGAGAGATGACCAAAATACCGTGCAAGAAAGAAAAACGGTTACTTGCAAATTATTTCTGCGTATATTGTTAAGAATGCGATTTCAATTTTGTAAAATACTTTTTCTCAACAAATATAAACATATTATATTTGTTATCTTTTATTTTTTTAGTAGGTGCAATTTCTTAACAAATATTTATTAAGAAATCGTATCTTGCAGTATTCAACTTTCTTTTTCTGTCGATTAACTTTATATTTGTAAAGAGATTACATACTTAACAAGTGATCTCAGTACAAAAATAAGATCGCAAGTTAAAGTCATGTTCTCTTGATGATATAAACGTAAATATTTTAATTAGAACAGTTTTTTACAAATTTTTTTCCCTCCGCATGGTATCTTCATACGTTCCTCCACTTACAACCTTATCTTTTGCCACAAAAACTGTTCCATTCAAATGCATCTTACGTGGTCTTCTATTTGGGTGGAGGGTATTGTTCATTTTCATGACTACATGGATATTGTAGTCTAAGTGGGGAACTGCAGAGAGAGATCTTGTTTGCTACATTAGCTACTTTATCCCTTCCTTGTCTTCTCTACACAGCTAAAGCCTGACATTCCATTTTGCTCTCTGCTGCAATTCCACCATTTCCATTAAAAGCTGTCAAAGTTCAGACCCACATGTCTTATTATATCATTCTAAGTTTAGCCCTTTCTCCCGCTATGACTTTTGCTCTTCTTCAATCCCCTTCCATCTCCCTCACACATTCTATTTAACACAACCCCTGTATCCCTGGACCTGCAACAATCTCACATCTGTCACTAATTCTCAAAAGTGTTCTACAGGTCTCTTTCAGTTCCATCTGCTTTATGGTCTCAAAGAACAGAAATGCCAGTTCCCAGCACACTATTTTCTTTCACAGCGTATGCTTTTCTGTTGCTTCTGGCCCTTCCGCTCATCAGTTCATCCCAAGCGGACGTCGGGAATGCAGGCAGCAGTCGTGACGAGGTGATTTGATCTTTTGTGTTCAGTTCAAGATGGCCTTTCAAAACTGAGTAATCTTTTCAAGATACTCCTATGCTGCACAATATCTGCAAAGAGGTGTCTTTCCAAGAGGGGGATGTGAAACACCGAAATATCATAATTTTTTGGTGTTCGAGCAAAGTTGAACTGAGCTAACAGTTTCAGAAACTCTCTGCATCAGGTGAACTCACAACTATTGTCTGAGATCACGGTCCATGGGTTCCTCCTCTGGGCATCGCTGGGTTTCTTGATGCCGATAGGGATTCTTACTATCAGAATGGCAAATGTAGAAGAAATTAGGGAAAGAGCCAAGGCTCTTTTTCGAGCTCACGCAGTTCTTCAGGTGAGTTAGTGGCTTTCCCCATCTCAGAAGCTCACTTTTCCAGCAAATCTTTGACATTCCCACTGGAAAAAAGTAGTAGCCTTTACGGATAAGAAGCATATTAATGTAACATGAAGTAGATTCCCCACCATGCAACTTTACATGATATTGAAGAGAAAGTTAGGAAATATAATGATTGCTTGCCTCCTGGGTAGACCATACATTTCATAACCACCATTGGAAAGAAGGTTAGTTCACATTAAAGTTATTAAGAGTATTACCACCCATGTGTTAAGGACAACAACAAACAACAGTTAGTATGTATCTTTCAAGTTTTTATGCCTTGTGGATCAACGTATTTTCCACTGATCGGATATCAATAATGGTGGAATCAGGATATAGCACTAACAGATCTAACTTCTACAGTGTTGTGTATTTTCTATCAGTCGAATAAGCAGTTGTCCTTTCTCCAACAGATGCTTTCCGTACTTCTCGCTACAGCAGCAGCAATAATGTCAATCAAGAATTTCAATAACTCCTTCAACAACGGTCACCAGAGGATCGGGATAGTCCTATACGTGCTCATTTGGATCCAAGCTGCAACAGGGTTTCCACGACCAAAGAGGTAAACCAACCAAGTGCAAGTCTTGGGACCAAGGGTTCCAAAAATTTCTTCAACTTTTTCATTTGAAACCTTGTGCTGGATTTGCAGAGGATCAAGAGGGAGAAGCATATGGTTCTTAGGGCATTGGGCGCTCGGGACTGTGGTGGCTCTGCTCGGAGTTATCAACATATACACAGGATTGCTAGTTTATCGTGAGAAGACATTGAGAAGTATAAGCACTTGGACGATTATTTTCACTGCCGAGACCTCCACCATTGCTATCCTATACCTCCTCCAAGACAAGTGGGTCTACATACAGAAAGGCCGATCAGTTTCAGGAAGCGAGGCATCAATATCAAATGGTGAAACAGAATCACCACATGAGAAACAGAATGGGCTACAACTCATTTGATCCTTCCCAGATCTCGGAATGAGTTTCAAGGAATAACATTCTTGGCACCCACAGCTTCTCGAGTTTTCTAGCTGTTATGCAATAAGAATGAATGAGTTTATAAAATACAGTTGTAGAAGCAGCTGAATGAAGAAGATAGTGAGTGCTTCTGTAAATGGAATTTATAGAAATACTTTATTTCAGGATAAGTTCGTTTAGAAAGAAAGAATATTGGGATCTTCCATATATGATTACAGTTTGAACTTATCATTTGCTGAATGATTATTAATAAAATTCTCAGAGGGGTGATTAGTTAATGGAAAGTTGAAGCCAACTACACCCTAGAAGCATCTCTAATGATTTCATGCAGGTTGCAGTATGCGGTTTTATTGGTTAATCAGGACAACACTAGCAACTAGCTTACCTTTTACGGAGGAAAAGAAGATAATGAAGCTTGATGCCTGATTCATTGTTACCACTTGCTACTCATTTCATAGTTCCCCTTTCTATTTTCCATGGAGATAGTCCAATGACCAAAGAAACAAGACTCGAGCATATTCGAACTAAACATTTATGATTTAAGTTAAATCTATCTACAGCTGCATGGTACATGGAAGCAATATAGCAAAACAGCAGAAACCACAAACAGGTAAATCCTAGTGTGGTTATGTACAGATATCACGGGAAGAGTTGCACGTAACCAGTCAGTATAGCTATACCCAGTATGACCAAAGGGGGAAGGATCACAAATGCTCCGATGGTGGCAAAGAAGACTGAGTCGTTCCTCTGAGATACCTCATCAAGGTAGGCTTGCCTTCTGATGTTCCTCTTCTGTGATATGGTCAGGAACTTCGCGCTCACCTTCTTCAGGTTTTTGCCGAGGGGCATAATGAAATCTCCTTCTCTGTCCCCCACAAGTTGCAAGAGCTGATCACGGATTGTAAGGTTTCTGGAGGCCCCATCACTCTCATAACCTGCTGACACTTTGCTAATGAATATACCACTCAATTTGGTGCAACTTAGTAACTTATAAACATTCTCACACTCCTCCCATGTTGGCAGTTTGTACCGAAGGACTGAAAAACCTCTATAAAGCCGGAAATGTTTTACGGAACAATTCACTTTCCCTATCATTCCTCCATGTCAAAGATGGTTTTACTTTCACCATCAGGGACACTTTTCATTTAGAAATCAGAGTCTCATATCAGACAGTCATATTCATCTGGGTGAACTAATGGAAATATGCTGAGCATGCACTTATGAAGATATATCAGCACTTCGAAAAATACACATCCGAGCAAGATCGAACTCCCAGAAACCAGCAACTAACAAGTAATTAACAGTCTACCACGATCATAGAGAAAATCAAAGAATCACTCACCATCAATGGAGGAGCTAGAAGAAGTGAGCTGTTCCAGTAGACCCAGCTGTGCCCGAGCAGAAGATAGTGATCCTTCAGAAGCAAAAAGGCGCTCCAGTGATCAACCACTCATGGCAAGACCGAAAAAGGGGGAAATCGTTAAAGAATGGCATTTCTTGGGGCACTGAATACTCACCGGAGACAGAAGCGGCAGGAGGGTCCTCCTCCGTAACCCCGCCTTCAGCTCCTTCTGACACAGCAAATGCTCTAGTAGAAGGAGATGTTGATAAAGGTCGGAGCTTGCCGCGATGATTGTGATCTGGGATGATATGAAATGACCGAAGGCCGAGAGGAGCGGTGAATTTCAAGGCCATGGAAAAGCTCGAGCTCTTATTAATGGCGGTCCTGCTAGTGTTTTAGTTATGGCACAGTCCACCCATTCTCTGAGACAAGGTGAAAATCAGATTTTTATTCCTTGCGTCGTCCTGTGTTTGCCACCTCAAATTAATTGAACGGAAGAAGACGAGAGAGGACGCAGAAAACAGCTCCTCCACAAAAATTGGAAACAGCAAGGGAAAATAATATATATATATATATATATATGTGTGTGTGTGTGTGTGAAGGGAATTTGTAGAGAAACGTAGAAAACACTGTGCTGTCGGGAAAAAAAAATTCTTAAAAAACTATTCCAATTAAAATATTTACATTTATATTGTTAATATATCGCATGTTTAATATACGATTTTATTTTATATTGAAATTGTAAATTTAACTTATGACATCAAATAATTTTATTGAATGAAAATAGCATTTTAGGGAAGCAGAGATCACAAGTGCTGCGTTTCACCGCAGCGAGGCGTGAAACGTTGTGTTTTAGAGAAGCGAAAATCGCTGGTCCAATATGCGATCTCAATATAAGAAAATATTGTACGTTGAACATGTGATTTTTGACAGAATAAATGTAAACATTTTGACCGGAATAGGTTTTTTTTTTTAAAGAGAGATTTCGACGGTACGGTATTTCCATACAAAGCTCAGAATTTGTAACTGGGGCCAAGCCCAAGGCGGTGTAGGCCGTGTCGGAAAACGTGGGAAAAGCGTTTTTCCAAGCGCACGCTCATCCAAAAAAAGGAAAGGGTGAAAACGGAAAACGTGAGAAAAGGGTTTTCCAAGAGCTCTCTCATCCAAGAAAAAGTAAAGGAAAACGACTCCGCTGGGGATCGAACCCAGAATCTCTGGTTCCGTAGACCAGCGCCTTATCCATTGGGCCACGGAGTCACTCGCTGTTGCCAGTGCGAGTTTAAATTCTGACCATCGCTGCAGAGACGCGTACTGCATCTCCCACAATTCTAAGAAATTTCCCTTGAAATATGAGTAAAATGAAAGCAGAAACCCAGAAAAATGTAAGAGAGTTTCCAGATCGATTTCTTCTTCATCTCTCCAAAGGTTTCGAGGAGGTTACCGATCGATATTCCATGTATCTTTCTCTCTAATTATTGAAACGTTAACCATAGAGATATATAACCCAATAATCATGGTAGTGTTAAGCAAATAGAGAGAATCGAGCAACAATGCGTCTTGTATAACGTAAGATTGACTAGGAAAAAAGAACACGATCATTGATGTATGCTCGATCCCTATGAAAAACTGACATCTTCTCCCTCTCTGGAGTGAATGTACATATATACATGTGTTGTGTGTGTGTGTGTGTGTGTGTGTGTGTGTAGACAACATCAGATGGAGTGAATCATGTCAATCGTTCTTGGACAAACAGGATCGAATTTTATTGCTTCTCGTATAGATTTAAAAAGGTAAATAATTACATTCAAGATAGATGGACCGACCGATCGGCTGATCGATTAAAGTGTATACATGTACATCCCCCAATTATGATTATACAGACACATATCTGTGCTAACATCTCTACTACTACAGACAGTATACCAGTAATTGTACATGTGCAGCAAAAACCATGCATGGTTTTCGGATCTTAACGTCGGTGAAACATAGTACTGACATACATACGCATCAAAAACCATGCATGTTTTTCACTTTGATTGCTTCAGTACCGTAGTTATATATATATATATATATATATCATATATGTATGCACAAATGCTCTATGAACTTCTGGTTGAAAAAGTCGAGATCGGGTGTACATATGATATGAACATGTTCCATATATACATGCACACATAGGAATTCGGGCGAACCGAATCAAAATAGCTCGCTGAGGGGGTAGTCGTACACGCTGATCTGCTGCGGCCCCAGTTCGAGAAGCCACGACTCGAGATCCTGATAGGAGAACATGTTACTCATCATATCCAGATCATCCGATAAGAGGCTCGAGTTCTCGTCGATCGGAGGACCGGACACGGTGGTCTGGTGATGGTGGTGGTGATCTGGTTCCTGGCTATCGTACGAGCTACGATCATCGGACTGGCATGGAGAGTACTCATCAAGGAACCCTAGCTGTTGATTATCCGAGACCGCACAGTAATCATTGAAGAACATCGACGGCATCTTTTCCTCTGGTTCTCCCATCACGGATCCCTTCCCGGGAACCAGAGCTTCCTCAGCTGCGGATTCGATCAGGATATCAGGATCGGCGGGGATCGTAGCGGCAGTTCTGTTGCCGGTGAGCTGCTGGACGAGGGATTTGAAGGCAGCGGAGTCCGTGATGTAGACTTTCGGGCGGAGGACTCTTATCAAGCTATCGACTGGCGCCGGTTGCAGCCCGAGTTCCTTCTTCTTCTTCTTGATCTTCTTCTCGATATCATTGTTGTGCTCGGATAAACTAAGGGATGCGTGAGCCCTGTGGTTGTTCTTGTTGACAGTAGTCGTCGTTTTCTTCATCCCCATAGTAATTCACGAAAGGGGAGCTTTGGAATGACTTGAACTGATCTGATCTTTCTAGGGTTTGATGCTTCTTCGACGGAGCATCCGAGGAGGTCTTTAAATATATCAAACCCTAGGTAGCTTTGCTCCCATGGATGACCGCAACCGGACGAGACTGGGAATTTAGTAGCGACACGTCTGCTGAAAGCGATCTTCAAAATAATTCTCTTTTTCTGGGATTGATTGAGAAATCATCTAACCTGATTATAATTAATCCGATTAAAGGGATTTAATACAGTAGTATTATCCCGTCAAAATTTTTCGCTTCTTTTAGTTCATCCCCCCTTTCTATCCCCTTTGAGTAAATATTCAGTATATAATAAACCACGAATTCGTTGTATAAATTACCATTCGGGTCTTGACACGTATAAAAGTCTTTATAATTTTTGAATATTTATTCCCCTTCTCGAACCACTTCCTTATAACCTGAGAGAATTTATAATTAACTTTAACTAATAAATCCAAGTCTTCTCCCGTTTGTTTTATTTGTTTATGGAATTTTTTAAAACTAAAATAGTTTATTTTTTCCTTTTTCCAATTACAAGAAAGACCTGTGAGCAAGGTAAAAGGGTCGGGAAAGTGGAAGTGAAGGGGACATAAGGAATCTGATAAACCAAAATATCTCTTAATTTCGAGTCTGCTGACTTTTTTTACTTTTTATTTATCACTTACTGTATATAAATTTAGTAAATTCTCATTAATCAAATTAAATGTGTCATGTACCTGAATATGATCAACATGCTCTTACGAGAAATCTAAATTTTATTACACACAAAGTTTTTTAATGAATATCACGAGTCGATCGTCCCGTTCCTGACTCAAGAGTCCTACGTCCTAAGTATTAGCCCATGGAACGGGCTAACGATATGATAGAATATGACATTTGTATGCCAATGTCTGGATTTTTGCATGGAAGGTGTGAATGTTGACGTGCTGGTCAATTCAATTGATGAGGCTGGGCAATTTCGGGAATATATCCAAATGCTTGATTAATTAGTTAATTAACAGAGCAGGACCGAATTAATTAAATATACTTATCAATTTTGGCATTAGTGCATGTACTAATCAATTGATTAAGAAGGGTAGATGGGCATTTGGGGCACGCAGTCAACAATTCAAGAACTCGTCCTGTTCCTTCTGCATAGGGTTTCTCCCGTGTCTTTGCGAGTTTCTGTTAAACTATCATAACATTTTGCAATCAATCAAAGGGAATGAGACAAACCTGGCATCTGTCAAACCCTAAATGGCACTCCTGCGTACACTTAAAGGTAGTTCATGAAATCAAAGGTTCGGGAATTTCTTGAGCATGTGATCCTCGGTGAAACCACCGATGCGTGCTTGTACATGGGGTCATGCTTTGGAGACCCTGCGTGGCCAAATTAGACGACGATTTCGTAGAAACGGATATATTTACTAGTTAATTCGCGCGAATATGGATATGAGTTGATCTATCTATGTACATCATTTTGAGGAAACTCTCTACCGTATCTTAATAGTACTATACTCTGGTCATGATTTAATCACGATATTGCAGCGCACTAAGAGACGAGTTGTGAAACCAACTGCAATGTGTGCGGCCATGGCACTGCAACTATTTTTTAATGTATGAATAAGATATATGAGTCTAAATAAAATAAACAAATAAAGAGTTGTGAGGAATTCTACTAATAAAAGTTGAATTTAAAATCTCTTATTTTTAAACGGAGAAATATTAACCATATGAACACCCTTTCTCAAGATCAAATATTCATTATGTAATATATAATAAAATTATTATATAAATTACTGTTAATATTTTAATGTGTGTAAAACTAATTTTATAAAATTATAAAAACTTTATATACATTAATATTTAAGAGAGTTTTACAGAATAAATTTACCGTATATTATACAGTGAATGTATGCTCTCCGTCTCCAACGCTGCAATTATTCAACACATAGATGTCTCAACTTTTGGATTTGGCTGTCTCACAGCTCACTGGGCCCCACCGTACGTGTCAGAGAATTCATCCTGTCAGTGTACATGAGACAATCTCCATGAGTATTCGACGTGGCCCAATTGGACAGCGCCATGTGGCAGAGTAATTGACGATTATCAGTAGTAATATGATAATGTACTTCGCAGTAACAAGATACTTATGAATTTATTATTTAATAATAAGATTACTTTTTTTTTATAACTGAAATATTTGAGTACTTTTCAGGCCTAACTCCTCCTCGGGACACACGCAATAGTTCGTAAATCACGTGTGTCAGGTATCATGATAAAAATCCCGATGGACTCGTGGTTCCGAGGGGTCAAACATATGACCTGAGAAGACATGAGACCCCTGTTTACCACTGGGTTGGCCTCCGTAGGCTAATAGTAAGATTATTCTATTAATACAAGTGAATTGATGCAGTTCAATACTCCTTTCCTTAATTAAATAATTATTCAAATTTTATAAATGGAAAAAAATTTACTGTCCTTAGACCAACCCAGTTCATTCTGCTGGAATGTTGCAAGGGGCACCAACCCTAAGCAGGGTTTGGGTAGGGTTGTCACCTTTGTAGCACGCATGCATTGATGCTCGAGTTGATATGCACATGTGTCCTATCGGTACACTGGCACCGGTCTTTTTTTATTGTGCACCATTGATATTCCGAAATCCCATAGATCTTACGGATCAAGAAGGTTCATATCTATCTGGTTTATCGATGAACAGTTGTATATTGATCTTTATTTATACAAAAGAGCATGATCAGGTGCAGACAAAACTCGAGCAGCTCCTAAGATTAGGAATGCCTGTCATCAGTGACCATCATCAACTCATCCTACATCAATCCATTTATCAATTTAAAAATGGAAAAGTAAAGAAAGAAATCGATAACTGAGAGAGCTACTCAAGATGGAGCTAGAATACACAGTATAGATTCAACAATTGGAAGATGAGAGTAAGATTCTGCGGACAAGGTCCTATTCTGAACCTTCACGGGTAGCTCATTTTATGTCGTGCTTTTGGTTATCATCGGAACAGGTTCTGAGATTGTTTATGGTTCTGCAGTTCCCGGAGCGCGATCGACAAAGTCTTGGCCGATCACGGAGAACTCAGGCTCAGCCATGTCTTATAGAGAAACTAAGAACCTGCAGAGATCGGAACTTGATTCGATGGTGTCGGATGATGGACTTCTTGCAACTCCTCTTCCATGTTATAGGGGACACATTACTCGGAATCCATTCCCAGAAGAACTGACTTCTGTTCGTGGACTCGAAGAACACGTGATTCAAGGCGGCAATTGAACGCTGCTTGAAATAAGGATTTCACCGGATCGCAATCCCCGTACGTTTGCTGCTGGCTGACATGATAGACTGACTCGAAATGGCACAAAAGTTGTTTCCGGGTTCCAAATTTTAGCTCTTTAAACGGCATAGAATTTAAGGTTCTACGTTAGATGATCTGCTGGGTTTTACCCTTCCAGTCCTCTTTCCAACTTTCCATCTCCTAGATCCTTGTCCAGTCCCTGATCTCTCTCACGTACTCGAGAGCTTCGAATTCCGGTACGATCATACTCATCACAGTGACTGAGGATCTCTCTCGATGCAGCTAGGCAACCTTGGCAAGGTCGAATTTTTCCGGATGAGGCAGCCCGAATGGCGTGCTGGAGGAGATCTGTCCTGGTGGTTGTGGCGGCGACAGCTGACGTCCGGAAACATTCATTGGACAGAAGATCATAACAGGAAAAGAATGAAGCGGCATGAAGACTTATATTACATTTTCTGAATCTAAATGAAGATCATCAAGCAGTACCATAAATTACATCTCCATCTGACAGAAGAAAAACAAGAATCGACCCCGAACGATTGAATGAAAGAATGTATAGAGAAGAAGACGAAGAGCTTAGTAGAACGTGTTCATGATCAGATGTGGCAGCCGCAGCAGAGGAGGAAGAAGCAGAGCATGGACAGCAGCACCACCACCTCCACCACCGACAGTATCTTGAACACCATCTTGTCTATCACAATGCTCGGCAGGAAGCGGGACTCCGACGTCGACTCCGAGTCAGACTCCGACCCAGGCGCCGTCGCTGTCCTCCTCTTCGTCCGCTTGAGACCTGAGAGCGAGAACCTCCATGAGGACGGCCACGCCAGTTCCCCCCCGCCCACGATCGCCTTCTTCAGAGACCACAGTCCCTTCGGCTTCGCCATCGATCCTTCTTATCTGAGCTACTCTTCCTCCGTGTTATAGATGGAGGAGACGGGGGACGAATGGGGCATATATATATATACACACACACACAGTCAGTGGGAATATGGAGTGGTTGTGTTGTTTACTTGGCATCAGTGCATTGTTTTCTCAGATAAAAGGAAAAGGAGAAGGCGATGATTGGGAGAGAAGATGCTGGCCGAGGCCGATGATGTCCGGCCGACAATTTACAACGTTGCAGTTGTCTCTGTATAGCTACGGAATATCCGTTAGATTAGAAAGGAGCTTCAATCTTTTTATATATTATTATATCATATATATATATGTATGCACACACATAAACTTGTCTATGCATTAATTCACGGGATTAGAATGATAAAAATAAAATTCGATACAGTGATATTACTCTAAATTTAAAAATAAGAGAACTTTAACTAGCCAGAACGATAAATTTGCGTAAGTCCATCACCACAAGAAAGTACTTGAATCGTGTACCATGTGGCAGTACCTATGGTGTGTCACGCGTCAATTAAATCAAGTTAGTTTTAGGATTTTTTTTCCTTTTACGATGTATTAAAAAATCTTAAAAATAAGTGAATCTTATTTACTCATGATATCATATCAGTACTATCACGTGGTACAACAGTTACACACAAAACTCTCTCCATCACCAGTATCTCATGCAACAGGTTATGCATGTCCGAATGAGTTCAGTTCACAAAGATAGAAAATTTTCTGGATAATCGATTTTATTTATTCATAGTACTCGAATTGAATAATTTGTGAAAGGTATCAAACTTGCAAAATACTGCGAAGGTGGTCCGGTCCGAGAGTCAAAGTTGGGTGGGGGGGGGGCCAGCCGACCGACGCTTGCCCTTTTGTCTTTTGTAACGGTCAAAAACATTCTAGATTACAGCTTTATGTACTAAGTCTTATGATCTAGCTGTTGACACCAAGCCTGTAATTAGTTTAATTTGATTATTTGTTCACCAATGTTCGTAGGTATTTAACGGCTAGGTGCAACGGACATGGAATACAGCTATCGATTGACATCAGGTGCCGGACATTTCCATAATTAATGGTGAGAACAAGTGGAGGATGTAGGCGACCATGTCATCGAATCAGCCCGGTTCGCAGGGACACAACAAATGGGAAAAAACTGAAATGGGTTTCAGATTTCATGTTTGAACCGGCTGGGAAGTATTGAAATGTGAATCGGATTGGATCGGATCCTGTGTAGGGATATATCCAGGATTTGCATCGACGGGAGTAGATGATCGTGTCTGTAAGTTTATTTTCACAGGGCTAGAACTACTCGAATATTAAATTTTCTCGATTCGTGGTATTCGAAATGGAACCTTTTCTTCAGAGCTGCTCTACTCATCTTGGAAACTGACGGCTGATTTGAACTTCATGATCTGCCATCCTCCACAAACCTTGCCCGACGACGTCAGGGACTTCGTTACGCGTCCCCTTCTGCTGCTGAATGATGATTCCGATCTGTATTCTGTTCAAACTAAAAGACTTCTTCATCCCCCCATTTGCTCGATTCAAATGATACTTTCCAAAACATTGAAGCTGGCGGCCAGCAGAAGTTTGTAACTGCGCTATGGAGATTCGACTGATGAAGTGGAACTCTGCAGATGTGATTATGCATCAACTTCTGTAGGACGCATCGCTGCCTGCTGAACCGTTTTCGGGTTTGTTGCTGCTCAGGCTTTGTTCTAGTAAAGATGCAGATAGAGATTATCTTCAGCTGGTGCAATCGAGTTCGTATCACTAGGTTCGTGTTTGCCGAATCTTTCTTGTTTTACCCATGTGCAGTAAGATTTTAGTCTTCTTGGATGTATACATAGATGTAGTTCAGGAGAGCAGAAGATGTTTATTCTTTGGTTCGGAACATCCAACGTTTTTGTTACAGGAGAATCGACTTCTGAGCTAATCAAACAGACAACTCATCGATCGTTCCTCGTATTTGCTGTAAACCGGAGCAGGATTAATTTTCCGAGGAATGGAAGTTCGAGATTTTGCATATTGGAATCACCCCATCTGTGCCGGTATTTCGAGTATTTTTTGAAGAGATTGAAGCTTAACATAACCTTTTTTTTGGTAAATTATGTAATATTTCATAATAACATTAGTCAAAATTGCTGTATACATATCGATCAGTACTGGATAATCTAAAACCTGATTGAGCTATAGAATGGGCTATGGAATTTTCTTCTCTACTCACCCAATAATTACAACAACAATAAAAAAGAAAAACTAATCATATGCTTAATATCATTGATCAGGGAGCTTATTTCCCATGGACATGACTCATCAAAAATAGATTTAACAAGAACTAGACAATATGAGAGGATGATTATATTTTTCCAACCAAAAGATAGAGCCATTGAAATTGCCAGATGAAGAGCTTTAAACTTTGCTTGTAGGGGTGATGTGGCAGACTGTCTTTGAAATCGAGAAGCCCTACATGTTTGCCGATGACCCGGTAGTTTCAGCAATGCAAGCCTTTCCACATGCAAAAACAGCATCAACATATATTGTTTCGCAATAATTTGCAGTCATATCATGGTTATTCTTGTTGCAGGGGGAGTAATGATGTTGCAGTTCAGCATTCTGTCCTGCGAGTTACTCCACTCCTACCCATGCTCTTTTGTATTCCGAGAATAAAGCATTTAATCTATCAAGAAAACTCTAGAGATCTAAGTGATTACCAAAAAACTTGACTTTATTCCTGACCTCCCACATATAATATAACAATAACACTCCAAAGAGTTGGAAATCATCTATGTTACCAACTTTATCTTTAAAAGGCTTTGGTGGTGTACACATAAACTGTACAATGTCCTTGCTGCACTAGCCAAAATAAGCTACATTTGAGATTCTCCATTGCGATTCCCTCCAAGTAACACGATAGTACAAGCATTCGTTAAACAAATGCCTATCAATATCAGAGCTGGCCTTACATAGAGGACATGGCTCATCGTTTGTAGCATACTAGAGAAGGATGATTTCGGAAGTCTCCATCGAAGGACCTTAAGTCTTTCATGGATTCTTACTTTCCAAAGGGATTTCCATAGGGGGGGCATCAGAAGTTTGGGTGTATTGTTGAAATCTTTCTTTTTTATATCAATGATGAAAACGACTTTACTGAATGTTGCCCTTTTGAGTCAGGATGCCAAATTAGCCAACTAGAGGAACGCACCTAAGATAGATCAATGCTGAGAATGTATGAAACAATGCTACTTTCGAATAGATTGCTGATCAATGGTTCATTCCATCTTCTTGGATTTAGGAGAATTAAATCACTAACCTTCAAGCTTGGATCAATGGTTGTGTTACTTGTAGAGATGGGAAGACCAATGGAGTTTCCAGGTATCCAGGGATCAAACCATACCGGTGTCTCATCTCCAATGAGCTTGTGTGCCCCTTGAAGTAAAGTAGACCTGCAATTTTGGAGACATCTCCATATGTAGGAAACATTTATATTGTTTGCATTTTTTTATTAAGAAAATTACCATATTTACAAATAATTGCTTTAGAGGCAAGATTCTTTAGGGGGCAGGATAAGGACCAGACAAGCTTAGATAGCATTGCCCTGTTAATGTCAGATGCCTTTCTGAACCCCATGCCTCCCACTGATTGTGGTATAACAATTTATCCCAAGATAAGTATACTAATTGTTGGTCTCGCTTGTTTTGCCCCCATCAAAACTTGCAGGTAATCTTATCCATTTTATTAGTGACAGACTTAGGGGTAAAAAATAGCAACATGGAATAAATAGGGAGGCTGTTAACCATTGAATTAATTAAAGTTGCCCTCCCAACCCATGAGAGGTTATGGGATTTCTAGGCAGCAAGTCTATTCTTTAATTTTTCAATAAGAAAATTAAATGTTTCAGACCTTTTCCTAGACAAGAATAGTGGGTTACCTAAATATTTTGTATTCCTACTCAGTTTCTTCATATCTAAAACATCTTTTGCTATCCTTTTATTCCGAGCAGAGGTGTTCTTTGAGAAGTGTATGCCTGATTTATTTGTGTTAATTGCTTGCCTAGTCCATAAGCAAAACTTATCTAAAATGGTCTTTACAATCTCAATTTCTTTTGCATTAGCCCTAGAGAATATGAGAAGATAGTCAGCAAAAAGTAGGTGCGAGATTTGGGGTCCATCGCTACTTAATCTAATGCCGTTAATTCATTTCTACTCTTAGCACTAAGTAGCATTTTTGATTAGAGCTCAATGGAGAGAATGAAGAGGTAAGGAGATGAGGGATCTCCCTACCTCAGCCCCCTGGAGGATTTGAAGAAGCCTTGAGGGGTTCCATTTATTAGGATGGAAAAAGCTAAGGTTGAGATGTATTGAGAAATCCAATTTATGAAAATTTGGTGGAAGCCAAGTTTTTCAAGCATTTTAATTATGATTGGCCATTCCAATTTATCAAACCCCTTTTCAAAATCTATCTTTATCCCTATCCAACCTTTCCTAGCTCTAGATTTCTTCATCATGTGGAGGATTTCATGTATCAAGAGTCCATTATTTGTGATCAGTCTTCCTTCAAGGAAGGTTGCTTGATTGGGAGCAATTATCTTATTCATTAGAGGTTTAATTTAGTTTATTATAGTCTTCGATATGATTTTATAAGAGACATTTGTAAGACTTACGGGCCTAAATTTTTTGAAGTTTTGTGCTTTGTTTGTTTTAGGGACTAGGGTAACAAATGTACTTTCCATTTCTTTAAGATGTGGCCAGTTTTGAAAAAGTGGATAACAGCTTTGCATAGTACATCCCATTCCAATTTTTCTTGTAGAATATGACAGGAAAACCATCGGGACCTGGAGCTTTTAGGTTGGGCATTTCCTTTAAGGTCTTCCAAATTTCATCATTTGTGGGGATCTTAGTAAGTTCTCTGTTTTCTAATTCAACGACTACAGGTGGAATTAGGCTGTCTAAATCTTTAGGGATATGTGGGTTGGTTGAAATGTATAGTTCTTGAAACTAAGTTAAAAAATAATTTGAAATTTCTAAATGGTTATATGTCCAGTTACCATCGTCTAGCTTTATAGCATTTATATTGTTACGCTGTCTTTTCATTATAGTTGATAACTGAAAGAATATGGTATTTCTATCTCCATCTTTAGGCCATTGCTCTCTTGATTTTGTCTCCATATTAAGTCATTCATGATTAATAATCCATATAATTCCAATTCTAAGTCCATTTCCTTGGCTCTATTTAATGAGGTAATCTGCTCCAGTTCGGATATGGTTTCATTAATTTTAAGCTCACAATTGCCCAAATGAGTACTGTCCCAGCTCTTTAAATCTAGCTTTGTGTTTCTAATTTTGCCACTAAATTCGTAAGGGTATGAGCCTTGGTAGTTTAATGTCCATGCATCTTCGATAACTTTTTTGCACGTAGGATCTAATAGCTACGCAACATAGAATTTGAAAGGCTTTGGATCACTAATATTGTTATTCCATAGTTTAAGCAATATGGGTACGTGATCTGAGTTGTTGGTAGTTAGATGATAAACTGCTGTATTTGGAAAATAGATTTTCCAACATTGGTTGGCTAAAGCACGATTAAGTCTTTTCTTAACAAAACCTAGTCCAGATCTATTATTTCTCCCAGTGAAGCGGTCTTCCATGAATTCTAAATCAATTAGTCCAGATTGTAAAACAAATTCCTCTAGAAACATTCTGGAAGGACTAGAGGAAGACCTATTACTATGTATTTCATCTAAGCATAAGGTTTCATTTAAGTCACCAATGATAATCCAAGATTCAGAAATAGATTTTGCAAGTTCAGCTAACTCTTTCCAAAAGCCTGTTTTCAAGTTCCAATAGGGAGGGCCATAGACACAAGTTATAAGAAAAGATTTAGAAGTCAATTTGTGAGTTAATTTACTGTGAATTAGGTGTGCAGATGAATATAAAATGTGTATGTGTACCTCAATTTCATCTGACCACATCATACAGAGACCTCCAACTCTGTTTCTAGCCTCTACCACAAAAACTTCCTTCATTGGAACCCTTTGTGCAACTTGATGGCACCTGGAGCTATCAGTGTTTGTGTCTGTCAAAAAAATGAGATCTGGTCTATGTTTTCTGTTGAGGAGTCTAAGAGATCGAACTGTAGAGCCACCCCGCAGACCTCTGCAGTTTCGACTAATACAGCTCATGGCATGGGGAGTGGATAGTGCAAGTATTTCACACTATTTCATGGAGATCCCAAGCGCTTATGTATGTAAACTATAATTATCAGTCATGAAACAAAGCTAAAGAACAGATGGAGATTTTATTTACTTTACTACCTTGCCTACTTGAAGTTTAACAACAATGAGTGAACTTCGAAAGCAGTATGCAAGCAATAGATTAGACACGCAAATTTGTATGAAGAAAAACAAGAACTTTAAACTTAGTAGTCAGATCTGGGCTTAAATCTTCCGAAGATGAGCAACAAGTCAAGGATTTCTAGTGCTACTCGTCGGGGAGTGTGCTTTAATGCCCCTGACTTAGATCTACTTGAGTTTCTCCTTTGTCGCTGCAGGAATAAGGACAAGCTTGGGTTTTTTTTTTTTTTTTAACCTTATTTCCAGATTTGGGGAGGGTTTTGAAGGATCGTGAGCTAGGGTTTTTAAACAATCTACAGGAAGGAGGAAATGGGTATATCGAGTGAAGTAATTTTCACAACTCAAAAGAGAGATAGAAATGTAGAGCTTGACCAAGCATTAAAGGGTGTTAGGTGCAACAAAGGCGCATGACAACAAATGTGCTCTAAAAGAGGAGATGTAGCGTAGATCTCCAGAGGAGATTCAAATCAAAACTTGCTTTCCAAATGGAGATGCTTGGTTGCAGATCAACGCAATGAAAGCGCTATTAAATTTTCTCCCAACACAGGGGGACTCAATCCTCTAGATGGAGACTAATAATCAGAGAGGGCAAAAGCCCGTTGGGATAAAACCCAGATTGGTGATCGGAGAGAGCTTTTAGAGAGGGAGTGTGTTTAGAGAGAGAACTGGCAATTACAGTTCAAGCACTTGAAGTTTAACATAATCTTAAATTTTGCTAAAACGATGGAGAAGTATGGCCAATTTAACGGTTTGTTTCCGTGTTGCTCTGATCTGGAAAGAGGAAAGAACAGTGGCAGAAGGAACAGGGCATATGCGGTTGGTCTTCTTCCTTGGCGGGAAAACTGACCGTTACGGAGCACCGTCAACAGGCAATCCCGGTCAACGTTATTGACTGACAAGTGGCGCACTCCCAACGAGACGTGCAGGAGACTCCCCTGCTCCCGCCTCTCTCAGACCCTTCCCCTCGTCTTCCTTCCCGAGGGACATTTTATTTTGCAGAGCGGGCAAAAAGGCAGAGCCAGAAACCCCTGCGACTAAGCAACCATTAATTCAAATATAAAAAATTAATAAATTAGTATTAATTATTTAAATAATTATTATAATTAATAATAATTAAAATAATTTAATTAGTTAGTTCTATCTCACTTATTAGGATTAAGATTTTTCCGTGTCTGTGTCTGTTCATCTCCCCCCTCCTTCAAAAGCAGAGCTCCTCCCTGAGCAAACATCTCTGCTGCTTAATTTATTGATTATCTAAACCATTTTAATCTTATCTAATCACAAGGCATCAAAACAAAAGCACTCACAACAGTTGAAGAGAACCCCACAAGTTTCTTTCCCTCGTCTCTCGTCGTCCCATCCCGTTCTTTCTCACATTCAGTCATTCTTTACTTCCTCGCTGGGCAAACCCTTTTGCCCTTTTGCCCACCTCCCACAGAAAGCATCTGTCTTTGTCTCTTGCTCAGTATAAAGACTCCAAAAGATGACTGCCCATATAGTGTTCATGACACTTCAACACCGAAGCGCACCGACAATCCACTACCCAGGAAGAAGAGATCGCCGCCGTCGGACCAGCCTGGTCCAGTGTCGGGTTCGCCATTGGAGATGGCGAGCTCGAGCGGGAGCAAGGCCGAGGGGGGCGGGGGCCCGCCGCCTCGCACATTTTCGAGGGGGGTGACGAAGGCTCGGTCGATTATGGTGGACTTGCCCAACGAGAACAGCTCCACTGTGGACAGCGAGCTCGTTCCTTCTTCTCTTACAGCCATTGCGCCAATCCTTCGTGTTGCCAACGAGATCGAGAGTGAGAATCCAAGAGTCGCCTACCTCTGTGAGCTTCTCAATCCTTTTGGAGTTTCAAACTCTCTGAGTATAAAATTTTTGTCTTCATACTGTACTGAATCGTAAAGTTCCGTTCAGCAGCTTCAGTATGCGAAATATATACATTTATGTATAGTAGTTGTTGCAATTGCTCTTGAAATAACTGGATCCTGTCTTTATTACCAACTCTCTACTACGGCCCTCAATTTCTAATTCGTGTAATGGTTTGAAGAGTTTCCGATGGACATAGCTGATAACTGCAGCGAGGTTTGATGTGATTGTAGGTTGGAGCGGAACCATTAGTTTTCTTGAGTTCTGAAATTTGTTCAAGCTAGCATTTTGTTTTTTTTTTTTGTCTTTCTGAACACTTTCGTGAGTTGGGAAATGGTTAAGACTTTGATCACAGTTGGTCCATCTTTATGAACAGATTGCTGAAAATTATGATAGTTTGAACAGCCAAAATTCCAACTGCATCTACTGCTAGTTCCTGATTGTCTAGATTACAATTATCTAGATTACTGCTCTATTGCCTCAAAATCGATATGTCCATTAAAACACAGAGTAGTATTGGATAATAAGAGGGTGATCTTCACTAGTGGAGTATTGTAGCTTCTCAGTGCCATTTGGTGTGCTAGGGATATCCTGAAGTTATGTAATTCTAACATTGACTCCACCTCGTTTCTCTCAATTTAGGCCGCTTCCATGCTTTTGACAAGACTCATAAGATGGACCCCAAATCAAGTGGACGTGGTGTTCGCCAGTTTAAGACTTATCTGTTGCACAGGCTGGAGAAAGTAAGATTCCAAGCTTGGATCATTTTACAGGCTTCTTGTAATTGCTTTAATTCATCACACAGTTTATGGTCGCTGCCCTGTTTTATTCATCCTATTATTGGGATCATTCTGTTTTTTCTCTTTAATATTGGATCCTATAGTGTAATGGCTCAGCAACTCTATACCAACTGAAAAGCAACAAAGCATTGCCTGACGTTGAGATATCACTGATAGCAGAATCTGAGTTCTGCTATCAGTTGAATGGCTTGTCCATTAGAGTCGTCAGAGTTCATTGTCTGTGCTGAAAACTGTACCCAATTATTGGGGTAGTAGATTAAACTTAAGCTGTTGTGTTAGTATAATAGAAGTCTTCTTTCTTTGTAGGAAGAAGATGAAACAAGGCCACAACTTGCCAGAAACGATCCAAGAGAAATCCAGATGTATTATCAGCAGTTCTATGAGAAGCACATCAAAGACGCAGAATCCACGAAAAGACCGTGAGGCTCTTTCCCAGTCTTCAATTGATACAGCATCCTAAAGCAAGTTGTCCTTGCATTATTTGAATATTTTACGAGTTTTTCTCTTCCAGAGAGGAAATGGCAAAGATCTATCAGATGGCATCAGTCCTGTACGATGCGTTGAAGACAGTAGTGCCTTCTGGAAAAGTTGATGATCAGGTCTAAATGAATGAATTCCAGTATTACTTCTTTTCCATTTGCTAGAAAAAATTCTCATTATTACATGCTAAAGAAATATTGGGAACCTTTCTGTTGATGCAGACGAAACTGTATGCAAAAGAAGTAGAGAGGAGACAGGCACAGTCTGAACACTACAACATCCTGCCATTGTTTGCTACTGGAGTTAAACCAGCTATTATGGAACTTCCTGAGGTTTGTCTCGAGCAGAAAATACTGGCACATCAACTGGACTATTCTCTAGAAAATATTTCTTCAGATTGGATCAATCACAATTTTTTATCGCTGTACTGCCTTTATTCAGCATGATGTGTGGCCCACTGTTAGTTGAGCTCTGATTGAAAATCTAACAGAATTCAATTGCTTTATGGTCCAATGAAAAATTCCTCACAAGCAGCTTTTGCCTCCTTGTTTGCTCAATGAGTTAAATGAATCATAAAATTGATTATATTTTGTGAAAAGCATAGATCAAGGCAGCGCTTCAGGCTATAAGAAATGTTGATCATCTTCCAATGCCGCGACTTCACATGGAAACCCAAGCGCAAGACGAAAATTCAGCGATGCCTGTGGAGAGGGCTAGATCTGTCAAAGATATCCTTGAGTGGCTCTCCACTATTTTTGGGTTCCAGGTAAATGATATGTGAATACTCTAGTAGCTCTCCTCTGTTTTGTGGAAAATTATGCTAACATATGGCTGTTCTTCTCCAAGTGTTGCAACTCCTTATAAAATGTGGATCCTTAGGTTTATTCATCAAAATCAGTTTCCATTTTTGGCTGAATCATAAGTCCTCTCTTTGCTCTCTTTTATTTGTCTGAAAGTAATCATAAGCATTCAGATCTCTTAAGTAATATATTGTTTTCCTGCATTGGTAACCTTTTCCCCCTAACTAAAAGGAAAAATCAAACCGAGCTTTGATTCTCTGCAGCAGAGCAGATCTTCCACTTATTGTTCTGTAAAAGTCAGGGTTTCGAACCAATCAGATAATGCTAACAGTTCTTTCCTATTAAGCAGAACTTAGGTTCCTTTTTCCAAGATTTCATTATGGACTCTGGGACTAAAAAATACTGATTGTTGCTTTTTCTTTGCAATTGTTGAGTTTTTTTTTTTTAAGTTTGTAGATAAAATGACATATTTCTAACTGGATACCTTCTCGCTTTTATTGGCTGAAGAAAGGAAATGTAGCAAACCAGAGAGAGCACCTAATTTTACTGCTTGCAAACATTGACATAAGGCGTAGGCATCTTGAAGATTACACCCAGGTAAATGGGTGTCATCCTTGCTTACTCTATGTTTTTTCCAATTAATCATCTTTTGGCCTGATGCCACCATAATGTTAACTCCTTGTGAGATCCGAAATTGATCCTTAGAAAGTTTCTTGCAGTTGGACACGGACACTGTTATTGAGTTGTCCGATAAAATTTTCAAGAACTACCGGTCATGGTGTAATTACTTACGACGCAGACAAAATCTCGAGTACGTTTAATTAATGCCTTTCAGATCAGAGTACAAACTAAAGCCTATTCATTGAGTTCTTGTATTATTGGTTGATGTTTGCAATGTTTCCTTTTCCCTCTAAGGCTGCTGCAAAATTTGGATCGTCAACAGTCATTGCTCATTTATATTGCCCTTTATCTTCTTATCTGGGGTGAAGCCTCAAACATCCGCTTTATGCCTGAGTGTATCTGCTACATCTTCCATCAGGTATGCTACTAAAAGTAAAACAGCAACTTACGGAACTTCAAATCCTCATTTTATTGTTTCTTTTCCTTTACATGATTCTTGAGAGGGCAATATCTATTCCCTTCGAAGGTTAGGTTCTATTAAGGGTCAATACTTTTTCAAAAATTTTTTAGAATCTTTATTATATTATTATGGTGAAGTTTTCACAATTTCTGAGAGAAAAATGAACTTTAAACTGCCAGTATTTCTATATTTTATTGGTTATGAATTGGTGATAAATCATAATATACTTGCTGTACTGCTAATAAACCTTGCCTGAACTATGGGGAGACCTAATGCTGATGCGCCTATATTTAATTAGGGTTTCTTTTCCATTTTCCGATTCATTTCTTTTGTAAAGAAATCTATTGTTGTATTGATGGTGCTAGATGGCAAATGAAGTTTATGGTATCCTGCATCGCAATGTCCATCCAGCTGGCGAAGACAGTTATCAACCAGCTGTACGAGATGATGAATCATTCTTGAGGGACGTTATCACCCCTATCTATCAAGTTCTTAGAAAGGTAGTATCATCCTTTTACTCCATAGACCGTTTCCAGTTCCTTTTTATTTTTTTTCCCTGTATCTAAGTATTTGTGTTAAACGGTTCAAAGGAAGTTCGAAGAAACAAGGGAGGGAAGGCAAGCCATTCGAGATGGAGAAACTATGATGATCTGAATGAGTACTTCTGGTAAGATTAATATCCCACTGGTAGAAAGTTACTGTTTTATGACTGTGCAAGAAGTATAGCTGAAAAAGATTTTGTTCTTTGTTTAGGTCTGAGAGATGTTTTGGATTGAAATGGCCACTGAATTTTAAAGCAGATTTTTTCAGACGCTCAGACGAGGTTCAGCCTGCAAATGAAGTAATTTCTCTTTCCTTTTCCATCACTGTTTCTATGTATGTGTTTAAATATGTAGAGAAGTTTTTTCATGTTTTCTGCAGAGAGCCAATCAAGGAATTACTGGGAAGTGGAAGCCTAAGACTAATTTTGTTGAAGTTCGTACCTTTTGGCATCTGTATAGAAGTTTCGATCGGATGTGGATATTCTTCATATTGGCGTTGCAGGTATTTTTAAGCCTGAATTTTATTCTCAACCTATTGTCAGTCAATGTTACTTATATCTTCCCACTTCAGGCTATGATTATTATTGCCTGGAGTCCCAATGGTACCATTCTGGCTATTTTTGAAGAGGATGTGTTCAGAAATGTTCTGAGCATTTTCATCACTTATGCCTTTCTCAACTTTTTGCGAGGTGCTCATCACATTTTTGAAACTAACACAAGTCTTTTCCCCTTCTTTTCTTTAAGTTTGATAATGATGATGTAGTCCTGAAATCAAATGCTTTCTGTTGCAGCGACTCTCGATATAATCCTCAGTCTTAATGCTTGGAGAAGTATGAGATTCAGTCAGATTCTTCGGTACATTCTGAAGTTTGCAATGGCAGCTGCTTGGGCTGTGGTTATACCGATTGGCTATTCCAGTTTGAATCAGAACCCATCAGGAATCTTGAGGTTCTTCAACTCATGGGGCCGGGACTGGAGGAGCACATCATTTTACTATTACGCTATCACAATCTATATGATACCCAATTTCCTTGCTGCAATACTCTTCTGTGTTCCTTATGTAAGGAGAACAATGGAGCGTTCGAGCTTCTTGCCCATAACTCTGCTTATGTGGTGGGCTCAAGTACGTCTCCGCTAACCTGCCTTACATTTTTCAGTTTCAAATTCTTAATTGATTTACCATTGATATTTTCCTTAAATGTGATGGACAGCCAGAACTTTATGTTGGACGAGGAATGCATGAAGATATGTTTTCACTTCTGAAGTAAGAAAATGATATTTTGGTCTTTTTCCTTATTTGTTCTTTCACTCTGTCCTAATTATCCAGTCTGTTAATGTGCCCCTGATTTGAGACGTTTACTATGAACTAAAAGGAATAATATTTACATTGTAGGTACACCCAATTTTGGATCACGCTTCTTATCTGCAAACTTGCATTCAGCTATTATGTTGAGGTGATAATCATCTTAAATATATTTAAATGACTTTGGTTTGTCAATGATATTCAGCTTTTTAATATTGGAGTATGGATCAAATTGCATTGCCTTTGTGGGCCTGTTTTGCCAGCTTACACAAATTTGTGATACATGTCCTTGAGCGCCTGTTTCTCATTCTTTCTGCCGCTACTATTACTGCAAAACTTTGTCAATGCAAAATATTTAACAGCGAAATGGATGAATTATGAATTTCTATATCCCCATAATACAGATCATGGGAAACGTTTCAGTTTTTCATTTGGAAACAATAGCTTGCCTGTGGCAATGCTATCCACTTGAAGAGTGGAAAGCTTTCTGCTTAATATTTATATCATAAATATTTTTGGGTTGTTTAGTGATTTCATGATTGTCTATGGAAATGGACAGATTACGCCGCTCATTGCCCCAACAAAGATAATTATGTCGATGCATGTCTATAACTACCAATGGCATGAATTTTTCCCAAGATGTAAGGATTTGCATTTTCCTTTTTCTTTTCCATCTTGCCGCTTATTCTTAAGTTGAAGTCACAGGCTTGTGCTAATTTGTTGCTTTAAACTGTAGTATCATATAACATGGGGGTTGTTATTGCAATATGGGCTCCAATTATTCTGGTAAGTGTTTTCAAGACAATCTAGTCCCACGAACAACTTCACATCATCCTATAATTCGAAACTTGCTGATTCTGATAGGTTTCGTGTGACATTAAATGTTTCATCGTTCACTAGGTTTACTTCATGGATGCACAAATATGGTATTCCATTTTCTCCACTCTCTTTGGTGGCATATATGGAGCCTTCAGCCATTTGGGTGAGGTTAGTTGCTATTAATTCCTCATTTCTTATTGAGATTTCCTGAAGTGCTTAAATGTCTTTATGATTTGTAAGTTCTCCCTCTATTTCCACTTTATTATTCTTTTGGATTCTCTCAGATAAGAACACTTGGGATGTTGCGGTCTCGGTTTGATGCTGTTCCTTCAGCATTCAGTCGACACCTTTTGCCTTCATCCAAAAATGAGGGCTCAAAGGGGAGAGATCAGGTATTCCTGCAATCATTTTAAGTACTGCTCTTCATTCGTTAAACTCGGTATGCTTATCCATCTGGCAATAAAGCTGAGTCTTACACCGATTGTCTTGACAATTTTTTCGAAAAAATAATTTGTGAGAAAAAAGTTTGTTTCCATCTTCCTCCTCTTCTTTTCTTTTTTAAGTGGAGGCTTTTCCAATGACAGGGAGAGCTTGACCGCAGGCCCATTGCATATTTTTCACAAGTATGGAATGAATTCATTCATTCTATGAGAATGGAGGACCTGATCAGCAACAGGTTAGATCACTACTGATTCCTCAATTGCATCTTGTTTTTGTGTTTCAAACGTACGATTCTAATCTTTCAATTCGACTCCAAATTTTAGAGACAGAGACTTGCTCCTTGTTCCATATTGTTCAAATGATGTCTCTGTCATTCAGTGGCCCCCATTTTTGCTTGCTAGCAAGGTATAAATGTTTGCATGGCGTGTTTCTACATCATTTCACTATAAAGTTTTTTGTGGAGGCTTATTCGTATTCTGTGCAATAGATTCCCATAGCACTTGACATGGCAAAAGACTTCAAGGGAAAGGATGATATTGAGTTGTTTAGGAAGATACAGAGTGATCCTTATATGCATTCTGCGGTAATTGAATGCTATGAGACTCTCAAAGCCATGATTTATGGCCTTCTCGAAGATGAGGGAGATAAAATGTAAGTCCAAACCATTCACATAAATATTTTTTATCTGGCTTAAATGCCTTTGATCCTTCGATTTTCTTTTTCAACAAGTGAAATTTTGGAAATTTGTCGCTAATCCCATCAACTTCTGGCAGGATCCTCAGTCAAATCTATGATGAAGTAGACCATAGCGTGGAGCACCATAGATTTTTGACTGAATTTCGAATGAGCGGGTTGCCTATGCTTAGCAAGAAGTTGGAAAAGTTTCTGTCTATTTTGGTGGAGTTCATCTATCAACTTACATATCTAAGTTTGAATTTCCTGCATCTTGCTATTTCTTTTCAATTCAGAAGCTTACATGGTCTCTTATGCCTGAGTTGTTTTTTTAACAGCTGACAGATTATGATGATGGTGAGATATACAAGTCCCAAATAATCAATGTTCTTCAGGATATTATGGAGATCGTAACAGAAGATGTAATGACAAATGGCATGGCGTAAGTGCTCGGATTTTGCCTTTTTTAGAAGTTTTTGTCTTATAAATTGGCTGGCAAGTGGTCCTTCAGAAATATGTCAGTTATCTGAGATTGGGTTCAAGTCTTCATGCCTTTATTTTTGCTTCTCATTTCAGTTGATTCACTTTCACTTGATTTATTTCAGCACCATTGTGATCCTTGAACCTTAATGGTTTTTCTAATATCTCTTTCGCTTCTGTTGATAGAATCTATGAGAGAGTGAATGCCCAACTGATAGACAGCCAAACCGATAAGAAAGAGCAGAGATTTGAAAAGATAGACATCTACCTAACACAGAACAAGTCTTGGATTGAGAAGGTGGTCTATCTTCATTTTAAACTATGTGCAATTTTAAGACCAGGAAATTCTAATTATTTCAGCTAACTTCGTAGGTTGTTAGGCTTTATCTGCTTCTGACTGTCAAGGAATCTGCAATAAACGTGCCCTCAAATTTGGAAGCTCGCAGACGAATTACATTCTTTGCAAACTCGCTGTTCATGAACATGCCGAGAGCTCCTAAAGTGCGAAAAATGTTTTCCTTCAGGTAATCAATATTTCTGTATTGAAAGCAGATGTGCTCAGGAGTTTAGTGATCGGAGTTTTATAGGTTTTGTTTAATCCAATGTGCTTTTCCTCGGCTACAGTGTTCTGACCCCGTACTACAAAGAAGATGTCATGTATTCGACAGACGAGCTCAATAAGGAAAACGAGGATGGAATATCAACTTTGTTCTACCTACAGAAAATATACCCTGGTTATTTCTCACTCAATGTACATTTTCTGCAGCACCACTTTCCATTGAATTAACCAATAACAGCTGCTTTTCAAATACAGATGAATGGACCAATTTCCTTGATCGTATAAATGATCCAAAAAATGAATATAGTGAAAAGGACAAGGTGGAAGAGGAACGGATGTGGGTTTCTTACAGAGGACAGACTCTTGCTAGGACAGGTCAGGTTACAAGATTTTGCTTTTTATTCTGTAGCTTGCTTGTCTTAATGATGCTGGTTCTGAAGATGATTTTTTATCTGCTAGTGAGGGGCATGATGTACTACAGGCAGGCTTTAGAGCTCCAATACTTCTTGGAATTCGCTGGGGACAGCGGTAAGTTTTATTATCACCAACATCCTAGTTTTTGAACCTAGCTGAGTGTCAGACCCTTGTGGTTCGGTTTTCCCTAGAATGGATATGCAAGTCAACCCATTGAATTGTTGTATTCATTATTTTTTTTCTTGATGACATTGTTCAACTCATTTTTAAATGATATGCACATTACAGTAAATTTACAAAACTTGCATTTTTAAGTGATCTGAATATTACTTTTGGAGAGAGGGAAATAGATTGAACCATTCAGGCTCTGAAGACCATGGTAAAATCAAATGAACATTGCCATTTTGTTTTGACATTCTGTCTTGAAGTTGGAAATCTTTATGTTACCTCTGCCTGCAGTTTTCTATGGTGGCTACAGGACCATGGAGTTACCTGAGGAGGAACGGAGGGCATTCTTTGATAGGGCCCAAGCTCTTGCTGATTTGAAGTTCACCTATGTTGTTTCTTGTCAAGTTTACGGGGCTCAGAAAAAATCAGCTGATAATCGCGATCGAAGTTGTTACAGTAACATATTGAACCTCATGTTAACGTAAGTTAAAATGCAGATTAATATTTATAGATATCAATGGTATTTTGGCTGATAAGGCAGATCACAGGTACCCTTCTTTACGAGTTGCTTACATTGATGAAAGAGACGAGACAGAGAATGGCAAATCTCAAAAATATTACTATTCCGTTCTTGTTAAAGGAGGGGATAAGTTAGATGAGGTATGAAAGTTACTTTCATAGGAAGTTGCACTTTATGTTTCTAGTTTATTGTATGGAAAATTCTGATCCATACACTTCCTTTCTACTTTTAAGGAAATATACCGAATCAAGCTTCCAGGTCCTCCAACAGATATCGGTGAAGGAAAACCCGAAAACCAGAACCACGCCATAATTTTCACTCGGGGAGAGGCACTACAGACCATAGACATGAATCAGGTACATCATGGTCTTCTCTTATTTAAGCGCTATAAGAGTTAATTCTTTTTTTCCCCTGGCATTTATCAGGATAATTACTTTGAAGAAGCTTTCAAGATGAGAAATGTGCTGCAAGAATTTCAGAAACGTCGTTATGGATCAAGAAGGCCAACTATTCTGGGCTTGAGGGAGCATATCTTTACTGGAAGGTGGGGTTTCCAATAAAAATATCTATTTATTGTTTTGAACTCTTAGAGGCGTTTGTCTCTTTTACTTCGTTCAGTTGACTTAAAGTTCTCATAAGTTTCTCAGGGTTGATTTTTTGAATCACTTTCTTCACTTGTACAGTGTCTCTTCATTAGCTTGGTTCATGTCCAATCAAGAGACTAGCTTTGTCACCATTGGCCAACGAGTTTTAGCAAATCCATTAAGGTAATCCTAATATTCCAGATTCCAGTTGAGCAATTTACCAGCTTAACACAACTTGGAATTATCACTTTGTTTTTTTCTTTTCATTATTTGCTCTCTATTTTCTTAAGAAAGAACTGATAACCACATTCTTCACCTTTTCTTTCTTTCTCTGGTTGCAGAGTTCGTTTCCACTACGGCCATCCTGATATATTCGACAGACTTTTCCACATAACTCGAGGTGGCATAAGCAAAGCTTCCAAGATCATCAACTTGAGCGAGGATATTTTTGCTGGTAAAACTTCCTTTTTTTTTTTGTCGATATTTTTCTCCCTTCAATTGAGTTACTTTATGCAGTGATAGAATGTGGTTACCTCACAAGTACAAGCTGAATACCTTCCTTTTGAATCTTTCGTTAGGGTACAATTCGACTCTCCGTGGGGGATATGTGACACATCATGAGTACATCCAAGTAGGAAAGGGTCGTGATGTGGGAATGAACCAGATATCGCAATTTGAGGCCAAGGTTGCAAATGGGAACGGTGAACAGACGCTTAGTCGCGATGTTTACAGGCTTGGTCGCCGATTTGACTTCTACAGAATGCTCTCCTTTTATTTCACAACTGTTGGGTTCTACTTCAGTAGCATGGTAATTATTAGATCCATCTCTATAAGCCCATTGTTTTGCATGCAAGTAACAGGTTTTTCGTCTTTAAGCATTGTGCTCGAGGAAGTTTATAACTAACTTAATTAGCTTATAAAAAGTACTGGGGATATGCTTCAGCTGACTGATCATACAAACTTACTCTACACTGAATCAAACATTATATTTTATGATACTATGTCTATTGGATGCATGACATTATGTTTGGCTGGTGTAAGGGTATCTGTTTACATCCTTTCTCTACCAAAAGCCACCCTTCACATAAAAATTTATGCGTGAAACTTGTGTGCACTGTTTAATCTGAATCATAACCAGAACACTTGATATCTTATTGTGATCATTGACCAAACCTTGAAAATATTTTATGATGTAGGGAGGTATTGTCAGTGTTATCAAGCATGATTTAACACGTGCTATGCTACATTTCATTTCATCCAGGTCACAGTGCTTACCGTGTATGTGTTCTTGTATGGACGGTTGTACATGGTCATGAGTGGGTTGGAACGTGAGATCCTTGAGAGCCCGAGCATAAACCAAAGCAAGGCCCTGGAGCAGGCCCTGACGAGCCAGTCTGTTTTCCAGTTGGGCCTCTTGCTTGTGCTACCTATGGTTATGGAGATCGGTCTCGAGAAAGGTTTCCGCTCAGCCATTGGTGACTTCATCATCATGCAGCTACAGCTTGCCTCCGTGTTCTTCACCTTCCAACTTGGTACAAAGGCCCACTTCTTTGGGAGGACAATCTTACATGGAGGCTCCAAGTACCGTGCCACTGGGCGTGGATTTGTTGTGTTTCATGCGAAATTTGGAGATAACTATAGGCTCTATTCTCGGAGCCACTTCGTGAAGGGGCTTGAGCTCTTTATACTGTTGATTGTGTATGAGGCCTATGGAAGATCTTACAGGAGCTCAAACCTTTACCTGTTCATCACCATCTCAATGTGGTTCTTGGTTGCTTCATGGCTTTTCGCACCATTTATATTCAACCCATCGGGCTTCGACTGGCAGAAGACAGTGGATGACTGGGCTGACTGGAAGAGGTGGATGGGGAACCGGGGTGGGATCGGGATTTCGCCTGATAAGAGCTGGGAATCATGGTGGGATGGAGAGCAGGAGCACCTCAAGTACACAAATATCCGGGGCAGAGTGCTCGAGATAATACTTGCATTACGGTTCTTCATTTACCAGTATGGAATTGTCTACCACCTGGACATAGCCCACCACAGCAAGAATCTATTGGTACATTCTTGAATCTTCTGTCATTGCGATCACATGTCAATGTGATTGGCTTTTCAAGCTTCATTCCACTTTCTCGAACTTAATATTCCTTACCTGTTTTTATAGGTTTATGGGCTTTCTTGGCTGGTTATGTTAATCGTTCTTGTGCTTCTGAAGGTATGTGAATATTTTTTAATTCCAGATTTTTGATTAAGAAAATGAGAAAAGTGGATGTGCTCTCGTGCCTTAAGTAGTGAGAGATGAAGCTATTTTTTGTGACCGGGCAGAAGTTTCTTCGCTTTTTTCTTGTCCTCTAATCCTCATATGTTGCGTTGTTGCGGTTTCAGATGGTATCTATAGGAAGAAGAAGATTTTTGACAGACTTCCAGCTGATGTTTAGAATTCTGAAAGCGCTTCTCTTCCTCGGATTCCTGTCGGTCATGACAGTCCTGTTTGTGGTCTGCGGTCTCACCATGTCGGATTTACTCGCCTGCACGCTCGCCTTCTTGCCTACTGGGTGGGCCATCCTCCTGGTAAGTGTAGAATGCCTTCAGTTATTATTGATTGATCGAACTCCTGTTAAGAGGGGAAAAGGAAAGTTTCATGACTTTGAGATGGCACTCTTCATAACGTATATTGTCCGCCCTTCACTTGGTCCAAAACAAACAATGGGACTAAAAGGATACATTTTTCGTTTCCTTAGATCGGACAAGCGTGCAGGCCACTGGTGAAGTGGTTAGGGTTCTGGCAGTCGATAATGGAGCTGGGGAGAGCTTATGAGTACATGATGGGAATCATCCTCTTCATGCCCATCGCGATCCTTTCCTGGTTCCCGTTCGTCTCGGAGTTCCAGACCCGACTCCTCTTCAACCAGGCATTCAGCAGAGGCCTCCAGATCTCGATGATTCTCGCAGGGAGGAAGGACAAGACTTCATCGAGTCCTCACTGAAACAAGTCGTCCGATCATGCGGGTGGTCATATTGATTCGTGCTGTAATCTTATTCTTCAGTATACTGCAGCAACAGAGTTGGTAGTTTTGTATTTAGATATTACAGATGCATTTCTTTTATCATCGAGTGTATCAATTGAATACAATACAGTTCAACTTTGAAGACAGTTCCCCATGATTTACTATGTTCATCTGGTTTTGGAAAAGGACAAACTAAAAATAGGAGTCGTAGATTCATCGTATTCACTGCATCATTCACAAACCTAATTAACAATTGTTTGATATGTAAATAAAAAATAGTCATTAACTGATAAAAAAAAGATAATATCTGCTTTTTTTTCGAATGTATCAAATAACCATTTGTGCAGATGGCCTGGGAAGATTGCTCTAACCTTACAAGATGGGAAGAAAGTTCAAAGGGGGAGGGGGAGGGGGAGGGGGCAGAGAACAGGGGGAGCGGGAAATGTTTTACTGGAAAATGCCAGGAAAGGGAAAAAAATGAAACAGGAAACCAGTTTTCCAACGAAAATGGAAAACTGCCGAGCCGAGCCCTCCCGGCTCTCTGTGTTTCATTAACGATTGCCCCTAACGTTCTTGGAAATTACAATAGTACCAGTACTTCGCGAAGTTCTGCTGCGGCACGTGTGCGCACGTCGGCGATGAAGTGGATTTGCCGTAGGATGGGCTTGATAGGCGGCCTGATAGCATGGTAACGGAGCTCTTGGGGCCGTTAAAACCCTAATGCTCCTTGTTTAATTTCAGCATCACCCACATCTGAGTTAATTTGTAGTCGGCTTCGATTTCGATTTGCTGCATTCATGAAGGTTTTAATTTGTCCTTAGTAAGATCGTCCTCTGGCTGTTGATCTGTTGCATCTTGCTAGCGCCATTGCTAATCCCTTGAACTTTGTTTTCACATTGCGCAGTTATGCGTGATTTCAATTGAAATGAATCTGCTCCGCAATTAGACGGAGTCTGTTCTGTAAGGTTTCTTGCTTCTCCCGAATGCTAATACTATGAGATTCGTTGTAGATTCTAACTTGGAACGGCTCGTGAAGATATCAAGAAGCTAGCTTTGACAGAGAGTTGGAGGACTCGTTGCCATGCAGACGATCCACAAGCTGAGGTAACGCTGCCGTGGCCGTTTCCCACATTATTCGGTGGCCTCCTGTCGGTTGTGTTGGTTGGGAATTTCATTAACTATTATGCGACATGTTTACTTTTGCTGAGCATTATAATGATTAACGAATATGCTTGACCGAAGCTGTAGCTAGTAACACATGAATTCATAAGAACAATGAATTGCCCGCTACCAGCTTCTTATATCAGTGAGAAAGTTCTTCGTGATGTGGTGATGTGAGAATACTGGGCATCGCATAGGTTTTTTGTTATAAATGTCGATACAATCTGATTTCTGTCTTTTTATTTGTGGGCAGCTTTGCCTAAGCTCAGTTTATGCAAAAAAAAATATAATATAGTTGAATGATTTTGTGAACGTGTCAATTTATGCGAAACCAAGTGTTAGTATTCATGGTGACACGGAGGTGTTCTATTCTTTTGATTAGACCATCTTCTCAGTGTTCTTTTTTCCGTTCTGTATGATGTTTGATGCAGTGGATCTCCCAGCCAAGTTACTGGTACATCTAAACAAGCTTTGCCTCATAGTCTACAGCAGCAAAATACCCTCCTCCCAACTGCTGCCAGTGGGAGCCTTGCAAAAGGGCTAACACTCTCGGATGAATTCAAGAACGGGTTCCCATCAGAAGGTTTGTCGGTTATCTCAAACAAGTGGTGGGGAAGCAATTCTCATGACGAATCCGAAACTAAGCAAGACAGTGAGCATAAACCTGACGATGACCCAGCTGAAATGAAACCAGAAGAGAATGGGAGCAACAGTATGGATTTGAGCGGGACAAGTCTATTGACAGCTGTGAGAAGAAAGGCGGTGACAGAAGGACGGGAAGCTCTTAAGCTGGGTGTTCAGGGGCCGCAGCATTCATGACACTGGGGATGGAGAGCGCGCTCTGCTGCTTGGGCTGTTCCATTCCTCATTGCCAAAGGAATGGATGGAGAATTAATTTTAGGCCAAAGCTTCAATGGAAATGATATTGAAGGATCTGATATCAGCATTTTGTTGTTGATCATCTCAATTCTGTCTATGTGAACTCTTGAGCCCCTGAAGTGTAAATCTAACTTTATGTTCTATTCAGCCATTGACAGATTAAAACAAAGGTTGAAATTTATGTGCAATTTGACAGTATAATGTCAGTGTTATGCAAAAAATTTCACACACACGGTCCTGCAGTTTGTTAATGATTGGGCCTTCAAGCCATAACGATTTCTTCCAAGAATTTTTCCTCAGGCTGGGTGCTTGCGGACATGCCTCGGACATTTGAAGCCTTGGCACGAGACCCACGTATTACAGGTATGCAGTCTATTTCCCACATGTAGAACACATTTTCATTTTATCGGTTTCTTTTTTGGTTGAAATAATATTTACAAAACCTATCTTCCAGTCAAACCAATGTTCCTTTACATATAAAATCAGTTTATGTACAATTTCTGTGATTGTATCCAATTCACATGCCTTGTTTATTCATGTGTGTTGATGATTAGGTTTGTTTAAGTTAATGAAGATCCACCAAAAGCAGCCAATGGGGTTATTGGATCTAATTCTTAGAGAGTGTCACACAGCATGAAGCCCAATAATAATTCCTTCTGCTCATGCTCTGCCCTGACATTCTTGAGCCAAAGCTTTAAACCTTAAAAAATTAACATAAAGGATTAGAAATTATCATAAATTAATGTCCCCATAGACCGTCACATCAGGAGGAAGCAATCTCAGCTGTCCCCCCGTGATAATGAATCTTCTCTTGGGAGTTTTCTACTTTTAACCTAATAGGGGTCAGTCTGGTGGTCGCATGATAAGAAAATTTTACTGAGTCCTAAAAAACTCTGCGTTGCCATGCATGCGAATACTATTACTGGGCTGTAATTGCAGAAGTTTAACTTAACTGTCCCATAAATTTGTAGGGTGTTCACGTGATTCGTGAGAATTGATTGGAATGAAGGCTTACAACACCGTTATGAAAAGAAGGAATTTTGAACTTCCCCAACTTCACCCTTCTAAAAGGCATCTTTTAATGCATGAAAGAGGTGATTATGTTCTCTAATTATAATAATTAACAATAGGGGGCATTTGTTAGTGATGGAATGGAATGGTATGGATGGTAGATTTAAAAAATCAACAAGAAATGTATTAAATAAATTTTTATTTAAAGAAAGACCTTCAAGTGGAAGTGGGACATCTCATTAGAAAGTCATTAGGACATTGTGGGGCAAAAAAAAAAAAAAAACAAATTTAGAAATTCTTCATTCCCTCTGGATCTGACCTAAGATGATGATGACACCCTAAATTGTTAACAAAAATTAAGGGTAAGTATGTCTTCCTAGTTGCACGTAAATATCAATACATAAATAGCATAACTTGATTTGTTTACCTATGTACATAAATGTCTAGATATGATGAGTCGAGAAGTGTGTCTCATCCTGTATCTCATTATCTCGGAGGTGCATGGTTCTGACATGTTTTTGATTATAACAAAATGGAAAAAACTTTGATTATTTCCCCTTGGTCTAATATATGGGCAATAGAAATTGGATGCAACCAATAGAATTCAGCTTGATTATGATATGGGAAATGGCATGTGAAGAGTAAACGTGCATACATTGACTAAGAAAATGGCATTTTTTTTCCCTGAACAATAAGATAATGGCATTGGATTCTGCTAAATGCTACCCTATCCATGACCTGTCATCAGATCTCAGAGGGAATGATATCTCACTACAGCTAATACACTCATTCTCCTCAATACCCTATACGTAGAATAAAATAAATTCAAAATTCCTCTGCTGAAAGAACAACTTGGACTAGCAGTATTTTATATCATTACAAGCAGTATACAGTATACTCTCTCTGTTTTTCTTTTTTGGCTGAGGAGTGTATTCTGACATCTCACGTATTTATGGATTCAGATAAAATTATGTTCAAGTATACTTGAATTGCAGCATTGAGAGGAATTCCAAACCTATCACCTTGCACATGGAATATACGCATTTCCCATCCACTTGGATCAATGACGGTAATTTCTTTCTTGTACATTGAAATATTTTTTAATGTTTTGGATGCTTTTTGTTCTTCTCGGTTATAATAGAGACTTGTGAATCATGCAAAGGCGGTAGGAAGAGGGGAATGAAGCTGCATGGAAAATCCTGTTGGTGGGAATTGAATGAAGTGGCGTTCTTTCTAGGTCGAGAGTAGTGTCATTGTGCTAAATCGTTCTTGTTTAATTTATGCATAAAATATGCTGATATGGCAAGTGGGTGTTTGTCTTGTTCTTTCTATTTTGGGCATGGGAAGCTGTTGAGGTGCAGTTTTCCCGTGTGCTTCCAACCCAAGATGAGTCAATAAATTGGAAGTTTTGATTGTCGTGGAGATCGATTAGTAAGAGGCATTAAAGATTCGGGTTTTGTGACTCTCGGTTACATGTGATGCCCGACTTACTGAACCACGTTTAACGGAGTTCTCAACGTCAACGAAGTCTTCTGGGTCGGAGAGGGAGATAACAATCTTGTGGCTCATTGATGAACTACTCCTGACCCCAACTAATTTTCGTGGGTTGACCTTAGTTTGATATTGTCATCTTGGCATTAGGAACTGATTAATTATATAATACAATAAAATAAATAATAATATAATAAAAGGAATTTAGTTTTGGCCCAAAATATTCCAAAGCGGCCCGAAAACGTGAGGGTCACGTGCTGGTGGGCCCCACCCTTAAGCCCCGGCAGCTATGGTCACAGTCCAACGCATTGATCTTATCTTTCATTTTTTTTTTTGGATTTGCAACCCACAATATTCCCGAATCAGCCGAAACGTACCTAGAAACTAATCTGCGATCGGATCGAGATCCCTGTGAAAATTTCCGTCGACCCTCCCAACTTAGAATTCGATCCTGAAATCATCCATTTGGAGATATAGTGAGGGAATCACTAGGTCAATTCTAAGTCGGTGAATTTATCATTCTTTTAATTGTAAGCAGAGAACGATGTTAGGGATGTTTGAGAACGGGCGGTTTCGAGGTTACATCATAATAACCAAAAGGTGATTGATGCTTCAAGCGGAAGCTTGAGTCGGGGATTTTACTTTCCCTCCTTTTTCCTCTTTCAAAGCAATAATGATGACGAAGAAAAAAGGCACACCTCTGTGTTCGGTTATTGAAATCGGGAAACCCCTTCTTCGGTCACATAAAAAGGTCTAGACTAGGCTAGAAGGTTTAGGTTTGGCTTGCCGTGAAATCGGTTGAATTGTTCGGTCGGAGGGAATTCGGAGGGAACCGGAGGAAGACCGTCCGAGGATGATCACCGTGCTGTTTTTCGAACTCGGGAGGGAATGAGGATTTTCTTGGAGGAGTTTGCCGCATCCGAAGAGCGCAGATTCTTGTCTGCGGTATCTCGTATTTTCTTCGGTGGATTTTCACGCGGTACCTCGTCTGTAATTTCACAAATCCGATTTGTGTGATTGGGAAGAAAAAAGGGGGTTTTTGGGAATTGTACGTCTTCTTGATGACGTCCAAGACTCGAAACCCCAACTCCCCTGTTGAATTTGGAATGGCAAATCTCCGAAAAATCTTAGAAGTTTAGGGAGGAATCGATCAAATTATTTTAATTTATATTAATTATAATAATTATTTATGTAATTAATATTAATTTATTTATTTATTATATTTTAAATAATTTTTTTTAATTATGTAATGAGGTAGGATGAACAGACCAAGAGGGGTTGGGCCGAGTGGTAAGCAGCTCAGTGCCGCTTAAGGAGGTCTCGGGTTCGAGACCTTACGTACGCAGACACCCCTCTTGGGAGCCTCACCCGCCATTGCCAGGCGTGCGACCCGGGGCGATCAACGGATTAGTCAAGTATGGTTGGCTGAAAGATGCCATCTCACCGCTGGTGGGGCCTGCTTGGATACCGTGGCTGGCGATAAAAAAAAAAAAAAAGAAATGCCTTTTGAATCACCCCAGCTATAAATGCCAATCCACTTCTGCCTTTTCTGCTTTCCATCCCCGGCCTTTAACTATTCCCCCGTCGCTCTTTTTCCGCCATCTCTGGTTTTCCTGCCTTTTCCTTGCATTTCCTTTCGTCTGCTGCAAACCAAAGCTTTGCTCTGCAGCTTCTCTCCTGCACTACCCACAGAACAACTTCACCCACCTCCCATCCTCATTTTGCCTCGAAAGATTGGATTTTTGTCTTGCCCTGGTCGCTATTTGTTCCCTTTCATCATTCCTCTGAGAATGTCCTAGTTCCCTTAAGGCCCACCCGAGGGAGAGGGCCCCAGGCCGTCTTCTTCTTGTGAACTACTCCTTCTGGGTCATTTTATTTGGTGCTTTTCCGGGGTCTACATTGGCCTATCCATACTCGATTTGTCACAGAGAAGGCAACTCCTTTCTCTGTCTCTCTGCTCTCACAGAGAAGGAGATAAAGGGGGGTTAGCACTTAACACTGATCACGTCCCAGAGGTACTCGCTTTTCTGTGTGTTGCTTCGATCATAAGTTATGCTTTCTTGATTTATCCCCCCTCCCGCTTTCTTTGACTTATTAGGCTTGCCTTTTTGTTCATCTACTTGAGAAAAACTAGACAAGAAGATGAATTAGGTAAAGGGACCCCTTTTTTTTTTGCGTATGTGGACCGTCTGAGTGCTTGTCACATGTCCTTGGAAATGTCGGACTTCTGTTAGATGCCCGAAAACGGTTTTTGTTTTATAGGCATTACTGTCTTCCTGGCAATACTGTTGTTGAAGCCGTTACTGACCCGGGAAATTTGTTCAAATAAATGACCCTTATGTTTATCGGATCGGATCTGGTGTTTTCCGTTTCATTTTATCTGCTGCAGACAGATAAAGTTAGGATTTTGACCTCTCTTGCTCTAATTGTCCTGGTCTTCTCATTTAATTACTTCCCCATGAGATGCAAGACTTCATGATGTTAAGACTGTCTTTTGTGAGTTGAGTAAATGGTGCGAATACTTCAATTGTGCAGCAGCACAAGACAGGAACCCGGACATTTCCCCCACTTCTACTGATTCTAGCATAAAAGATGTCCGGTTCTTTGGATAAGGAGCTGTCGAAAAGGATTTTGGGCGTAAAATTATGGGTGCTGATCGGAATTTTTGTGGGTGTGTTCATAGTTGTTATCCTGCTTGTGCTTTCTGTTTGGGTCACTTTTTGGAGGAAGTCGAAAAGGACAGCCGACAAGTTGTCTCTTTCACAAATACCCAATGTATCAAAGGATATAAGGGTGGATAGAGTTGGAGCTGAGAGCTCTCACAATCAACCCGAAAGTGTGATCCTCTCAGTTAATGACAAGCTGGCTGATAAGAACTCGGAGAAGATGCTGGTTCATTTGGGTACGAGCAAATCTAGTGACCCCGATAATTTAAGTCAGTGCAGCTCGGTTTATCACCATGAGAGGGGTATGAGTTCACATTCTGGAGGGGAAGAAGGAAGCTCAGGAGCGGTCCACAAACACTTGGATTTACCTTATGGTGGGTATGTCACAGCCTCTCCTCTAATTGGTTTGCCCGAGATCTCACATCTTGGGTGGGGCCACTGGTTCACTCTTAGAGACCTCGAGCTTGCTACAAATCGGTTCTCTGCAGAGAATGTTCTTGGTGAGGGTGGCTATGGGATTGTTTACAAGGGAAGGCTGATCAATGGAACTGAGGTGGCTGTCAAGAAGATTCTCAATAACCTGTAAGCGCAAAGCACCGTTTTACAGATTATATTTTTTCTGTCGCAATTTTGATCCAAGGATTTAGTGTGTACTTTATTGTTTAATTTTGCAGGGGGCAGGCAGAGAAAGAGTTTAGGGTTGAGGTGGAGGCGATCGGACATGTTCGACATAAGAACCTGGTGAGGCTTCTGGGCTATTGTATTGAAGGGATTCACAGGCAAGATTTTATTTCGTATCACTTTTACTTGTGAAAGTCTCTGATTGTAGATTAACACTTTATGTCACCTCATATAAACTTGCACATTTTCAAGGGTTTGTTCTATGGGATTTCAATTCGATGACCTTCTCATATAATACAGAATGCTCGTGTATGAGTACGTGAACAATGGCAACCTAGAACAATGGCTGCACGGAGCTATGCGTCAGCATGGGACACTGACATGGGAGGCCCGCATGAAAGTGATTCTTGGAACAGCAAAGGCGTAAGTTCTTCCTTAAGCTAATCAATTTAAGTACGTCAGAGGAAATCCTTTACTCGAGCCATGCCATAAAGATTCCATCGTACCAGGTCGAACATGGAGGTCAACTGTAATGGATGGCAATATCCTTTTACAACTGGGGCCACAGCGATAAATGGTTATTGTCAAGCAGGCCTATGTAAAGAATACTTCGATAATAGGTTTAGGCTAAGATCATGAGCCACCACTTGTTTTATGAGTTCTATAGTCGGTGGATTATCGACCTGGCTCGATAAATCCTTTTTTGGGTACTTGGAATATTTATCTGAGTCACTGCTAGGGTTCGTTAAAATTTCTGTACTTTCAGAATTTTTTTGAGCAATATGATAGAAAAATTGATTTTGCAGGCTGGCCTACTTACATGAAGCAATTGAACCCAAGGTTGTTCACCGAGACATCAAATCAAGCAACATATTGATTGATAATGAGTTCAATGCGAAGGTATCTGATTTCGGGTTGGCAAAGTTGTTAGGTTCAGGAGAAAGTCATATCACGACTCGAGTGATGGGAACATTTGGGTATGTCTCTGATATTTTAATTTACTTCAATTTACCTATACGCGAATAAATCCTCTGTCCAGTGTGTTCTCATCGACTCGATTGTCTCACATGTTTTGCAGTTACGTGGCCCCAGAGTATGCCAACTCTGGCTTGTTGAATGAGAAGAGTGACATTTACAGTTTTGGCGTTCTCCTGCTCGAAGCTGTCACTGGGAGGGATCCGGTGGACTATGGTCGAGCTGCTAATGAGGTACCGGCTTGTTTTTACATGGGAAGTTCTCGATGTTTCTGAAAATCTCCCCCTGTATATGGTACAAAGAATCACATGTCTAATCACGGTCGAGAAAAGTCAGTAAATTCTATCAACTCAGTTATTGAAAGAAACAGGGAAGAGAATATACGGGAAGTTACTCTTAAACTCGCCTGTCAATGTGGCAGGTGAATCTCGTGGAATGGCTAAAGACGATGGTGGCCATGAGAAGAGCTGAGGACGTTGTCGATCCAAACCTCGAAGTTAAACCCTCTACTAGGGACCTGAAACGAGCACTCCTTGTTGCGCTCAGGTGCGTGGATCCCGAAGCAGATAAGAGGCCCAAAATGTCACAGGTTGTGCGAATGCTTGAAGCCGATGAATACCCTTATCGTGAGGTCAGAAATTACTTCTTCATGCCCGAGATTTATAATCCTAAATTTGACAGACCTCATCTGTATCATTTGTTGTTGAATTGCCCGTCTTTTTGGACAAATTGTTCTCAGGATCGGAGACACAGAAAGAGCCGCACAGCAAGCATGGAGATCGAATCAATGAAGGACGTGCCCGGTCCATCGGACGATACCACTAGCAAGGTGGAGGACCCAGAGAGCCATAAAACCGAGATTGCTCTGGGGTAGGACTGGACAGGAACCTGCCCTTGCACAGCCAGATTTGTCCTTGCAGTCTCAACATCATCCAGTGAAACACAATAGACTTTACAAGAGTTCGATTTTTTCCCCGAGGCGGCTCAGCCTTCCATTAGTTCAAGGAATGCAGTGAGCCGACGAGAAGCGCATTCATGTCATGTATGATCTCAGTGCCCCGTGTCTGCGAGAGCTATGGGAAGGAAAACTCCTCAAATCTGTACAGGTGCGAACATTTTCTATTATTGCCCGATCTTCTTCCTCGTCCGTGGCCTTGTATTCAGACTGTGATTGTTCTTTTGGGCTCTCCCTTTGGTACTGGAAGAAACCATCAAATGATCTGTTCTTCCATTGTTTCTTCATGAATTGCTCATCGCTCTTTCATTCTGCAAAGATTTGAGTACCCCTTCCATCCCTGTGCACTGGCTTCTTCTTAAAATAATAACTAGCGAATGACCCGTGCTACGTACGGTGAACATCGTAATGTGCAAATTAACCAAATTACCCAAACTGCCCCTATTCCTATATACCAAACTCTCTGAATAATAAAATACATGAAAATACAATTATAACATGACATCCCGTCAATAAATAATTTCACATAATCTTAGAGGTAGGAAAAAATCAATATATAATTTCATAATAAAAGTCGTCATAAAGAAAAAAAATAATTTGGATAATTAAAATTATTATATAATTTTATTAGAATAAACGGTTGTTGAAAAGTGTTAACCATGAATAATAGCACCACTCCCCTCCTCCCTTACACAAATGACATCAATTTGTAATAGTTTTGAAAAATAGCACCATATTGTGCAAATTGTCACCTTTACCCTCTCATTTGTCCTCTTCCTCTTTCAAATCATATCTTTCCCTCTTCTTTTCCCATTTCCCTCCAGAAACTTTTCCTCCCTCTCTCCATTCCTCCCTCCCAATAGCCCCCTCATCCCACTCTCCCGGTGTCATACCTAGCACAGCCCGTCCTCCCGGTGACGTCCCCGCCGCCGCCGCCCGTGCATGTGCCCACCCATCCCGTGCCCGTGCCCGTGCCCGTGCCCAGCCATCCCGTGCTCACCCGTGCCCGTGCCCGTGCCCGTGCCCGTCCCTTTCTTGTGAGCAGTGGAGGAGCGTTTAGCAGCGAGTAGGTGTACTTATATGTATCTTCATCCCATGGTCAATGTATTTTTTGGACCAATTATTGTATTCTATGTAAGACATTATGCTTAAGGTATTTATTATTCTTCGAGACATATTTATCTCTTATTGGGACCTATTTATCTCTTATCGGGACCTATTTATCTCTTACCGGGACCTATTTATATCTTACCGGGACCTATTTTACTGAGAAGAAAAATAGAGTTCCTCATCAAATCTAAGTTATTCTTCGGGACCTATTATATATTATCGGGACCTATTTATATCTAATCGGGACCTATTTGCATCTCATCGGGACCTATTTTACTGAGAAGAAAAATAGAGTTACTCATCAAATCTGATTAACTTATTGTTCTTCGGGACCTATTTATATCTTACCGGGACCTATTTATCTCTTATCGGGACCTATTTATCTTTTATCGGGACCTATTTAACTGAGAACGAAAATACTGTTCATCGTCTTCAAGTTTCCTCCCCCCATTCCAGATTTGCAGAGGCCAAAGGCAGCTCTCCACGGCCAAGCCAACGACGGCTTGACACGTCCATCCCCGACCCTCTCCATCCCGTTCCCACCTCCGATCCCATCTTCGTTCCATTTCCGGTCGACGTCTCTCTCTCTCCGGTCACTTTCACTCTCTCTCTCTCTCTCTCCCCCCTTTCGGCACCGCCTCGAGATCGCTAGTTCCAGGGTGCCATGCACGCAGCGACTCGGAGGGCCATCCCCGACCCTCTCCGTCCCGTTCCCGTCTCCGATCCCACCTCCGTTCCATTTCCGGTCGACGCCTCTCTCTCTCCGGTCACTTTCACTCTCTCTCTCTCTCTCTCTCTCTCTCTCTCTTTTCCTTTCGGCACCGCCTTGAGATCGCTAGTTCCGGGGGCGCCGTGCACGCAACGGCTCGAAGGGCTCGGACTCAAGGCGCAGCAGTGGCTCAGGGTCTCGGGCTCGGCAACGGCAGTTGGGCTCTGAAGAAAGGAAGAAGAGAAAGGAAAGAGGAAGAAGATGAAGGAGAACGGCAGGTGGAAGAGAAATGGGGAGGGCATAAGGGGAATTTTTTAAAAAGTTATTAAAAGATGTTTTATAGTAGTGCTATTTTTACAAATTTTTATAAATTGGTGCTATTTTTGAAACTATTTCCCCAAATGGTGCTACATAAATTTTCACCTCTTGTTGAAAATAGGAAAAGTTAGAATGGTGAATTAGTGATTGAGCTGGATCTCTGACCGGTCAGAGGAAGGTCGGACGCGGCCGTTATTTTTGAAATTCAGAGCGGTCCTCCTTTTTGACTTCTTTTTATTTTTTCAATTATTTTAAGAGCACGTTTAAGGCAACGGTCACTTTCTCTCCAGTCGGCAGAAACTAATGGGTCCTTTGGACTGCTGGATCGGCCTGTGCCCACGTTGCCACTGCCCTATCCGAAGACATTCTCGGTCGACACTAATCGTCGAGGATGCCGGGCTGTCACGGGCTAGTCCTCGAGGACCCGAGACCGACCCTCACGAGGATCGACTCTCACGAGTGGCTCTCGCTGGCGGCACCTCTTCCTCGTTCTGTACCGAACCAACTGCTTATGGGACGACAGGAAATCGTGCAACCTTAACATCTTACGATGATTTCTCTTCACGATTCTCATCCCTCGGTTGGATAAGCAAATCTCGTTTCATCTCTGGATCGATCTCTTTGTCGTGCCGTTTGTCCTCCTTGCTTTGTTAGGAATGCCGTGCTCGTTTTCTCTTCACTTCCTGCAATCCCAAATTCCAAACAGAGCCCGAAACTGAGTTGCAATTGATCCTTTTTTTACAGGCAAAAGGGCTGCAGCAGTAGCGACGTTCCGGTCGCACTCGACCATGTAATGTTCGGATTTTCGTGTTCAATCGTGAGCATATCAGATGAACTGAACAACCGGCATAACGCTGGCCTCGTTAACACGGCACCATAAAAAACCTAGTATAATTTCTCGTGGAGAGGATTCGAATATAAGATCTTGACCTCATCAAATTACGTGACAGTGAGTTTTAGATAATTAGATCACGTGGAAGTGAGTTGCAATTGACGGCGCATACGTTAGTACCGAATCATATCATTTGATACCCTAATTATTTAGATAAGAACTTAAGCTCGAGACTTATTAACGGAGGAGAACTTCGTATTTTTACCACAGGCTGGCTACTACATCTATTGGAAAACTTGTCTGCTCTGTTAAATTGAGCTAAAATGACCATTTTGTCCTCCCTTCACGGTGGAGAGCGAAATTCACTCAAAGTTTGTGATTACAAATTTAACGGCGGTGGTTAATAGAAAAGGCATTATTTTTAACGAAAGATGTAACGCGCGAAAGATGATAAGAAAAAGTAAAAAGTCGTCCATCGTGTTGTATACGGAAATCGATCATGGCAGAAAGTAAAATTCAGTCACGGTTGGTGATTATTCTTTTTTTTTGGTCGCCAGCCACGGTATCCAAGCAGGCCCCACCAGCGGTGAGATGGCATCTTTCAACCAACCATACTTGACTAATCCGTTGGTCGCCCCGGGTCGCACGCCTGGCAATGGCGGGTGAGGCTCCCAAGAGGGGTGTCTGCGTACGTGAGGTCTCGAACCCGAGACCTCCTTAAGCGGCACCGAGCTGCTTACCACACCGAGCTGCGTACGGTTGGTGATTATTCGGCTGTTTACCCAACCCGTGAAAAAATTTCCAACTCTCATTTAGTAGACACATTGCCACAAAAAGTCAAAAGACAAGAAACTAGTCTATGTAATTATCAATAATTAACTTATTAATCAAATTAGTAAACTCACTATACATTCACTTCAATCCCCACTTTTCTCCCTAAAATTTAATTACCCTTTTAATATCTCTTTCTTTTTCTTTTTTTTTTTATAACCGAGGTATCCGAGCACCTTCCGGACCCGACTAGTGGTGGTTGCTATACCTCCTCCCCATGGTACACGCAATAGCCTGCGAATCACGTGTATTGAGTAAGTCAGACAAACATGACGGGCTCAAGAGGGCTGAAAGCCCCACCCACGGAGGAACGCCCTTCCTGGGGTTTGAGCCTAAAACCTCTTGGAAGAGGTCCCAGTTCCCCACCAGCGGGGCTGCGCCCCCGTGGGCCCCTTTTAATATCTCTTGAAGATGGTATGGTGTTACTTTCTCTTAACTAAATCCTGGTTTCGAGTATCGTGCACTTGACACTCTCCTTCTCATTTCTTTTTAATTCTTGAGACAAGGGGTGTGCTCAGGTATATGATAGGGTAGGTTCCGAGTAGAAAAATGATGAATTGGTTAAAATATATTCCGATTCTGATTTTATTAAACCTGTGCTCGGTTACCCGTACACGCTCCTACTTGAGACGTTCTAGTGCAGAGAGATACAACACCCTAATCTAAGCTTTCAGAGTAAATATTGGATCGATGTTACTCGTTTATTGTGTATTAAAGCTACTTTAACTAACTCATGAGCTGGTTCGGTGATAAGAAGAACGTGAAGTGTCATTCTCAATTCAAGATTCAAATTCTCTTGGAGTCAACCTGCACCTCTAGATTTACCCTGCAATGTGCGCTTATGGCACGCGTGCTCGCTGTGAGAATTAATTGGGTTTAGTGTGGATCACGCTGCGTGACTTCATTATCAAGTTGTAACAAATAGGCAAATTAATGTTCATCACCCGATCCGTTATTGTAATTTTCACTAATCACAACAATTTAATTAATGATTCACTATATCACTGTGAAATAAGATTGTTAAGAAAAAAATTAAATACTATTAATTATTACTAATTAAACCAATGTTTGTTGCTACTCTTTGCAGTAATTAATAATTAAAGTCTGGTGAATATTTTCCCTTAAAATAATTCTCCCCAAAAATCATTTAATAGACATATTCCATAAAAAGTCAAAAGGACAGGAAACTAAACTCCAATCACTGGATTCGACACTGTAATATTGCTCTTGATTTATAATTAAGAAATATCGATTTAATTATAGTTATTAATTATTAATGTTTTACATGGGAATCTTAAAAAGAAAATCCCAAAAATGCAAGAGCATCCAATACTACTACTTTTTAGTAATAGAAAATTGTAAAACTGCTTTGTAATTAAAAAAAACTAAAATTAGCATAATCCATTATTTATTATTAAATCAGCACACTTACTAAAGATTCCCTCCAAATCCTCCTTCGTTTAGTCATTTTCCCCAAAAGAAATGTCCAGAAAAAGAACAACGCAACAAATTGATCCATTGATTTTTCTGATGAAACGGTGACGTTTTGCTAATCTCACCAATTTCACGTAAATCAAACCAGAGACCCAAAGGGAAATTGAAAGGTTACGAGCTATAGGGTGGCTTCCTTCTACGAGGATAACCGGGCCATGACTGTCGTGATCGCCCTCGTTCTAGTCCTGAGCTGGCCCGACCCGGTCGCGGCGAGGTTCCAAGACCTGGTCACGAGGCTCTGCAGCCAGACCCTCGAGATGGACGGGTGCCGAGGACTGCATCCTCTCCGACAGCAGCATCGGGACCGACGACATCCCTCGGCTGACCTACCCAGCGGTATTCTGCATGTACTCCCAGGTGGTGTACGGGCACCAGTAAGCCGACGGGATGGCCCAGAAAACCACCGTGGCGGGCCACAGGAGGGCCCTAAAGGTCTGCTCCATGGCCCTCCTGGGGCCCATGTTTCGTGTAAGAAGGTTTACATGAAGTTTACGGATGATGCGACGATCCCAAGCCCCTTGGTCGATGACATGGCCCTTGCCAAACGGCTCTTCGATGTCGCACAGTATTTCTTCCATCCTATTCTAAAAACTACCGATGAATAATCAGTTCGGAAAATTTCTAGCCAATATAAATTCATGTCACAATTGATTGTTTTGTGTACATTCTTTGTAGCCTTAATGTTATGAAATACAAACAACTTTACAACCACCTTACCGTACCTATCAAACTTTACATTTGAATGCCTAATTGAAGAAAATCTTGTACGGTTGAATTTTTCCTCGTAACCTTAATATTTTCTATGATCGTAGAAATACATAGAGCATTCCATGTGGAGATCAAGGGTCTCTTCATATTCTAGGAAGTAATGAGAAAATTGGATGACAGAACTGCATGAATCATGTCCTTTTTCTAAAGCATCAAGCTGTGTTATCTCCAGAATACAGATGATCTCCACCACCGAGATCCCATAATCTAAATGCCAGGTATGTGGAACAGAAGATAAATTCCTCACCGTCGATGATCCAAGAACAAGGGCAAATCGATCTAACCAGCTCTTCAAACTCGATCTTAAACTTCGACCAGACACTCATTCTTCCCGAGTAGGCCCTTGAATAGTCGGCTTAACCTCGCTAAAATCGATCCCCATAATATAGATGGAGGCTGCTGACCGGTCGTAATTTACCAGTGGATCGGATTGTAGTCATTTGATGTCAGGGGCCTCTCCGGTCAGATGATCTCCGGTGGTCAGGTGTCGTGAAACGAGGGAATCATGTCCTCAAGTAGGCCATGGTCGGGATCTCGACGAGCTTCAGGTTTTCTGAGGAAGACCTGGTCGTGAGCTCGAGGCTCCTGGAGGTTACCTGGCAATAACTGATGATCTGTAATGAAAAATTCATGGGGCAAGCTATTGTGCCCTAGAGACAACAATGGCGGTGGCACGAGAAGTGTAGTTGGTGACATCTCAATGGCACCATTTGCTCTGAGATAAGCCGGTGATAGGTGGTTGTGGCGGCCTTCATATGTCGTTACCACCGTCGATGGGTCCTGGAACGATCTCTCGACCCGTTTCTTCACCACGCATTTCTGACTAGTGCATCTATAATAGCTCCTGCAAGTCATGATACCCAATTTTTTTTCAGGGAGCTAGATAGTGTCGATAAAGATCACGAACATCGTGCTAGCGAGCTAGAAAACGGTATATGTCTTCGACGAAATAAATAAGTCGACTCAAGACTTTTCAGACAACCTAAAGTAAAAGAGAGAACAAAGTGTTGAAATCAGCACGCGTTTTCCAAAGAAATCGGTGCTGGTTGTTGGTAGATGGCAATGTTCATGGCAGAAAATCAAACTGACCTTGGATGAGGACTGTTCTTGACTGCCTTCTGCCCATATTTTCTCCATCTGTATCCATCTTCAAGGTTGTCGATCTCGGTCTTTGTCAAGAAGGCGAATCTAGGCTCCTTCGGCTGTTTTTCTTTCTTCTTCTTTGCCTTCCCGTCCCTGCCGTCGAACCCACGACACGAATTATCTAAAAATTTAGCTGTGAATGATGGGAATGGTTCCAAAAGAATCGCCAAATCGATCAAACATCCACCTTGTGAAAGATGAGAATGCTCAGAATGAATAGGAAGAATTGATGTGTGCTGAGGTTAGGGTTTGCCTTATTAACAGGCAGGCATGAATATTTTTCCGATCAAACCTGAAATTTGAAGAAAAATCATGCTCGAACCTTTCGTTCATCAGAAAAATTTATGGGTAATTAAAGATTGTTCGAGAAATTAAACGATGATTTTCGAACTATATATCATCTCCTAAGTCAGTCATACGATCACTTATCTGCTCAACAACAAAGAAAATTTTAGAACCAAAAACTTACACTTTCTTAAGCTCCTCCTGAGCTTCATCTGATTTAGATCCCTGTTGCTGATGCCTAGTGCTACTCTCTTTCTTGCCCTTATCGACATCTTCCTCGGTTGCAGCAGCCTCGATCAAAGATGACGCCGAGATCGAAGAGTTCAGGCTGATGGGATGGCTCTCGTTTGCCTCCCCGGATGCATCTTTTCCTGAACGTTCAGTGCCCGGAGTCACGTGATCTTGACGATGATCGATCGGTGCACTGATCATGTCCAAAGCTCCTCCAGTTCCTCCCAAGTACTCTGTGAAGCTCACGTACGAGGAGGGACCTCCAAGGTAGTCCTGATGTCCGACGCTGCTGTTAGTATACATGGAGGAACTGTGGAGATCATCGAAGAAGAAGAAAGGAAAGCTCGGGCCGACATCGGAATCGTGATGGCGGGGATTCATGTTCTTGCCATTGGACATGGCGAAAGGGAGAGGAAGGATTGATCGAATCTGATGGTGGAGAGAAAAAAGGCTGAGAATGAGAGAATAGTCTAAAAGCTCATCAATCTAAAGGAGTGAGCCTATCCCTGTAATTGTCTTGACTGCTTTTCTTTGAGAGGTTCCTGTGTTTGACGGGTATAATGCGAAGGATTACTGACGCAATATTATAAATTAATAAAATTCAGTCATTGTAATATTCTGTTTAATAAAATCTTAAAATTAAAAATAACTCTTAAAACAATTGAATTCTATTAGTTATAATATTACGTTAATATTGATAGGTGATATATCCGTTACATATAAAACTTTCTCGTATTGCTACTGTAGTGAGGAAAATGATTTTCATGTTAAGGGTTTTTTTTTTCCAGTGATGTCCAGAAGTTTGTTGGATCCCAACGAAGGTAAGTTCAAATCATGTCGATTCATAAAAAGATAAAACACTCTCTAAATCACACTAGAATGGTAGTTTTATGGTTTAAAATTCATTATCATTCAATTCATTGAGTTTCAAGTTACATGTTCGAATCCATTCTTGCAGTTATATATGTCGAAACAATGGGTTAAACCATGCCTTTCAGGTTTGTGTCTCGAACCACATGTACTGTACTAAGTCGAGTGTTGAATTAGTTATTCAGTTCGCTTGTCTGTTTTGTTCGCGGTTGAGCATGAACTTCCAAACATACCATACCAAGGTGATTAGATCGCTAATATTTTGCCCTCTTCTAATGTCAAAAAGAAAACCTCTTCAAATTTATTTAAATTTTGAATATTACATGTTAAAAAATTCCTTTTTTTTTAAATGCAAGCAATTTCAAATGATCCCGACGCTTGGATGGTGACCGCTTTATGAAATGTATACGAAATCAAGTTACAAAAGATCTCTCATCAAGAAAGCGGACAAACTAGTATGTCGAATCTCAGAGCTGATTTCATCAATGGAAGAAGCATGCCCACTCCTTAACATATGCAAAATCCGACAGTAACATGCATTTCTTCGGAAGATCGGGTGTTCCAAAACACTCCCGAGGTTCCTTTCTCTCCATATAGTACGACTGTACCAAGTCCGTGCGAGTTCTTCGACAAGTCCATCTAGGGTTTTGCCTTTCTAAGTAGTTACAACAAGACCGTGTTCGCCTACCCAGCAGCAAATTCTCCTGCCTATGTGACTTCGATTGTCGGGCAGGAGAAAAATAGATGATCCCTTGTCTCCGAATCTAGAAATTTGTAAACGGAGTTTTAGATCATGTGCCCCACTATTGAAGACGAACCTCGGCGGTTAAACGGTCCTGAACAACTAACCGGACCTTGGATATTGAGCAGGCCGTCTTGTTCCTGTGGAGGACGTCGGTGGTGGCTCGAGCGATGAGTGCAGCTCATCCGATAACTTCCTTAGCTCGAGCACGTGCCCTCCTTGAATATATCGGATGCCGGGGCCTCCCGAGTCCCGATCTCTAACGTGTGGGAAGCGGTCCCTTCCCCGGTGACCAAATACTATACTGGCTCGTAGGGGTCCAAAGGACGCCGACAAAACGATGTTACAGTTAACTTCTTCCAAGAATTATACCATAAATCGCAAGATCTCGTCAGACACAACTCGTATTTATTTTCTGCACATTTCAAACAACTAGATTTATATTTTTTTTACGATCCCTTTTCACGAATCAATTAACCATTTATCGAGTTAGATTAAATGAAAACTGAATTAGATCGATTTTTTCGATCACGAAACAGATCGACATAAGACAACATAAAACAAGGAATCATATCTCTGGGGACATTTGGTGGGTTAAAAAGGGTAAATATTTATTATATAATATACAATGAATTTACAATATTTAATTCTCAAATGCTGTAAAAAAAATGCACACGTGTTAAAGATTTGGAGATTCACGCTACCAACTCTGGTTCGATCATCGGCTGAATATTTACTCGATTGAAAGCGCAAGTGGCGCAGAGGATTCCAACTTTGCGGCTGTGCTTGGCCTTTAGTTGCATTCGGGGCGAGTCACGACCACACACGTGTCTACCTCATTTGACCGTTAGTTCATCATGCGAGGTTGTCAAGATTACATCTACCTAATTCCCGAAAGGCCAATAGGTATTAACTAAATACCAAGAGGGGTTGGGCCGAGTGGTAAGCAGCTCGGTGCCGCTTAAGGAGGTCTCAGGTTCGAGACCTCACGTACGCAGACACCCCTCTTGGGAGCCTCACCCGCCATTGCCAGGCGTGCGACCCGGGGCGACCAACGGATTAGTCAAGTATGGTTGGCTGAAAGATGCCATCTCACCGCTAGTGGGGCTTGCTTGGATACCGTGGCTGGCGACCAAAAAAAAATAGGTATTAACTAAATTATAATAAATAAACAAATAAATTTAAATTAAATACACTATTAATTTTAATAATTTTATTAATAAGTTCTCATTATATTTTTATAAAATAGGAACACGTGAAATCCCATGTTCTCTCCCTGCTCCTTTACCCGCCTGGATGATCTTGGCTACCATTTGATTTGATTGTCGAACAACTATCCATGCTCCAAATAACCGATCGAGAGTCCGACGTTTTCTTTGATACTCGGGTAGGAGACAAATATGTCACAAGATGAGATTTCCCTTACATTCTCGTGGATTTTTTAAGAGGTTGAGCTCATTATCGATCCAAATATAAGGATATGATCGATTTTTTCTTGATTCGAATAGGTGAATTGATCATTATCATTAGGATTTCCTTCATGAACTGTCTGATTAGATTGATTGGGTTCACCATTCTTTTTATGGTCTTCTTCAATAATCATCACACGTTTGAGGAATCACATAATGAGTCGCTTTCTTACCTGCCTAACATATTAGCCACTTGGAGATCAAACAAATGATTGATCGCTGTGGTCGACTCCGTTGAATAATCTTTCCCTTCTTATCCTGTGAGCAACCATGGTTTTGCATGAAAATGTAAATACAGAGAGAGATCAACCGGTTCAGGTGGTTCGGTGCATCATCTCTTTGACTGAGGTTTCGCATTCAAATCTTATCAGTGGAGAGGACTCCGATATGGGAAGCTCAGATATCATATGATATTTTTTTTTTAGCCATTCCCGATGCCCTGGAACATGATATTTTTTGGGAGAGAACCGGTTCTGATGGGATCCATTGCAACCTCAGATCACCCCTCATCAGCACAGACCAACGTTAACGGAATGAATTTGATGATGAGAGATGATTCGAGGCCACAATTGACTCTCCCCCTATCTTGTTATTGAACAGCTCCATTACTGAAATATCTAGATGTCCCTGATGTGTCATATTACTTGAAAAGAAAGCGACACAAATGTGCTAATGGGGGATGATCCGAGGTTGTATTGAATCACCCCCTTGCGATATGACACATTAGGGAGAGAGCTTAACGTTTTAGTGATTGAACTATTCTATAAAGGTGAATATGACGTACTTCTACTTCGATGTTAAATTAGAGGATACTTTTTTACCTTCATGGGGCGATTATCACTCTCGACCTGCAATGGAATCACGAGACAAAGCACATCCATCATCGTGGCCACATTAGCTCGAATTATAGTTCGCCCAGCTGGACAAATTTCCATAAAAGATCTACATATGCTCAAAGTCATCAACTTTCATGTGAGCAAAATTCTACAATTCAGCAACTGGATCATTTTGCGTAGGTTCTGTTTGGCCGTGATAGCTAATTGTGTAGTCAATAGTTGGAGCGGAAAAAATTTTAGATGATCCTACTTCATAATAACGCGGTAAAGAAGAACTAATCAAATTACACTGATTAATAATAATTATGACAACTGCTTGGATAATTAACGCTAATTTATTTATTTATCATATTTTGATTGGTGTTTCCCATTACAATGAGTTCTATCCTCACTGAATTATCGAGGAAGAGAGGAAGCCCACGGAGATAGAAGGATAAGAATGAGGGGATCAGAGGGAAACGAGGAGTCCTGCTGACGAATCGGGACATCTTGAATTCAAATTAAGAGGGATAACTCTCTTTCTTCCACTAAAATAATTTAATTTTAAAATAAGGAAAAAAAAAACGTAAACCAGTGACTGGGCCCACTGTGTCAGGACTCCAGACATTCTCTCGAGGCCCGATCTGGTTTGGGCCCACAACCAGGCCCATGGTGCTGCATCCGATGAGTTTCGGGTCGGGTTGATTCGAATCCCGAGTCCGGAATGTGCGGTCCGCCACCGGGCAATTAACTTCGCCAACGGAAAAACAAAAGGCCATCGTCAGCAGAGCGAGCAAGCAGAGGCTGAGAGAGTGGAGACGCAGAGCGGTGCGGACGGCGGAGGAGGAAGAAGATGTTGAACCTCAACTGTAATGCAATGGCGGCTCCTCGCAGGCCTTTGCTGAGACCTCTATGCTCTGCTTCCAGCAACACTAACTCCGAGCGGTTGAGGACGGAGCTCGATCAGCTACACGCGGAGGCAGAGAGCACCAGATCGAAAGGTACTGTCTCTCTCGTGAAATTCTGCGCAGCGGAAATTGCGGCGGAGTCTCAGATTGATAACTCGGATCGGTATTTTAGTGTTCATGGTCTAATTTGCAAGTTATGTTGGCTTCTTTTACCGGCAGAAGCTGCTGCGTCTCTTATCTTCGTCCGTATGTGATTTTATCCGTTCTTCTTTTTTTTATTTGTTTTTTGTTATCCAGCAAACAATGCGAGACTACGGCTCTTGAGACTATCTGAGGCTGCAGAGAAGCTCCGTCGACAGGCTGCTCTAAGCATCCATAAAGGAAAGGAAAATGATGCGAGGGAGTTGCTTTTTCAGAAGAAGAAGATAATGGCGGCTCTGGAGAAATCGAAGAATCGAATTGAGTTGCTTGATGAGCTCACTCTGAAGTTAAATGAGGTAGAGCTTTGTGATTCTTAACAGCTGACTCTTTT